>JADLSH010000387.1:7275000-7602500 GCA_016169945.1 Trachythela sp. YZ-2020
ACAACACCACAACAACACCACAACAACACCACAACAACACCACAACAACACCACAACAACACCACAACAACACCACAACAACACCACAACAACACCACAACAACACCACAACAACACCACAACAACACCACAACAACACCACAACAACACCACAACAACACCACAACAACACCACAACAACACCACAACAACACCACAACAACACCACAACAACACCACAACAACACCACAACAACACCACAACAACACCACAACAACACACAACAACACCACAACAGCACCACAACAACACCACAACAACACCACAACAACACCACAACAACACCACAACAACACCACAACAACACCACAACAACACCACAACAACACCACAACAACACCACAACAACACCACAACAACACCACAACAACACCACAACAACACCACAACAACACCACAACAACACCACAACAACACCACAACAACACCACAACAACACCACAACAACACCACAACAACACCACAACAACACCACAACAACACCACAACAACACCACAACAACACCACAACAACAACACCACAACAACACCACAACAACACCACAACAACACCACAACAACACCACAACAACACCACAACAACACCACAACAACACCACAACAACACCACAACAACACCACAACAACACCACAACAACACCACAACAACACCACAACAACACCACAACAACACCACAACAACACCACAACAACACCACAACAACACCACAACAACACCACAACAACACCACAACAACACCACAACAACACCACAACAACACCACAACAACACCACAACAACACCACAACAACACCACAACAACACCACAACAACACCACAACAACACCACAACAACACCACAACAACACCACAACAACACCACAACAACACCACAACAACACCACAACAACACCACAACAACACCACAACAACACCACAACAACACCACAACAACACCACAACAACACCACAACAACACCACAACAACACCACAACAACACCACAACAACACCACAACAACACCACAACAACACCACAACAACACCACAACAACACCACAACAACACCACAACAACAACACACAACAACACCACAACAACACCACAACAACACCACAACAACACCACAACAACACCACAACAACACCACAACAACAACAACACCACAACACCACAACAACAACACCACAACAACAACACAAAACAACAACACAAAACAACAACACAAAACAACAACACAAAACAACAACACAAAACAACAACAACACAAAACAACAACAACAACAACAACAACACAAAACAACAACACAAACAACAACAACAACAACAACAACAACAACAACACAAAACAACAACAACAACAACAACAACAACAACAAACAACAACAACAACAACACAAAACACAAAACACAAGAAATTGATTCAAATAGTACCTTCAAACAAAAACTGCCTGCTATATTTGGTTCCAGATGAAAAATATACCAAGTCAACTTGACGGCCAATGACAAGAGAGCAGCTTGTCATGACAAAAAACGCTTTTATACCGAACCAGAACAAAAGTGAAGCAGAATAACCACAAACCAATTTGTTCATCATTGTGGACTATTTTTGAACAGTTTTTGTGCTCCTTCACCCGCCTTTCGCCCGCCAGAATTCAAGCTTGTAGTTGTTGTCAAGCCTAGCAATGAAAACATTGAAAAGCAGAAAAGCTTGCGAGCGACGTCACTGATTACATGTTAGGAGAATATCAATATTGATCTTTGTATCTTCTTATATTATAAAAGAAATAGAAAAACTCGTCTCATGCATTTATGGAGTTATAACGCACTCGGGGATGTTGGGGGAACACACGAGAAGCATGTAAAACACTTGGCTATGCCTCGTGTTTTACACGCTTCTCTCGTATTCTCCCAACATGCCCCTCGTCATTATAACACCATAAATGCACGCGACTCTTTTTCTATTTCTTATACCATTGTGGTGTGGGAGTGTGTAGTATTGGTATAAATTTGATATTGGGCAAAATATTTGTGAATTATTTAAAAAATCGTTTGCATACACTTGAAATCTTCATATACCGTGCAATTATTTAAGAAGTAGTTTATACAGTACTAGCTTTAATACTACAGTGGGTTGAACCAAAATATAGCTGCATGGATCGCTACGGACAATATTATGAAGGTTGTAGTTATATACAATCAAAGATATTACTAACATATCAAAACTCCCAATATAAATAATGAAATTACAAGAACCATAATATCAAATCGTCCAATTAACGTCAAAGTCATAGAAAATTTAAATGAAAACCTATAGCAAATATCATTATTTACAAACAAAGGTTACAAGGCACACACATAGGGTATATAGGCTGGACCATTTCATAAAAATATTCTTGAAGTCCCTAAAGCAAGGGGAAAATTCGTACAGGGGTTATTCGAGAAGAAGAACAAGGATTGTGCGTTCACTTTAAGTGTTCACTTTTAACTTTTGAGCTTCAAATATCTTCTTATTGAAAGAACTGACTTTCACTTATCAGGAAAACTTAAATATGAGCAAAAAATTCCATGCAGCGGTCAAGATAAAAGAAAAATCCGTGCACGATATTTTCGCAGAAAGTACTTGCGCTTCGTAAAATAAATAATATTCTACGAAGTATTCTACGGTTATTTATATTCTCTCTTAAAAATATAATTTTATAGAAACGTGGCGTTGATAACAGGAATGAGCTACCATATTTCCCCTACAGAGACGATGGTTTGCTTATCTGGAAAGAAGTTGGTAACTTTGCAGGGGATTATGTGAAATTGTAAGAATCAAATGTTTTTTCCTACTATAATTGGGGCGAGCCTGAGCAAGCCCTATAGTTTGGTGACTAACCGAGTTCTAGCGCAGTGCATAATGGTGTGAAGCAGATATTTTAGATTTGACCGAGTTTATTGATAGCTATATCATTTGCAGGCATCTATCGCTATGATATTAACTAAATCTAGTACTAACACTAAACAGCGAAGTTTCACATCGTATTCTTACTTGTAAGTTGTTACATTTATTAGGTTAACTTCACGGTACATCGGCGTATAATAAAGTATAGTATTACTCGAAAATATTGCCAACAACGTAGCTTTTAGTCTGCTCGCGTGCGTCGGTCGAACATCTGATCAAATTTGCCGCAATCCTCTGCTATTCTACGTAATTTCAACGCGATCCGTGTTTTCTAACCTGTTCCATATGTATATTTTGCCCATAAAATCCCTGTCCGTAGGCCGTAAAACGTTGAAAGAAGAACGAACGTTTCACAATTGTCATCCATGTTTGATATCAACAAGAAGCTTTCTAACAGTGTCCAATACACAGGAACAGCGATGTATCCAGAAAAGTTGTGGATCATTTTACAATGCTTATCGCTTTATACCCCCATTTTACTAAATTAATACAATAAACAGGGTCGAACGATCCTAAAGTATCTATATATTCACTTTAGCTGAACAAAGAATAGACGAAATACTATTTTTGTAGTTAAAATTTGCTTTATTTATGTATGAATCAATTTTCATGCGAAAAACCACTGTAATATATTTTGCCCTTCTATGAGTAAGACATAAACAGTTCAAATTATAACTTACCATGCATGCAATGTAAATAAATCTGCTTTCATTGATCGATATTTAATCTTTCGAATGCCAAGTTGGAATAGCCTGGATTAGGAGTTAAGGATTTGCGAAATGTTCCACGCTCGCGTCTGGAAGGCCATAAACTAGGCTACATTGACACATTGTATAGCGTTTTCTGAAAATGTCTTTTCTTGCTTTTCAACGATTAAGTATTACGCACAAATCGTGCAATCACTTCACATTGGCCTGGATGAGCATAAAATCATAGTAAAATAACAAATTGTCGCATTATGTTTCGCTCACATGCCTGCTCACATCTTAGCCTGTAATCGCTCCTGCTCAGGCTCGCCCCATGATGCTTCGCATCTCCCTAGTATTCATATTATTGGTGAATTACTGTTAAGACATGATTGCCTTATAGTATTTTCATTGTAGTTATAAGTACTTCATGATTGGACCTAAGCTAGAATAGCCGATCAGATATTATAACTGCATATATACACACATACAATTTTTATTAGTTATCACAACGACAACTGTATACGTTCTTAGATATTATGGAAATGATAAAGACGTGACAGATGATTATGAGCTGGGAGATTTTGCCAACCAATTGTCAGCAGATGGCACGGGAGAGGATGGCGGAACTGGAAGGGTAAGATATGATTGCAAACTCCACTGCAACGACCAGTGTAGCCTGCGGAGTATCAGTCTTTCTGAGGAAAGAAAAGCCTGACACCAAAGTCCGCTTTCTGCCCCCTTAATATGACATACGCTTCTCCTGGAATAGCAGCCAATCGGATCTATTTCCCGTTTGTGTTTATTTTAGCTTTCTAAAAATAGGTATTGTGACCGTCATCAACAAAAAATTACTGCATTTCATGCGTTCGTAATATAAATTGTATTATTCATTAAGTATTTCAGTCCTGACCCTGCATAAAAACTTTCACCTTTCAGTAGTTGAGTATAATAGTATTTATATACCGACAACACAACCGATTCGCACTGAAGTGTCAGACAATGTTTGGACCGTTTTTAAATCGTACATTTCTCATTATATCAATATCAGTGGCGTAGTCCTGGAACGCGCTAACAATGGGGGCTCTCAAAAGGGGGGTGACATTAAAGCGCGGGGTGTGTCACAAGAAGAAAAACTTGGAAAATTCGAATATCTAGTTTCGGTTCTAGTAATTATTCAATTAGAGTTTTTGAAATGAGGAAAGAATTGCACTTAAAGCATAGCGAAGCTACTTAATGATAGAGTCACATAAATTATCTAATGGTAGGGTCAAAGTGATCAAGTAGAGATTAATCAAATCATTTTAATTTAACAATACAGTACCGGGGCTCAGCCCCCCCCCCAAATCAACACGTAATTTTACCAAGGGAGGCTGAGCCCCCTGACCCCCCCTCTCAACTACACCCCTGATCAATACACCTTCGTATGTTGAATATGAGAAAATCATCGATTTTTGTCAGGCCCTCTCCTCCCCCGCAAGCGCCTGCCTTGTGGGCTACTCTTCTCCCCCACCCGAAGGCCTGATACTCAGGCTACAACCAGTGGCGTATCTGGAACAGGGACTAGACTGTCGTCGCTCGCAAAATTACCTTCATCGAAAACTGCTGGAAATTTAGTCAATTATTCCTGCAGCATTGGCGTACATATATTCATTAGTTTGCAAAGTCAAAATATTAACAATAATTATTATGAATTCATGAGTTAAATTCGGTGATATTTTATTAAATTCTATAAAATTGACCTTCATAACGCAAGAATGCCACTTCAAGCTTGCAGTGAATAACCACAGTGCTATAAGATAGTGATGAGAAGCCGTTCGAAGAGGAGAAAGACCGTCTACCAGGTCTTAACATATTATATTGTACTCGTCCACAAGTGGACGTTGGGAATTGATGATTGGCTGTATGAAAATCTGTGCTGCGTCAATCACAACAAAATATGCGTTCTAATGTAACAGTTGATGGTGTTGGTGGATGGAATATTCGAACGAAAGTTTATATACATTTTTGCATTCAAACACCATCAACTATTATTCCCATCGAACGAGATGCCGAGAAAAATCTTAGTTCTAATGTAACACCTACAGGAATTAATGGCAGAAATAATGGCACCGGGAGAAGTGGCACCGGATATTTTAATAATATATATAGTTCCTATTTTCAAACAATTTACAACTCTTCAAACATTTTGACCTAAATCCACAATTTTTCAAGATCGGTAATGTTGGAACAAGAAAAAAATAATAAACCCGAGAAATGTAACAAATAAGCAACTGGTTCTAACATACCATTACCCTAAATTAACAAGGAAACATTGCTTTTTCTTATTACAACACCATATTTTTAACTTTATATAATTAACATTCATAATTTTACATTCGTAACATGTAATGTACATATCAAGGTGAAGCGGCTGAAATCTGTTAAGAGTAGCTTTGTATATTACGTCACACACGCTCAAAACTTGCTAAATGCCGAAAACAAGTAATAACATGCTAATTCTACATTCTTATTCCGGTGCCATATTTTTCTGCGTCATTTTTTCCGATCACCGGCCACCTACAGTATCAAATTCCGCCATGAAATGAATGTGTCTGGCTAACTGTTTTCAAATTGAATACTACTCAGTTTTCGAGACGAGATCTAACTCTGAAAGGTTTATAACATATCGTGGATTAAGGAAGTACCTGTTGGAAACATGTTTTAGTTGTTCTGGCCTGGAACGCAGGCTAGGGGTTAAATTGATAATCCTCCCAGCGGTATCTGGCACAAATCTTTGTTTTTGTAAAGTATAGACCTATTTATTGTTGTATGTTCAGTATGTGCGTTGGTTTTCGTTGTTTATCACTCCAGAAACTACCATATTGATTTCTGATTATATGAGCATGCAGTAATCAATAATTTGAGAACTCTGAAGAATTTCGAATTCTGTATTTGCTGGAGAGATTTTGACGGCAAAATAATTTTGATTGCAGAAATATTTTCGTTGAAACTGAAACATGATTTGTTCTTTATTACTTAGTTTAAAGGATTTCCAGCCAAAATTGAAACAAAATGCGAACTTATCGAGATTGTTAAGCGAATTGTGTTTATCCCTATTCAACACGTCGCTGTTAACTATCCTGTGGCGTATTATGGCGCGTTTGTTCCAAATTTACCAACCAAGCTCTACGATGATCCACGGGTTCCACCTCAAGAGTTTGGATTTGACAGATTGCCACAATCTCATGTTGCTGCGGTAAGATAAAAATTATCTATAGTATATCGTTATTAAGGTAGAAGGTTTAGGTGGTGGATATTTCGAGTGAAATAATATATACAATATTTTAGACCTGAACGGGAACGGCTGCGAATAAAAATACAACCTGCGGCCCTGCGATTCCGGTGCAGCGCTCTGACCACTGAGCTACATAGTCCAGTTGCCAAGCGTTAACCGCAAGTTCATGTATATGTATAGATGCGGGTACTGCGCGTTGTGATAAGGTAAAGTACAAGATGTGTTTTTCTGCATCTCACTCGATTGGGCCGCAGGTCTCACTTCGCAGGGCCGCAGATTCGATCACAGAAACAACAGAAACAACAGAAACAACAGAAACAACAGAAACAACAGAAACAACAGAAACAACAGAAACAACAGAAACAACAGAAACAACAGAAACAACAGAAACAACAGAAACAACAGAAACAACAGAAACAACAGAAACAACATAAGAAACAACATAAGAAACAACATAAGCAACAGAAATGACAGAAACAACATAAACAACGACGGCAGAACCAACAGAAACAACAGAAACAACATCAGAAACAACATCAGCAACAGAAACAACAGAAACAACATCAGAAACAACATCAGCAACAGAAACAACAGAAACAACATCAGAAACAACATCAGCAACAGAAACAACATAAGCAACAGAAACAACATCAGCAACAGAAATAACAACAACAATAATGACAACAACGACAAAAGCGACAGAAGGGACAGAAACAACAAAAAACAACAAAAGAAACAACAGAGAACGGAAGCGACAGAAGAAACAGAAACAACAGAAGCAACAGAAGAAACAGGAGCAACAGAAACAACAGAAAAGCAGAAACAACAGAAGCAACAGAAACAACAAAAGAAACAGAAACAGCAGAAACAACATAAGCGACAGCAGCAACAACAGCAACAACAGCAACAACAGCAACAGCAACAACAACAGCAACAGCAACGACGGCAACGGTAACGACAGCGACAGAAGCGACAGAAACGACAGAAGCAAAAGAAACAGCAGAAGCAAGAGAAACAGCAGAAGCAAGAGAAACTACAGAAACAACAGAAACTACAGAAACAACAGGAACAACAGAAACGACAAAAACGACAGGAACGACAGAAACAACAGAAAGGGAAATAGCAACAGCAACAGCAACAGCAACAGCACAACAACGACAACAACGACAACAACGACAACAACGACAACAACGACAACAACGACAACAACGACAACAACGACAACAACGACAACAACGACAACAACGACAACAACGACAACAACGACAACAACGACAACAACGACAACAACGACAACAACGACAACAACGACAACAACGACAACAACGAGCGACAGAAACAACAGAAACAACAGAAACAACAGAAACAACAGAAACAACAGAAACAACAGAAACAACAGAAACAACAGAAACAACAGAAACAACAACAACAACGACAGAACAACGACAACAACGACAACAACGACAACAACGACAACAACGACAACAACGACAACAACGACAACAACGACAACAACGACAACAACGACAACAACGACAACAACGACAACAACGACAACAACGACAACAACGACAACAACGAGCGACAGGAGCAACAGCAGCGACAGAAGCAACATAAGTAACAGAAACGACAGAAACAACAGAAGCTAGAAAAACAATAAAAGCAACCGAAGCAACGGAAACAACAAAAGTAACAGAAACAACAGCAACAACAGAAACGACGGAAACAACAGAAACAACAGAAACTACAGAAGTAACAGAAACGACAGAAACGACAGAAGCTACAAAAACAATAAAAGCAACCGAAGCAACGGAAACAACAAAAGTAACAGAAACAACAGAAACAACAGAAACGACGGAAACGACAGAAACGACAGAAACTACAGAAGTAACAGAAACGACAGAAGCAACAGAAGCTACAAAAACAATAAAAGCAACCGATGCAACAGAAACAACATAAGCAGAACAGAAACAACATAAGCAACCGACACAACAGAAGCAACAGAAACAACAGAAACCGCTAGAATGAATTTGAGCTTGCAATGTGGTACTTACTTTACGTTGTTAACAATTTTATAGCAACAAGTTTCACTGGCCATGGACTTGGGCTCAATGCGATATGACGTAATCTTCGATTATGGCGAACACCTAGTAGATGACCGTGCTAGGGCTGTTGTAAACAAGTACCATGAGCGGCTTATAGGAAACATCAATGACCAAATTACTGCTAGAAATCACCAGAGATTGGCAAACGGAAAGATGAGTTACCCCTACCTTCTTCCAAAATGGATGCCAAACAGTATTCACACATAGTTGTCGAACTATGAAATCTCAATGCTATAAAAAATAATGCCTTAAAAACTACTTTGAAACTAGTTCTTTTATTAGTCATATTGTGTTTTTGTAATCAATTGAATTTGCAGTATTGATGAAATAGGTATAGTTAAATTACAGCTCTGTATAATTTGTCTCAGAAGTAATTTCAACCATGCTCATGGGCATGGATATGCCACTGCAATCTTCTGGCCAACAGCCAGGATCACAAGCTATACGATAATCCGAGTCAGGCAGAAGTACAAAAACTGTACCTCGACCAAACTGCGCACGTATTCGCAAAACTCAAAACAAGTTCTACAAAATATTCTATTGTTTCGTATATAATTACAAACCATGAAAATACATCGTTTTTGGTGGCAAATATAAATGTTATTCGTATAATACGTTGCAAGAGGAGTATCAATACGATAGAATAAAGGAAATATTGTAATAAAAAGAGCCGATATGGAGCAGTGAAGAATGTTTTATCGAAGGAAATGTTGCAATTAAGCAATTACCTGTATATTTTTGTCCTTTGGCACTGTCACAATGGAAAATCTTGACTTATGCTGGTCCTTGCATTTCTACATCAACATTTAGGCTAAATGATTTAGCCATTTAGCGCTCGTAAGTTCGGCCGTAAGTGAAATTTTTGGTTTTAAAGTCCAATTTGAAAACCAAAACACGGCTGGAACTTACTTTTCGATTGGACAATAAGAAGAAAAGCTAAAGTACTTCAAAAATCAACTATTAACATTAAACATCTTGTAAATCAAACGAATATCAAACGATGTTTAAAGTTACGTAACTGAAAATTGGTTCATTATATTATTATGAGCCATATAAAACACACACATTTTTTGTCAAAGGTTGGATCAGGCCAGTACTAGTTCAACCTTTTGGACTGTTCTTATGAACCAGGCAGCATAATAATGCAATGTAGTAATTATGCCATGTCAGTTTGTCATTTGCCTCACACGAGGCAAGCACAATCTGTAACCTGGGATCTCTTCACTCCTGCAGGCACTCTGCAAGCCAGACTGGCCCCATTCCAATAGGAATGCCATCTCAAAAATATATAGAAAAAATATACGACAGGATCTTCGTACTAGAGAGCCAGCAGCCTGGTTGGCGAGCCAGTCCAGCTCCTTCGAACAGTCTGTAAGCTACATACTTGACATACATGTTGATTTCTACCAGTGATTAAGTACTTCAAAGATGGGGGGCGTAAGTATAACACTTGGTATAATAGGCAAAATCCCTTCTTGTAGCCTGCTCAAATTCTTTTGCAATTTTGGGTTGTGACTACAATCTTGGACACAACTGGTTGAGACTACCTTTCCCTCTATATAAAATTGTCATACCGCTTATAACACTCCCCCAAGTCAACGTTGAGCTTGTGATATGGTAAATTACCCAAAGTTGTTTCAGCTTCATTGTTAGCAATATTGAACTGGGAAAGCGGGTGTGACAAAGTTTGTTTTGTCAATGTTCATTAACTTTGCAACATTGTGAGAAATGGTCTCAAGTGTTATGTCCAAGATTGCACCTACCGGCTTCATGTGTCTACCCTGGACTCTTCCTTGGGAGCAATTCATGTACCTTGTTTAGCACATAGTACTAGGCATCAATTCCAGCATTGCACAGTTTATTAACAGTGGCAAAATTCCGTCAAATTATTGGTTATCATTGATAGTGTTAGAAATAATTCTGTTGCACAAAACTATTTTCAGAATGGATTTTCTTCAATGTATCATTATGTTTCCTCTCGCGCGTATTTCATTATGTGACGTCACCATTCTCGTACCCAGAGCCCGTCTTATGCGCGGTCAACGGAGCGCGACAAGGGCTCATGTTAAATCCAAATTGGATACCACAAAAAGATGGTATCCGGTTAAACACAGCGCATGCTCGAAGACATGGCACGAATCTAATTATATTAAAACCTCATAAACAAAGTTTAGCTGAAAATAAATAAGCCCCCCGAGTATAATATAAATAATTTTGTTATAAACATAAGTGTTATATAGAGTTTTATGCCACTGAGAAAAATCGTATTTTAACACACGTAAAAAATACGATATTTTTACGTGTGAAAATATCATATTTGCAAGCCAATCAAAAACCTATTACTATTTATGTACTATTTACATATTTGTATCTCGTGTTGAAGAGAATATTGCTCACTCGTTCGCTACGCTCACTCGTGAGCAATATTCTCTTCAACACTCGAACTAAATTCCATATTTCCGCGCAACCATGTAATATTCTCTATTTATCCGCTTATATACTAAACAAACACCTGGAATTGTAAAATTTCAAGTAAAATTGACTTCGCATTTGACATGTTTTGACAGAGTATAATAACATTCGGCGTGGCCAATCATACTCGTTTCTGATTTGCATTTAACCAGAGCACCTCGTCGCGCTCGTGTGCGATGCAGAGGACTGGTAACGTGTCTTCCGTTGTTACCGTGGCGACGTTGTATTGTGGCAAAATAAATATGGCGGGAAAAGTGAAAGCAATGAGCTAGAAGTTTTGTAGATAAGTTTTGATGAAGATATGGATTTCGAGGATAAAATCCCGATGTTGCAAGATATTTTAGCAGATTCTGCTACTATATTTTCAAGTATTACTGCCAATCTTCTAGAGTCTTTGCTCGAAAAGTTCGCGAAAACTTACGAACCGTTGCTTTAGTTTCGCAAGAGACATGACGCGAAAAGTGGAAAAATTAGCCAAGAAGTCGTCTTGGATAATTGATCACGAAATTTCGTAGTATGGACGATAGTTTATCAACCATTGCGCTCAGCGTATGTCCAAACAAGTCGTCAGTTTGAAAAATAGCAAATCAGAAAGCAGAGAGAGGGGGTACTACTTTACTAGTCAGCTATAGTATATGGGCAGCTTATCCAATGCGGGAAAGTCCGAAATATTCCCAAGTTAAACAGACTATTTTTAGCCATGATGTAAGGAGCATCTATATCAGTTAGAGCGCCGAAATATCTAAAAAAGGCGAAGAGCCTTATACGATGAGCTGTATCGACCATGTGTGCCTTGACCTTCTATTATGACCTTCGATTTCCTAGCTAGAAAAAGAAAACTATTCTACTGATGAGAAACTAAGCTTGACCTTAAAATTCCTGTTGTTAGGTCGATTGTTTAGACACAATTATGGTATGGTTTGAAGTACGTTTGAACTATAAGGTTGGATGCTCACGAAATACTGTCGAGTGCCCCAGGCCTCAGTGCATCCATGTCAACTTTTGGAAGGCGAGGGAACTGTCGAAGCAGGTGAGGAAGTCTATTTGGATCTTAGACTGACCTGCAGTGCAACATTTTTAGAGGTTAGGGACATAACGATAAATCGGGCCTGTCACGGGCGTAAACTAAAGGTTTATGGAGGGCTCCCCATGCCACTAACGGGCATGCATAGGTATCGAGTGTCAAAGGCACAAGGACACTACGGAGGTATGGGGGCATGCTCTCCCGGGAAATTTTGAAAAGTAGAGTCTCTGAAACACCATTTCATATATTTTGGGGAGATTTTACAGAATTTTGGCATATTTTTGCCCGACCAATATGGCAAGATTTGCCCTACAAAAAAGTATTCTTAAACATTTGGGCGGAGGATAACTAACCCCCTCCCTCAACCTCCCCCCGCCCATTAGTGACGCCTCTGCGGGCGGTTCAGACAGCCCCTAAAGTTGATGCTAGAGTATTACGTTACCTTGTAAAGAACTATGGACAAGTTGAATGACGACGAATTAAGTGAAAATTGTAACACGAACTTTTTGAAAGAGGCAAGATTTGCCCTACAAAAAAGTATTCTTAAACATTTGGGCGGAGGATAACTAACCCCCTCCCTCAACCTCCCCCCGCCCATTAGTGACGCCTCTGCGGGCGGTTCAGACAGCCCCTAAAGTTGATGCTAGAGTATTACGTTACCTTGTAAAGAACTATGGACAAGTTGAATGACGACGAATTAAGTGAAAATTGTAACACGAACTTTTTGAAAGAGCCGGAAATCGGGCTGTTCATGCAGCTCCTCAGATTCATGGTAACCTAACTAGTTGCAATAGAGCACTTTCAGATGCTTTTGAAAAGCTGAAAGTACCGTCCACTTAAAACTCAGCTAACAACTCAACCCTTGGATGCATCGTGCTATGTAGTTCCAAATTGTAATCCGCTGTTTGCATTATAGTTAGGGATTTCGCCTGTAGTTTTTGTCTCAAACAACAAAAAATTCGTACAGTGTATGAAATCAGTGGCTGGTGAGAATGCGCACCCAGAAGGTTTCTGCTTCTCTTACAAACTAGTAAACCACTCGAAGTACTAGCCGAAACGGGGTTGATCGAAGATATTTTGCTTGCCATGCAAAGGCTGTGTGCTTCTTAAGGATCGATGCTGAGATAGTCTTGCCGAGAAAGTTTGAAGTCTGAGGAATGTTGATCAGTTCATCGGTTCGTTATCAGAAAAGCCAGGTGACCGGTGATAACTTCACATTAGACCTCGATATTGCAGGTTATTGTTGGACATAACCATCTCTACCAATATCGCCACGCTAATGTACTTTGACAAAATAGTTTTGATACGGTCGAAGTGAAAAACAAACATCCGTCAGACGGATTAAAAGACTAAAAACATTGATACCAAAGTCAAATATTGCTTTATTAAAAGATTATATACATAAGAGACAATTTGATAACATTCTTTATTTTTTATTTGTGTACAGCTATTGATATTTTTTATTTCCTGCAATCTGATTGGCTGTGTGAGCGGGCAGCTTTTTACGATGAAAATTTTGAAAATTGCTGTGAATGAAAAGGAGTGAAAAACATTTGAAAACTAAAAAAATCCTCCCAAAATACTTAGTCAGTTTAATTTCTTCCAAGAAAACAAGATAAACAGCAGTATGAACATGTTTTTTCATCTTAAATTAAACAGCGTTTCAATTGTACAAAAAACCCCAAATGTTTTTGACAAAGTAAAGTCGAATCCCACTCAAAACGGACAGTTTTAGCAAGGGTGAAACGAATTATCGAGTGAAATAACTAATAGCTATCACAATTTATATCTTTATTCATAACAAATTATGAGCTATACACAGTACTATTTTGACCATTATTTTGAAACACAGATACTTATATTATATATATACTTATAAATTAAGCCTCTATATATGATAAAATTACAAATACATTACATGAAAACCTTCCCAGATATCAATTTAATATAATTCCAAATATACCATACATGATACTTGCAAAATACAGCTTGATATATAAGTTGATATAGCATGTTGATTCACATAATAATGATATATCTGGCTAGCAATAAACTTTGAGAACAATCCCTAACTACAAAAATCATTAGACGGCCGGCCAAGCTTGAAAAGTGTCCAGAAAACACTGTCGATGGCATTTTTTTGTTAGAAGCATGAAACTACGCAAAAAGTCTTAGGATAGTGTTTACTTTGAAGGTGAGAGTGGTTGCCAACCGTAATATTTATTCATGTGCTAAAATTTGAAGGTTTTTCCTAAAACATTTCGAAGGATGGGATTTTTGTCGAATGCTGTATTTTATATTAGTGTTTTATTTTAATTGGCTGACTATCTAATTAACATGGTTTGTTGAAATATCATCCACAAAAATACTGAAATCAGATATTATATTCAAATACCGTAAATTCTCTATTACTGTATTAGCTATAGTAAGTAAGCACCCTCCGAGCGGAGATGAATTACGCAGGACGCAGCCCAACCTGATCGAGACGAAGGCTTCTTCTATTACTCATGTCTGATCACGGTGCATAGCTATAATAGAAGATCGAGTTCATTTAGGATTTATCCAAACCCACCCTGTCAACATTCTAGCTCTGTGGGATGAAACCGGAGTACCCGGAAAAACGCAAGACCCTCATTAGAGCGTTGATTGACTTCACATTAGAGGCACGTATACGAGTCCGCAGCAAGCATTGACGAATAGTCGCGAATAGTCGACGAATAGTCGCGAATAGTCGACGAATAGTCGCGAATAGTCGACAAATAGTCGCGAACAGCCGGCAAAAAACAAGAAAAATTAGATGTAATTCAAATAAAAAGTAATAAAAATATGTTTTCAAAATACAATAGAAATTGAACTAAAATTAAATGTAATTTCAAATGCAATTTTAATAATTTCATTTTCAAACGCTTACGAAAAAAATTCTATGGTGGTATTTCACCGGCGGATTGCTCCTCCCACTTATTCAACACCTCTAATGTTTTTTTCACAGAGTCAGAAATTTTATCGGCCTAGCGCTATCACAGTGTACCATAAGACATTGCAAATTTGCAATTATTGCTAGTACCAAAGGGCGTGTCGTGAACGGGATATTTTATATTTTATATGTTTTGTTGTCATTGGAGATTTAACTCCTTATATGGTCTACTTAATGAGTATAATATTAATTCAGATGATGTAAAGTCCATCACGTGACTTTTAGGTCGTAACGTAACATGAGTTGTTATAGTGTGTGAATAGAATGAAAAATGGTCTGTAGACTTAAACTTTGTTGTTAAAAATATAATCAAGGAACCGAAGTACCGAACCTTGCATGCTTCATAAAATGGCGCCCAACGTGGGGCACTATATATTAAACAGATGTAGTGTTTTATGTGTTTATCAAACTATACGAAATAATACGAGCGATACTATGTCAGTAAGCGAAGGTCTACAGCGTTTACGTGCGTTCGTGGTGGCCATCGAGCTGCTGCGACTAAGTCAATCAACGAAGTTAATGGTATACTAACTGAAAGTATTTTATCAAACGAATCGTTAACGCGTCTTAATATTTTGAAATTACAACTCGATGGGAAACAGAGAACATTAAACGAACTTGACACGAAGACAGAAGGGAAATCGGGACCGGTGTCACAGCGGATTTGGAACCCCCACGGAATTAGACTCCCCGGTCCATATCCGCTAGCGGATATGTACCCCCTTCTGCGGAAATGGACACCCTATGAAATCAGATGTATTCTGTCCTGAGTATGAAGTCTGAATAATCGGCTAATTAAGCATTCGGCTAAATACTACATGTACGATATAAAAGTAAACAATTGACGTTTCGATCTCGAATGTATCAAACATTTGCGGAAAGTTTACACAACTTTTATTAATAAATGTCTCAACGTTATTTCTACCATGGTTAGTTCTACTTAAGTTTCAAGTGTTTTACGCTAGGAGCTGATGGTTTACATTGTTTGCAGAGCCACTCACCTTTAATCTTAATATCTTCATAAATCATGTCAGTTACTGAATTGATGGGGGTCCAAATCCGCGAGAGGGGTTCAAATCTGCTAGCGGATATAGACCCCCATAGGTCCTCTTTGGGGTCCATTTTGAGGGGGGTCCAAATCCGCTGTGACACCGGCGGAGCAGTTAATCTAGCATCAACAAGACTGCCAAAACTACAACTAAATCATTTCTTAGGCGACGTAACGAAGTGGAGTTCTTTCTGGGATTGTTTCAAAGCTGCTGTACATTCAAATCAAGCTATATCGAAGATAGATGAGTATACGTTTATTTAAATTCTCTATTAGAAGGCCCAGTCGCCAGAGCGATTCAGCGTCTTGTACTAACCGAAGCGAACTACGATAATGCAATCGAGTTATTGCAAGCGAGATTTGGAAGGCCGCAGCAAGTCATAAGCGCGCGCATGGACGAACTTTTGCGCTTTCCGAGTTGTAGTGGCGATAAGTCGTCGTCGCTTCGGTATGTGTACGACAAAATAAGCGTATGCGTTCGTGGTTTGGAAGCGCTAGGAACATCGTCGCAGGAATACGGAAGTTTATTAATTCCAATTTTAATGTCTAAATTACCAAACGATTTGCGAATGAGAATTGCGAGAAAGTCAAAGGGTAAAGTGTGGAAAATTGACGAACTGTTAGAAACTTTGCACGTAGAAATAGAAGTACGAGAAGCGAGTGAGCGGTTTATAATTGGCGAACGTCAAAAACAAGGAGAGGTATCTAACCGAAGGGTCCAACAAACAACCGGGAGCACTTTAATGAGTAAGGAATCGGGGGAGTTTAAAATTAAATTCGCATATTGTAATGCACTGCATTATTCTGCTTCATGTCAATCAGTGACAAATCCTGTCAAACGAAAGGAAATTCTATCCGAAGCAATTAATTGTTTGCGACATGGTCACGAGGTTAAAGACGGTCGAAGGCCAAAACATTGCCGTAATTGTGGTTCGCGT
The DNA here is from genome assembly GCA_016169945.1 of Trachythela sp. YZ-2020. Taxonomy (NCBI): domain Eukaryota; kingdom Metazoa; phylum Cnidaria; class Anthozoa; order Malacalcyonacea; family Clavulariidae; genus Trachythela; species Trachythela sp. YZ-2020. The sequence goes on from JADLSH010000387.1 coordinate 7,292,491, forward strand.
CACCATCAGTCTATATGTAGCAAAGTGTTTACACCGCATAATTCTCGAGAGAACCACGAAGATAGTAGCGATAAGAGTAACAGCGAAGAAAATAGCACAGAGGGGAGCACAAATGCACAATCACTGCGGGGTCTCAAATTGCAAACAGGAAACACGTTCTTCTCCAGACAGCGCGCGCCATAGCAACTAACATAGATGGCTCGAACAGGTCAACAGTTCGACTACTATTTGACAGCGGTAGTCAGAGATCTTATATTACTGATGATTTAAGACGAAAATTGCGTCTTAATGCAATTAAAACGGAAACATTACATTTGAACACTTTTGGCGATAACAAACACCAAAAGAAATCCTGCCAAGTGTTTGATTTAATTCTACGCGGCCGTAATGGTGATGAAACAAAGATTTCCGTTCTCAACTTCCCAGTTATTTGTTCGCCCATGCCAGCCAGTGTTGATATTCTGGATTACCCACACATCCGAGAGTTAGATTTAGCCGATTACGATGAAAGTCAAGGGCCCCATCACGACTAGATTGATGTTCTAGTTGGTTCTGATTACTATTGGAACTTTGTCACCGGAGAAACAGCCCGCGGGGACTCTGGTCCCATAGCAATCAACAGTGTTTTCGGTTGGATGCTGTCAGGCAAGGCTGAATTAACCAAGATTAAAGGGGACAGGGGTGAGACTACGTCGGCGAATCTAGTTATTTCCCGCACCGAGGATTTCATCACAAACGATAATCAGCGAGACGAACAATTAGTTGAAGTTTTGAGAAGGTTTTGGGAGATTGAGACAATAGGAATTAAGGAACTTACCGAAGTGGATGATCGCACTGCCAACGAAAGTTTCATTGAAGATATCGCATACGAAGTAGGTTTGCCTGGAAGGGACGTCGTTTTCCCGGGTCTGATGGCTATAATAACATGTGTTACAATCGTCTCCAGTCTCTTCACCGAAGGTTGCGGACATATCCGGCACTTTTAAAGGAGTACGCCAGCAACTCGAAGACGGTATTATTGAACGTGTACCAGATATGAGAAAAGTCGATGAGGGTGGTAACCGAGTGAGCTACTTACCTCATCACCCGGTAATTCGAAGCGATAAGGATACCACGAAAGTCGGTACGGTAAGGACACGACGAATGTCGACGATCTCGTGACGGGCGAAGAAAGCGTAGAGGAATCTTTCCACATATACAAAAGATCGAAGGAAATTATGGAGGACGTCGGGGTTTCAACCTACGCAAATGGAACTCCAATTCACAACACTCCGTGACAAAATCGAAGTACACGAACTTGAAACCAGTGACCTACAAACGACAAATCAACTCAGGAACATGTTAATCAACAAAGGGTATTTTCGAAAATGTTCAGAAGAAGATAAGTCGTACGCGAAATTGACTACTGGACACAATGCAATCGATCCTTCCAATGACGGCGTGAAGGTACTTGGAACTAACTGGGGTACAAGAGCCGATGACATGTTTTTCAACTTCGACAAGTGAAAGGAGGATGCCTCCTCCATTTCAGCTACGAAACGATCGTTGCTCATGCTTACTGCCAAGATATTTGATCCGTTGGGCTTACTTGCACCCCTTACCATTTCGATGAAAATCGTTTTACAAATGTTTGCAAGAAAAAGTTCGACTGTGACGAAGCCCTCACCGCCGATTTGCTTTCAACGTTCCTGGCTATCATCCGAGAAATATCATGTCTTCATTTAGTACGAGTGCCAAGATGTTATTTCGATTTGAAATCTAAGCCTATCGAAGTCGAGCTCCATGGTTTCAGGGACACTTTCACCACTTTGAGAGAAATATTCTGGATTTTACGCGGGCGAGAAGTAATCAAGAAAATCATTGTACATTGCGTTGTCTGCTGTAAGTGCGAGGGTGGTGCCTTTAAATCGTGCCTGCGATCAGAGTTTCCGATGACCCGCCCTTTACTCATGTTGGCTTGGACTTCGCAGGACTGCTATTCATTCAATCCGCAAGCTTAATGAAACATTGACAACACCAAATGACAGTAATTGCCCCAACACCAAGGTGTACGTGCTACTTCTTACGTGCGCGTCGACAAGAGCTGTTCACCTTGAGCTTATTCGGGGAGTTAGCGCCCAAGCATTTTTACTTGCGCTCAGACGGTTCGCTAGTCGTAGAGGATTGCCAGCTACAATTACATCCGACAACGCTAAGGCTTTAAAGTCATCCAGCAAGGACATTTGCAAGATAATCCGATCACAAGAAGTATGGCGGTTCTTGGTTGACAGATGAGTCAAGTGGCAGTTTATTGTTGAACGTGCCGCTTGGTGGGGCGGCTTCTGGGAGAGGTTGGTACGGAGCGTCAAGAGGCCTTTGAAACGCGTAGTTCGCTCAACTCTAACGTACGATGAATTACACACAATCTTGGTCGAGGTCGAAGCAATCACTAATGCAAGGCCTCTGAGGTATGTCTACGACGATGAAGAGTCGAACTACGAATGGTCGACCTATAACTACAAGTCCAAACAGTTCACATCAGCACTAATCGGTCGTTAACTGGAAGAGATCGACACCACAAGCTTTTGTTGGAGCAATTCACCAAATAATGGCGAAGAGAGTACCTTACCAGTTTACGTGAACAATCATCTGCGAAGTCAAATGTTTGTTACAATTTCATACAGAGAACAAATTTGAAAGTTAGAAAAACTTTCTTCGTACCTTTACAATAAATTATTTGGTCTATAAACCAAAATTTGCCACTGACATTTATTGCACTATAAAATGACGCCTGTCATTTTTGTCATACACTTTACTGTACTAAAAGAGTTAACGGGAAAAATATATTGTAAACAGATGAAAGTGACATTTTCCTTTAAAATATAGATTAGAAAACCCCCACGTTTGATCGCTTAGTTTCTAAAAATAAAATGAATATTTGTTATATTTGTTGAAGTAATACCTTGATCTCGGCATCTCGCAACGGCTTTGCATATTTATTCAATTCTGGTTCTAAACCATTCAGAAAATCTTCAACAATTGAAGCAATATTTCAATTAAACGTTTTTCTGAGCACAAATGTAAACACATTTGAAGAACATTTGAAGAATTGAAGTTACATGAATGATGAAAACAACCGAACCGAAATAGGAATTTGATTTTTGAATATTGTTTACTTCCTGCAATGCAGGATCAGTTCCTCATTGCTCAGTTGATTCGTATTCAAATCACATACGGATTGTGATTGGTCAACTTTCACAGGAAGTGTTGAATATCTCGATGAACTTGAACAAATGAACTATTTGTCTGCGCGAGGTAATGTATCGAATCAATATTTGAGGAACACTTCAATTGGAACGACAGTAAAGCATTTAAGATTTAGTTATTTCTAGTTGCGTTACGAAGGTTTATTACTAAACATTGGGGAGTGTCGTGAACAGGATATCATATATTTTATATGTTTTGTTGTCATTAAGGTCTTTAGGGATTTAACTCCTTTTATGGTCTATTAATGAGTATAATATTAATTCAGATGACGTAAAGTCCATCACGTGACTTTTAGGGCGTAACGTAAAATGATTAGAGTTGTTATAGTGTGTGAATAGAATGAAAAACTTTGTTGTTAAAAATATAATCAAAGGAACCAAACCTTGCATGCTTCATAAAAGGGCGCTCTTGGACGCGCTTTGCTTTGGTGATGGTAACAACTACAACAATCATGGTTCTCTCCGAGCATAGGTCACTGTATCTCCGTATTTCTAAACAACATGCATATATGGCATATATAGAAAGTAAATCATTCTTGGCAAAGCGCCTATGTTCAAGTACCTCAGTTGTGTTCATAGCAACCCTACTCTACGTCTGAACATAGTATACTGCGTATACTGTAATTATAATTTTATTCCAAACAAATTACAAGGTAAAAGATAATACCTAATACTAGCCTAAATTACATAAATATATCTAGTTGTATGATTATAGTAGATCAAAAGTTGTTAATATGTCATAAAAGTATTTAAAATATTTCTATCACGCATAGCAATAACATAATGAAACAGGTCTTGTAAATTGAATAACATAAATGATTTATTAATTTTATACAAGTTCTCGATGAAATTATTCCTAGGGTTACAAACATTGCATTTGTATCAAGCTCTCCGAGGAATCTTTGAAGAAAGCACCGCGTATAATTTTTGAAGCAATTAATGGGTATAAAGTTTGCTACGCCGTGTGTCATGTTCATAGCTAAACGGTGGATAACTCGAAAATATCGATCAAGTCTATACATTCATCGAACAACCAAGCTAAAATATTTCAGCTTGAATAGAACAATTATATTTGCAACTACTAACATATTAAGAGCATAAGATTTTTAATTTTGGCTTATCCACCGTTTAAGCTAAACGGCCTTCGTACAACCGGCCCTTCGTACAACCGACCCCTTCGTACATCACAGCAAGCACTGAGCAAAATGTACAGTTTTCGTACATGGTATAATGTTAAGGTCACTGGGAAAAATGTACAGTATGCGTATAATCGAGTCATACTTGTAATTACGACTGGACTGGCTTACATGTTTATGGATAATTATATACGGAATCATAATGCTTGCCTCAAAAGCGCTCGTGTACTATGACAAAATTAGCGGCGAGTGTAGTTGAAACTATTCCGTATTATGTCGATAGCATCCCGTATGTTGTTGAAATTACTGCGTATAATCTTGGAAGCACCATTATTATTATGTTCACAGCACCACACGTATAATGTTTAGGGCACCCCGTATGAAACAGAAAGAACCGCGGATGATCTTAAAACTGCAGTGTAATCTCTGAAACACTGAGTATAATGTTCAAAGCACTACGTTGTTCACGGTGCGATGTCTATGAACAATATGCGTTCTAAGAACATAATAAGCGGTGCAAAGCGCGTCCTTTGTCAGTTGTCACTAATAACATTATATTTATATAGGCAATGGTCTGAACATTTTACGCGATATACTGGATTATACGCATACTGTACATATGCGCAGTGCTCTCAATATTACAGGCGATGCTGTGATGATTAGCTATGAACATAACACACGGTGTAGCAAACTTTATACTCATTAATTGCTTCAAAAATTATAAGCTGTGCTTTCTTCAAAGATTCCTCGGCCGAGAGCTTCAATAATTACTCTGTTTTAACAATATATGCGCAAAGTGTTATGTTCAGGGACGTGCTCGATATCAGTACAAAAAATGTTAGGAATTTATGTCTAACGCTAACTTGAGGGCGTATACACAAGCTTGAATCGGTTTGTAAAGCTTAACATTAAACTTTTATATTCATTTTATAGGCGTTGTAGACTATCACGAAGGACCAGCTCAACAACCTCACCACCGTTAGCTCTCACTACAACGAACGCTCCAGTTTCAACAACGAAAGCTCCAGTTTCAACAACGAAAGCTCCAGTTTCAACAACGAAAGCTCCAGTTTCAACAACGAAAGCTCCAGATTCAACAACAAAACCTGCAATTTCGACAACGAAACCTCCAGTTTCAACGACGAAAGCTCCAGTTTCAACAACGAAAGCTCCATTTTCGACAACGAAAGCTCTAGTTAAAACATCGTTTAATGAAATGATCATGAATAGAGCTGGTTAATACACCCTGACATATTACAACATCAATCCAAAATGATTTTCCTGGACTTTTGAACAACATTTGTAGTTTGGACTATTTTCATCTGTAGTTTTAATAGACATGCAGTATTTAGTCGTAGATAGTTTCCTTAAACATGAAAAGGAAATTATGTAGTGACAAGTACAATATATACAAGTAGTATTATTGGGTAGGTTTGATTGAAAAACAGATTATTGATTGACTGATTAAGATGCGTATTATTGTAGTGACAATATATTTTAATATGGGTCAATATATAACAATATAGTTTGAGTGAAATATGTAATTGGAAATACTGCATAGTAGGATAAGTAGAAATAAAAGCATTTAAAAAGTTTTGAAGACTATTAAACTTGATGTGAAGAACAACAAGAAGAGGAAAACTTTGTTTAATGAGGGTGATATTCATTACTGGTGACCCAGTAGTTTACAAAATGGCTCTTAGAATAGCTTCATTATATAAATAAACTAGAAATACATAAATGCAGAATCCCCTCGCCCATTTGAACCAAACAATTTACTCCCCAAAAGTTATTGTAACATGAAGTACTGAGTCGACCACTGTAACCATGGTAACACGCAACACTGTATAGTGTATATTTCTTTTATTTTACTGTAATTTGTACAAAATATTGGTATTTTGTGCTTTAATTTTAACTATATATAAAATTATCAATTGTCGAACTATATAAAGTGGGTATGCTATTATGTACTCTTTTAGCTTTGACTTACTCTAACATTCAACCTTAGACGTTCACAAAACATTTCGAAATTTTCATAAAACTTCAACTGCTTTTCCAGCAGTGTTTTTATACTTCGGCACTTGCTTTTGAAATGAAATTTTTGAATCAATACTAAAATACTTTTAAAATCAATCAATGTTATATTGACCACACAGAATGATCTACGCATTTTCAAATTCACAAACTATACTGTATGCTATAAATCGGCAAAGCAAGTATGCAAAATAGACACTTACCCATTTAAAACGCTCCTTTTTCGGTCTTTCGACTGTTTTTCTTGCCGTTGATTTGTCCTATAAATAATTTTTCCTGTTTTGGATACTTTTTGATTTGTATTTATTGTGTCCTGACTCCTGAGTATTATAAAATGAGTGCAAAACTATTTTTGAAAAAGGTTTGCAAAATGGCAGTCTTCTCTCGGTCTGAACTCGCGCATGCGCATAACTTAAAAAACCGTCCATGACATACCCGGGTGTAAATATCCGAGCGGAATTAGTACCCTCGCACGGCGCTCGAGAATTAAATACATAACGTAGTTTTTCGTAAGTTCTTGCAATTTTAAAATGTTCTAATTTACTGTTCTGTGTAAGCAGATCATTTTCTATCTTATTTAGAAAACTCTTGTGAGATAAAATATTTCTCACATTCAAGTCAATGTTGTTCCACAGACGAATGGAACTGACTTGAAAAGTTTTGCATGCTGCTGTCTTTTTATAGGAAGGCATGTTGCAACTACATTTCTTTTTGCCGCTCTGGTATTATACTTATGGGTATCCTTAAGATACCTGATGTACGATGCAAAATAGTTAGGACAATTTTCAAGACTAATTTTGTGTAACATATAAAGTTTTCTAGTACGTATAATATCATCAATAGGGAGCCATCCTAAAATAATTTAGAAAATAATTTAACAGAATTATCGTTAACGCTAGCGTCAAGTATAACCCTTGCACAACGTTTCTGAATCTTCAATAATCTATCCAATTGTTCAATAGAGCAATTACCCCAAACAGTACAACAATATTTTAAAACAGGTTTGATAAGAGCATTGTACAACAATTTTCTGCAGTGTACTGTTAGATACTTTTTCGCTTTCTTAAGGTATACCCTAGAATTAAGTTTCCTGATAAGATAATTTACATGTAAATCCCAAGACAACTGCCTGTCAATAGTAGCCTTATCTAGCTTGTTATCATTCAAGAAGAGATCTCATTCATGTTAGTTGATATGGCGAAATTTTTGAGAAGTGCGATTAAATTTAAACCAATTACCAGCATTATCTGAGCTCACTTGCAAGGTTCGTTGGATTCCCTCATAGTTATCGCCGGTAGATGAGATGGTGGTATCATCCGCATAAATATCAGCTTCTGGTTTAGTTAATGATAATGGTAGATAATTTACATATGTAGAAAAACGTATGGGCCCAAAGATGGATCCTGAGGAACTCCAAGTTTGAGTGGTAAAGGGCTTGACAGCGAACCTGATACATAACATTGTTGTGATCTGTCACCAAGACAAGAGGAAGACCATGGCAGTGCATTCGGGCTTATACAGTATCTACTCAATGTTAAAAGTAAGATATCATGGTTCACCAAGTCGGATGCCTTACTAAGAAGAAGGAAAATAACACCTACAAGCTGACCATCATCCATAACTCTAAGCCATTTATCAGTCATATTAAGTAGTGCCGTTTCGCAAGAATGATTTAACCGATAAGATGATTGATTTGCAAAGAGCAGATTGTACTTGTCTAAATGTTTTTGATACGACAGTGATGCATGTCTTTCTAGTGGTTTGGATAGTATTGGTAGCACAGAGATCGGACGGAAGTTACTTCTATCGTGTGTTGAGGCCTTTTTGTGGAGCGGCCGGCTTACCTTAGCCTTTTTAAAACTATCGGGAAAGACGCCAGTTGCTATGCTAGTGTTATATATATCAGGCAAACTTGAAGAAATTTCTAGCAATGCTTCCTTCAAAAACGGATGCTCACTCCATCGAGCCCTGTGGCTTTTTTTGTTGGAATCTTAATTATTTACAAGGTATTTCTCGTACAGTAGAATGCCAGATGTCAAGTTTGTCGTAACGTCATCACATATGCTAAGTAGTGACCATGGCGCAGTGTTTAGATCTGCTAAAAAGCTCTCACGAGAAAATGTTTTAACATTTCTATACGTAATCGACTCATGAGAATTTTTTCGGCGTTTACTTCCGCAACTCCTATGCACAAAACAAACTGGGTAATGATCAGACAAACCATATACTGGAACTAGCATATACTGGAACTTGGATTTGTTGTATAAACGTGGTCAAACGTGGTCGTGTAGCAGATCCTCGAATAACTGGTAATCGCACACAACGTCAACAATTAGTGATATGATTATACAATTCGGCAGGCGAATCTGGAGGACGATAGAACACTATAAACATAATTTTTGGACCACGATGATGTTGTCAGGCTCACATATTCAACATAACATGCATTGTTTAGGAGAAATACTCTCTCAGATATTAACGAATTATTAATATAAACAGCGACCCCACCTCCTCTGCTTTTACGAGTTCTATCACAACGATGTAGTTCGTATCCTTCAATATTAATCTCATTCTCATCCCAAGTGGAGCCATGTTTCGCTCATAAGGAATAAGTCAAACTTGTTTAGCGATATTATTGCATGGATTTCATCAAGATGAGCGGGAAGAAATCGTACATTAAGATGACATACCTTAAGCCCTTTGTCGTTTAGTTGAAAGCATGGATGATCAGTTAACGTTTTTGATGTTGCTGTTTGCTGCTGCATGTTGTTGATTGCTGTTAATAGTTGGTCCTGGATTAGGACAAACATCTCCAGACAGAATAAGGAGAGATAATTGAAATGGCCCCACAGAGTTTGAGGAAAACGTTATTCTTGCTTTGTGGTAGCCTTTATATACTTTAAACCATTTAGATTCCTCCAGACTATTCTTGTATACACGAACAACTTTCATATTTTAAATACAGCAAGCTAGTATTCTTTAGCAAAATAGCAAAAATTGCGAAAATGACGGAGTACAAAATAAAACGTCCTTTCGCCATGCCATGCGTACTCTCGCATAACACAAGCTTGTATAATATTTCTATCATAGGCATATGGGCGCTTCATTTGGGGGCCACTGCATTTGCCCGAATTTTAAAGCTTACCAAAAATGTCCGAATTCGGATAATAACATATTGATAACAATAAATACAAATCAATATGCTGAATTTTCACTTGTGCATTGCTTCTGTGAACTCAAAATGAACGTTTGCAAATTGAACAGTCTATGAGTAGGACGTTACATAACTTAGAAAAAATACATCGTCGGCCAAAAGTGCCAATTATTTTCAGGTTAATCATGTCGTTCTTAATAGTTTTGTTGGCATGTCAGGCTTAAAATATCGGTCAGCAGTGCCGTCGGTCAAAATGTCAGAATGGGTCGGACATTTTTATAATTATGTCCGATGGCCTTATATATGTTTAGTTTGGCGCGAAAATGTATTCTTTTAAAATCGTATACTGACGCTAAATGTTGGGCAGTTATGCATTGATACTTTAAGGCCCGATCAAACGTCCGAGAACGCAAGTCATCGCAAGTAAACGTGCGTTGACTTACGATGCGACTGGTCAAACGAATACCCGGCTCCGCTGTCACGCTTAGCGGACCACATAACAGCTCTGATAAACATTTACGGGGTAAATTTACGTCGGACAAAGTTAAAGTTTGGTCGGAGATCAATACAGTTGGGTCGGACAAACGGTAAACCTCAATTTTCCTTCGGTCGGACAGAATGTCCGGTGCGTTTCTTTCTTGGTCGGACAATTTCACGAATGGGTCGGACAATGTCCGTGACCGACCGATATTTTAAGGCCTGCATGTGCTCGTCAGGGCCGTAGCCACGATGTTAACATTGGCTCGACTAATGTTTTCGAGGCGAAAAGGACGAGAATTTGTAAGGAGGTCCGGGGGGGGGATGTTGAAACTATGAGGGTTCTAAAAGCGTATTTCGTGCATTCTGAGACCACTCTGATCCCCAGATAATATACATTCAAAATCGCGTACACTCATTGCCATGGTTCAATAATAATGATAATGGTTCAGATTATCAGTTACTAAACAATCTTTCAGTCTAGTTCTTAATTTCTGTGAAATAATTGGTGCGACAAATGTCACTCGCATTTTCTCCGCTCACCGTTGGCTACGGACCCGCTTGTCAATGTTAATTGAGAGAGATAGAATTCAAGCGTTCTTGGTCTATTGTTGTGCGAAGATAGGTTTTCATGCGCCGTTCTCGTTATAGCCGTTCTCGTTAGAACTAGAGCCAATTCGTCTTCGGTCAGGCAAAGGCATACTACTGAATTACAGAAATGTTCAAATTATACTATTGTTTTCCAACAACACGCAAACCAGATACATATACAGTACTTTAAATTATAAAATTCTGTTTTTGTTTAAGTCCAGAATACATAATTCTATTTTGCCCGAATATTCGTGAACCATTTGCCCGAATGACTTGAATCTCCAAATTTTTGGGAGGGCACCTGCCCCCTCCCTGCCCCCACAGCCCGTACGCCTATGATTTCTATGTTTAAGGCCATGTTACACGAGGCAATTTTTACCTCAACTTGCAACATAATTTCGGAGACAGAATGATGTTAGCTAAAAAGTATATATTCGAAGAGAAATTTTGAGCATGAATCTCATTTTACTTAATTTGCCGTCAGTTTTCATACTAAACATGCCCAGAAGGGAACAAAGAAATGAACGAGAGTGATAATATCGGCAGACTGAAACGCGGGCCATGTTCACTGTTCGTTTTTCTGTGCGTACATTTCTACAAAACATGGGCTGCCAGCGCGCGCATCCAACTATATCACGTCACAATGCACAGGCGAAACCCCACAAAAATTGAAAGTAATTCTTTTCGAATTTTTTCTTGCAAAAGTTCGCATGCGCAAGTAAAAAACACACCAAATTTAATTTTAGCTGCATAAATCAAAACTTAATAAATAATATATAAACTAAAAATTCAATTAAATAATAGTGTCTATAAAAATATTAAAGTTTCACCTTTAAAACTATAATTTGTGCTGTAGTAATTGCGCATACACACGCATTGGTAACCTCCCTCTACCTCGGAAGCAGAGACAGGAACGGCCCGCACTGGGCATGGACCAGCTGCTACACGGCTGTGTATAAAAAATTCGCTTAGGAATATCGCTCCGTGAACTGACGAAGACGCACAAAATATAAGGGAGCTCCATTTTTTAGGTTAACATTTTTTGCGTCATTAATTGATTTGCTACGTCAGCTCACGTTACTCGTACCAGTATTCGCCGAAGTAGTCTGATGCAGAGTGTCACGGGACGAGACACGGGATACGAGAAACCGTACGAATTAGTCGAGCACAGCAAGCCGTACCAATGCGTTTGTATAGAACCTGACGAATTTCCGTATGGACACGAATTCGTCAGTGGGAGGGCCATCAAAGAAACGCGACCTAACAAAGAGACTGAAGGTGTGCGGTCGTTTATCTGGACCTTTAGGGCTGATTTCCTGCATTTTCACTTTCAGTAACAATATTTTTCTTTCATTTAGACGGACTGAGCTTTCAGTGTAAAAGCAAGGTTTTGCTATGGGAATATTGTAAAACTCCTCTGAACTAAGTCATTCTTCCCTTTTTGCTTATATTGCAGACAAAAGGGAGCATCATTGGGGGCCAAAATTGGTCAACTGTGGGCCAACATGGGGCCTGGGGGGACTTTGCCACCATTTTATATGTTAAAGAAGGACTTATTCATCACCATCATAACAAGAAGAGTTATCTTCTGTTTCGTCTTTTAGAGAGGTTTGTTGACTTATTCAGGGTAGCAAATGTCGATCCAGACCACTTCATCCATGCTTTTTGGACACTCTAAATTCATTAGGAAATGGTCTACAACTCATAAATTGTAGGCAACAAAATTGGATCTTCTTATGTGATAATCCAGGTTGCCTTTGCATGGTGGCATCAAATTAGATCGATGACTTCCTTTTCTTTGTTGTATTTCTCCCAGATGACTTTTGGTCGAGCGTCGTTGACCGATTGGGGGTATGGATTTCCGTTCAAAGAACCGAATAACGTATCTAAACCTCGCACTAGCGGGGTCGACTTCACAATAGGTGGAAGAAAAATACTTAATGTTCCCTTACCTTTAACCTTTCAAAAATTCTGGATACAAAAGTCATTATACAAAAAGAATGTAAAATGTTTTCTAGATGAAAATCTCGAACGGGAGCATTTGCTAAAAAAAGCAGGAGTCGAACCTGCGGCCAAGCAATTCCGGTGCAGCGCGCTGACCACTGACCTACAGAGCCCTATTGCCAAGAGTAGGAATCGCATATGTTAGGGGGCGAGACATTGGAACAATGTCTATTTCTGGTCAATGTAGGCTACCTTCGGCGTGATATTTTGCAAAGGCCACGCTATATATAGTCCTACATCCTTTTTTTGTGAAACAAGTAGATCCTATTCTACAAATAGAGGGTGTTTTCGAAGGCTGAAGTGCTCTAATTGCTCTTTAAGGCGAAGCGCCAAACTTCGGCAATTTTGCCGTTTCGGCAGCCATTAAAATTATATGGCACGCGTTGAGTGAGCCATCCCTCTCTCAACAATTTTTTACTATGCACTGGAATCACCCTAGTATACATGAACTGAATTCGTCTATAGTCGAACTGGTAGTCAAATCTAAAGCTGTCTATTGTTCACTGTGATTCTTATTAAAATTGATGAAAAGAACGAAATCACGACGGTGAATTGAAGGACTTTAGATATCTGATACAAAATCCTGTTTATTAAGATAAACTTTGTTTATTTATTTATTAACTTTACAACCTTTTTTTTATCTAAACAAGATATATATTATATATATTATACAATTTTAATTATATTATAAGTAGTATCTAACGAGCAATTTGATTGGCTAGTTGCGCGTGCTTTATGACGCAATAAAGCACCGCGACTGTTTCAGTTCTTCCACTTGCAAGGAAATTTCCTTGCAAAAGGAAATTTTGGTATTTCGAAGGAAATGTGCAAGGAAATAAGATTTACAAGGAAATGGCAAGGAAATTTAGCTTCAAGCAAGGAAATTGAAAGGAAATTTTAAAATGTCAGATTCTTGGCTGCCTGAAATGCAAAATGAACAAAACAACCTGGTTTCTGCAATCCGCCGGCCAGAATTCAAGCTTGTAGCTGTTGCCAAGCAATGAAAATATTGAAAAGCTTGCGGGTGACGTCAGTGATTACATGTTGGGAGAATATCAATATTGATCTTTGAACAAAATTGTTTACTGTGCTTATATATCATTTATAATATAAAAGAATAGAAAAACTCGTCTCGTGCCTTTATGGTGTGATAAAGCGCTCGGGGCAGGGGCGGCGTGGTCCACCGGAACACCGGAACACCAGACGAAAACACATATTTAACACACCAATTACCAATATATACATTTGAACAAATACTAACATGAACGATGCATGGAATTAAACCTCAAGAGCAACAACTTGGGTTGTAGGAACGACATTTGGAACAATGTCCTTTACTTCCAGCTATCCAGCCAATAAGATAATGGTAGCAAATGGAGTTTCTTGAGACGCTCAGGATAGGACATGTCATGGTCTTGAAGAATGAATTTCCCTCATAGTCATAGCGTGTTCAGTAGCATGCAGCAAATGGCCGCTCTGTGTGTTCTGCTGCCGAGATGTAATGATTGCGCAGAAAGTGCGCAAAATTTCTCTGAAGGAATGTTTGAACGAACGCGACATCATTACATAGATAAATGGATTACCAGCACTATTACACACCATCAATATTCCAACTATTTGATACAACAAAAAGCGTTGTGGAAAGGCTTCACGGCTAACTATGGCGACAATGTGTATAAGCCATGCTGGACAGAGCGTTATAAGCAACACAAACACTGTGGGCTTAAGAATTTTTAACGTTTGTACACTTGGTGAAAACTGCCGCTGAATGTTGGAATCTTCCTGAATTCGTAGGCTACCTTTAAGCACTTTTTTCATCTTGGCAAACATGTAGAAGATACACACGAAACAAAACACATAGAAAGCCTTTTCCGAGATAACGAATATAACATACTTCATTGGGGAAAGGATGTCTTTGCATCGCTGCGTCTTTGGATCTACCTTACGGAATCGAATATCCAATCCTGCATACAGTGTAAATACAGTCACCCAAATTGAAGTCACTGAGATTACTGTTCTTCGGAAGGAGGGATGAGATTTGAGCAAACCGACTATACAACTATATCTGTGATGTGATATTGCAACGAGGGTCAAGATTGAAACAGTAAGGAATGTACGAGAAACAGGCGGGACAATTTTACACGCGAGTTCACCAAATATCCATCGTCCTTCCATGTAAAGTTGGACCACCTGAAAGGAATGACGTACAACAAGCACACCAAGATCCGAGATGGTTAAATTGATAAACAGAAGTTTTGTGATAGGATTTCGAATGGTTTTGTATTTGATTAAAGCAATTAAAATCAATATATTTCCAATAATGCCAATTAAAACGATAGTCCAGTCTAATGCCACGAGAGTAAGCGTGTACCATTTCCAGGAAATTGACATTTGTACGACAATTTGTACGGATGCGACAATATATCTATAGGAAATGATATAAAAACTTTTTTAAAGAATTATTTATAGATTCATGTCCCACTGTTTATTGATTGCTAACCCTAATCCTAAACCTACACTAATGCTAACCGCTGACCTTAATGCATAAACAGCGAGAAAGTAACCTATATCCAGGCTTAGTGTCAGGGTCATGCATTGCGGGCTTGTTTTATTGTGTTTATCTTACCCAACGGCAACAAATAGCAATGAAAGTACGTTAAAAATATACCGATATATATCAAATAAAGGAGCAAGGATTCTCAAAGGATGGTTAAGATATATGACGGATTACAAATTAAGGAACCTTTCCAATATAGGAGATATCTTCGACATGGGATTGTCTAAACACTCCGCAAACTCAGAAGTAAACGTGCAAGGGTTGGAGAATAGATTACTTTATCAGCCCCGCCCAGAAACAGGGGCAGCCGTTACTTGTTAGAGCTAGACATCAAGAGCAGACGGGAGAGTGTATGGGTTAACACAAGAGGAATGAACATTTGAGGGTATAAGACCAGAGCATACGACAAAGGCAAATTGATAAAAAAAATTCTGATAAAGTGGATTGTCAGAGAAAAAGCTGAGAAGAGAACGAATAGCTATCGATCTTAAAGGTAACTTTTTGCAAAATGAAAAAGGTCTCAACCAACATCACAATGGGTTTTAACTTTGAGGATTATCGTTTCGCGATATCACACATTGTTGTACGGTTGCAAGATATGGACTGTGAAAAAAAACACGAGGAAAAGTTGCAGAAGATATGTGGTTTGTGAGAAAAATGTTGAGCTCCGGTAAGAGTTAATATTTTTATGCTTTATTTTTCGCTCCAAACACTGGTTTAAAAGTCGTATTTTTAGCAGAGGTGATCAGGACTCTTAAACGTAAGTTTCGGCGAAATCCATTCGATAATTCGCGAGAAAATTGCTTTCGAGTTGACACAGGAGTGAAGCAAATTTGGCAAAAAGCTGGCTTCGAAAACTACTCTGTCGCACGTTTTGAAGTAAATAAAGTGATCGGTAAGAGCACTGTAGACAATTTACCAGTTCAAATGGAGCTCTGTAACCAAAGAATCTAGATTTATTGTAATTATGTATTTCTGAATCCTAGATTTTCTTGCTTCATATATTGTTCTATATAAATCTGTAAACTTGGGGTCCAGTGTCGGCTGCAGCCAAAAATATACAACACTGCTAGTCCCACAACATCCGAAAGGCTTGTGGTTGCAGCCCATGCTGCCCGCTTGCTAGGACCAAGGCCAGATTTTGATGTACATGCTGGGGGAGGTGAAATAAATTTTAGGGGAGGTGCAATGTCTGTGCCCCTGGAAGAGTGGGTTCTTGAATTTTAGGGTTTATAAAGTTGTTAATAAACTGCCCCCTATTCTTCCACAAAGTTTATACTTAGAGGTCTGAACTATCAATTTATTCTTTCCAACACAACTAAAACCAATATGTAAATAACTGTTGAATATGCATTCATGCAGATATGCTTACTTTAATGTAAATGCTGTGAACACCTTGGGGAAAATTAAAAGACTAGGTGCATGTTGCAGTGACGTAGCCAGAGGGGGTGCCGGGAGCCAGGCCCCCCTGGCGAAGGTGTCGCCCCCCCCCCAGGAAACATTTAGACTAATACACATCTCTATGTTGGCCCCCCCTAGTACTTTTTCGGGGGCCCCTTGACTGCAAATCCTGGCTACGTCACTGGCATGTTGCTGCTGATCACAGTTGGTAAATTCATGACAATTGTTGTAGATAAAGAGGTTAGGGTGGTTTTAGTGTGCCCAATAGTAAGAATTGGCATTTTTAAAGATTTTGTCTTTATTATTATAACAGCCAACTCAATTACCTCTGTTTAATTTTGAAGTCCAAGGTTTTATTTATTTAATTCCCACTTAAATGTCCACATGAGCTATTGTAGGCAGATGATGGCCTGGCAAATTATGCTACAATCCTGATCAAAACATCGACGACACTTACAGTTATCTCGTCATATTCAGTTGCCTCGTAACTAAATTAGAGAACCTCCCCCTTACCCCCACCGAACAATGTTGAGTGGTGTCCCATAACATGTTTAAAGCATTTAGCATATAATCAACATTGTTTTGGGGGCGAGGGGGGCCATTGGATGAGAAAACCTAGACGTTTTATAGTTAGGAACGTCAAGAGGTACATATTTATTAGAGTGTAGTCGATGGTTTTGGCCAGGATTGTAGCTCACCTTGCAAGCTTGGCATGTGCCTAAATAAAAAAAATTTCCCGGAAGCTATTCACTATTATGTATATTTTAACGTCCAAAACCTGAAAATTTAACGTATAAACCAACATTTTGGCTCCAAAAAATAACCTATTCCACACCAAAACTTACATTCTTTGGATTAAAGGTAGTTGTGGCTATATGTGGGGCATAATTCCTGGTTTTGCAGTAAGTATTTGCACTAAATATTACCAAAGGGGGGGAGCCGCGGCTCCCAAGGCTCCCCCCCTGGCTACGTCCCTGGCAGAAACTGACCTGATGGTCCACAACAGTTTGATTTGTTCAACTGCCCAAATAACGATTCACAATCTACAATCTTTGGTGTGGATTGAAAAACTTTTGAATGTTGATGAGCACTCTTGGAACATTTGTAATTAAGCTCCTTCTCCTGTAGATTTGGAAGGATGACAATAGAAGTCTTGGAGGGGAGTCCAAACCTTTCAAGGCCTAGCCCTACCAGTTTGACCCACTTGAAAGTTTCATGTGAACCCAGTAATGTGGAGATCTTGCCTTGCTCCAACAGCCACTTAGTCACTAGCATGGCCGGATTTTGAGGGGAGGTGAGCACATCTCCTGGGATCATTTGCACCTCCCCTGAGAATTTTTGCACCACCCCTGGTAATTTATGCACCTCCCCTTGTTAACAGTTAAATGATGGATCAAAATTTAATGTTGAATAATAACAGAACCATTACAACCAACTTGCCAAGTTTTGGTCAAACACAATTGGATGAGTCACGCAATCATAATGCACAAATACATACATTTACATAAAGTAACATTTTTTACTTTAGAGGGTATGTCTTAAACCCTAAAATTGAAGAACGCACTCTTCCAGGGGCACAGAACTGCACCTCCCCCCAAAAATTTTTCACCTCCCCCACCCAGCATGTACACCAAAATCTGGCCTTTGTCACTAGCAAGCGGGCAGCCCCTTATGAACAGCCCCTAAACAATTATAGGAGAACTACTGTATATCATGGGACAAAGGGCTGTTTATTAACAACTTTCAGCAGTCACTACTTAAGGCCGGCGCACACTGGAGCTATGTGCTTAGCCAAATGTCACACGTGCCCAATGGCGTAAGGAGATAGCTCTCTTGTGCGGGCGATTTACCAACGACTTTTGTCATTCATGCAACTTACGGCAAATATCTAACATGTTTGATAATTTCTGCCTCGCGTGCCAAAATCTTTCCGTGTGCGGCGAACGAAAAAGCTTGCTGTGCGGATTGTGTCGTACAGAACATACGTAGTATAAAAATCAGATGCAAGATGATGGCGAACAGCTAATTTCTGCCTCGCGTTGCCAAAATTTCCTGGTGTATGTATGAATTGAAAGCTATTGCTTGCGATTGTCAATGACAGATGCGTAGTATACGAAAGTAACATCCAAGATTTACGAAAACAGCACAAAATGGATGAATGTGAAGACGAAGAGGTGTTGTTATTTTGTTTGCATTGTGACGGTGAGACGTTCTCTCGGGCTGATCGAAAACCGCATTTGCGTGTCTTGCTTTACTATCAATGGGTTCACCATAGTTAAAATGCTTTCAAATGACTGCCTGTCAATACGATGATATTGTCGAAATTGCTCTGGCTCTTCGGCATTTAGTTCTTGAACAAGGTTCGCGTAGGCTCCTTGACTCTGTCGTCTCATAATCTATCGCTTCGTCCATGTCTGACGATTCAATGCTCGTAAGCGTCGACGGCGGCGACGCAACAGCAAACAAAATAACAACACCTCTTCGTCTTCACATTCATCCTGGAGTAGTGGGCAGACAAAGGACTGTGCATATAATATATTTTCAGTTATTTTAATGCAAGGGCTTCTTAAAAATACAACCTTTTTGCATACACACAGCAACCAAAACACTAATTTTTGCAACTATTCTATAAACACATGTGGCCACAACAAAAAATATAGCCAAGCTAAAGTCAACAGCAAAGCAGAAGTATTTTACAGTCAATACTGCTCGGAAATAACGAGAAAGTTGCTAGTAAACCGGGTTTGTTTTCGCGACAAACCATATCAAAGTGAAGCCATGCTTCTGGGACATGTTGACAAAATGTCGGCTAAAACATTTTTGATTTTTAACTGCCTGTACCGACGTAGAAATCAAGCAGTCAGAAGTACCTAAAAACAGCAAATCTAGATTATTTGGTACAGAGCTCCATTTGAAGGAGTAAATTGTCTATAGTGCTCTTACCGATCACTTTATTTACTTCAAAACGTGCGACAGAGTAGTTTTCGAAGCCAGCTTTTTGCCAAATTTGCTTCACTCCTGTGTCAACTCGAAAGCAATTTTCTCGCGAATTATCGAATGGATTTCGCCGAAACTTACGTTTAAGAGTCCTGATCACCTCTGCTAAAAATACAACTTTTAAACCAGTGTTTGGAGCGAAAGATAAAGCATAAAAATTTAAAAATATAGCTTCGTGTAAAATACACGTTTTCCGTCCGCCATTTGGCGCGAAATAGAAGAATAACCACTTTTACCGGCATGCATTGCGATAGCTGGAATTGCCTATTGCCGCCGGTCAGTTGGTCTTCTTTCTTATATACATCTTTCTATATATATATATATAAGTTATATACTTCAGTCCTCTGACAACGAATCAGTATTAAAATGTTTTGATCTATATTGGCGAAATTCACCGAAATCTTAACAGTCTCGTTAAGATTTCATACATTCTAGACAGATTTTAGATGAATGAAGATGAACTTTGCATACATGCAGATTTCAACAAACGATAATATCTATATACACACCTTAATCTGACTTCGTTCAGACTGACAATTAACTGTAAAGTCTTATCGTTTTTGACAACAGCATTGTAATGAGACTCTTTGTATTATTTTATAGACAGTTGAGTATAGTGGTTTCGTGCGGACGATCAGTGACAGCGTAGCAATAGCAATTTCGACCAAATCTATTTTATATCTTCGTTCCTTCGACTTTGCATGACGGTCTTGTGAATACTGACCTTGTTACTATACACAAGATTCAAGTCTCTACATGTAGCGGACATAAATACAAATTCTACGCTGCAGCTGCTCTATATTTCATCATCGTCAATATCTCGGCATATAATGAAACGTTCTTGCATGCGCAGACAAGCTGGTTTGCTATAACATACTAATCATTCTGTCAGAAAATAATCATCAACTGATGAGTTATCTGCAATAACTTTGCATGGGGCCACTGCTGTAGACTACATCTAAAATTGTTTTTGTTTTAATTCTTAATATATGCACTTTTTGTTCACTCAAACTTCAGTGATTTATTTTTCTTCTAGTGATCCTTGATCTTAGTTCCACGATTTAAAATCATCAACGGAAATCCAGTGTCAAATACTCAATATTTTTCGCCTAAAATTGAAAATCTTTAATTATATATTTATTGTAGGTTGAATGTAATTAAATCCAAAATCCTGAAAAGGCGGCTCACTGACAGGAAATGAGTCTGCGAACCCAGACAAAATGGCATATTTTCCCAAAACTGCAAGAGATATATAAAATGTGGGGGTATGCTATGTTTGGATTGCACGTTTACGGTAAAATAGCGGGAAATATAGGAAGATGCAAAGAAAACAATTAGCTGAATTAGATTACCTATATTGTTATATTGTAATAATAAATACTATAAAACTGAACCGGGGATCAATATTCAACATCAATTTTATCATCTGCATTTATGACATGTTTCGAGTCGCGATATATACAATTTAGGTTCAACATAACATGCAGTTGAACGGGGAAATTAATTTGCATGGCCTTATATTTTGCTTTGAATGCTATTGAAGAATATAATTTATCTATGATAAATATATTGAGACAAATCATAAAAGTCATTATTGTTTAGTTTGACCCGCAATTTACAATCTGACCTCTATAGCTTATTGTTACTCTATCTAACGCTGCACAAGTTTCCTCGTCAAATGTTAAATCCATGGTACAATCATAGGCGGTACGTGAAGTATAAAAATCCTATACAGGGGTCTAGACGCACCTCGCAAAATTTTAAAACTATAGGCTCTCTGAAATGACACTTTATGCGTTCATGAAGGGATTGATTTCCAATGGCAATGCATTCATCAGCAGAACTTGTGATATCAAGAACTCAAAATTCCAACCCTCCATAATTAAGTCACTGCATAGAAAGGAGCATTTTTTCTCTATTATAGCAATGGAAATGCCGAAATGGTGCAATGAAACTTGTCTCAAAAAATAATGAGTGACATTCATTTCAATCTATTTTTAATCTCTTTCTGGGAATTTTTCAAGCGACCGACCGCAAACGTTTTTGTTCATTCAGCGGTTAATTGCGTTTTCTTGCTCGGGAGATTCTTGTCGCCATGCTTATCTTTTTTCCCATTTCAAGTATATGCCCATAATAAATCATGCAGGTGTTAGAATCGACGCCATATATTTGTTCTTATTTGGTCATTATTAAAGTATAGTAATGAGGTTTAATAACTTGAAATGGAGGGAGATTTACGCTATATTGTTGAACTAACTTTTGGTTTCAAAAAAAATCTCCAAAATAATGTTAAACACATAAAATGTAAATATTTGGAATTAATTAGGGAACAACGTAAATATTTTAAATCAGTTAAATTTATAAATTTGTCGACTAGCTCTCTTGTTGTCTTCGCAAACGAATGTTTGACATTCATATAGAAATGCTCAAAGATCTTGGCTTTGAAAATAATAACAAAACGTTCTGCATCAAACGAATAACGACGATTGCAATCAGAACAACGTATTATATATTTTGTGGTCATAATAAGAAATGGACAAATCCAGAAAGTTGTGCTGTGTATTTGTTATATGTTACTATTGTTATGTTATGCTGTGTGTATAGCTATTTCAAGTCAAATGTACAATATGAGAGCTAAATGAATGATGGGAATAATCATTGTTTTAGAAAATTTTAACTGTAGTAGAAGAGTAGTAGAACGACACGGAGCTGCAGTGTGTTGCAGCTGAGGGGAGGGAGTAGCCAGACCATAAAAAGCGAGAGCGATTTCTCTTCCAGTCGAGATGATAAAATGGCCTATTACTCACCTGGCGTGCTGAATTTAAGCATTAGCTTAGTCTCCAGGGTCTTTACTAATCCTTACACATACCATAAACTAATTTAAATATTTTCAATTTCCTTTCTTCAGGGACTGATTAGAACCATCCCATTGAGAATATTAGTTTGGCTAGTGCGAGGGATTGCTTCATGCATGTAGACAATTTGCATATTGTCTAGACAATATGCAAATTAGGTAAAGGATTAAATTAAGCATGCAAAAGCTGATTTTTTCTTAAAAATGAAAGTTTACGCGACGTTTTAAAGGACTTGCACTTAAGCTAATGTTCTGAAATTTTGAACAGCAATGCAACACCCAACACATTTTCCGCCCACTAACTCAAAATAACTTTTAAGCATTGAAATTTCGTGCGCAAGCCATTATTGATCTGTTGGACAAGACACCCCCCCTGGGTTTTGAAAAATGTAACTTTCAGAAATTTTTAGTTTATTCTACATTATAAATACCCAAACAATATATATTAAAAATAAACTTCGTACCTGGAGCCGCTTCGCGAAGTTGAGAGCAATTTCAATTTTGTTCAGTTTTTTTTATACACCCTGTATATTGCAAAATCATTTAATTAATCTTATTCTAAACGTTGAAAAATTGAACATAACTTTCATGATTCTTGATTGTTCCCAATTGTATCAACTCAATTCTACTTAATAACTAGGGATTGATCTATTCCAAATTGTTTTCAATGTTCGCCTAAAATATAAATGAAAAATCAGTACCGTTTCCATATTTTCGAATCCTGACAATCAAGTTGCATAATTTATAAAGAAGTGTCGCATCCAGCCTTAAAGTTGATATTTCTATACTTCGCTGCTAAACCCTTCTCGTAGCCAACGTGAAGATCGTGAGCTTGCAAGAAATCACCGCCGCCATCAACTTCGGTTGCAGGGCAGATATGGTTATACCCGAAGGCATTAGGAATACCAGGGATTATATCGCCCTTTGCAGTTAACCTCAGAGTGCGATCACAACCAACGACACTTCTGCAATAATCAATAAAGGTTCAACTTTCCAGCAGCATACACGGCAGCAATGACTGCTCCAGCACCTCCAAGACTATGACCAGTGAGACTGATCTTGTATCCAGTGGAAATTTCTTTTTGGTATTGTTTTTCAAACCAACTTGCAATGTCGTTGTAACGATCTTTAAATCCTTTGTGAATGTTGAACGTGGTTCCACCCACAGTTGTAGAAGAAGGCTGGAAGTCGATATTTTTAAACCAATCTCCGAGACTTGTAGCCTCGGTTCCGCGGAAACCGAAGACAATCACACGTTGGTTGTCGTTGACATATTTCAACACTTCAGTATCGCTGTTTACAAAACGTTTCGCTTGCCAGTTACCAATACTACACGCTGGTGTGTCATAAGGAGCTTCGTACTTAGGGAGCGACAAAATTTCTTTGCCAGCACCGCGACCGCAACTTCCGAGAACAACACCAACACCACGGTTGTATTTTGGACGGGAAATAGATAGCAGAGAGATGCTTCTTCGGATGGATGACTTGAAGGACAGACCCAACAGACTGGACCAATTGGTCTAATAAACGCCCAATCACTTATCTTTTCACATGGTTTGTAGCACAAAGCCGCTTAGGAAAATAGTAAAGACATCTAGCACCAAATTTTGTAGACGAAGGATTTTCTGTGATCTTACGGCATTCTGGAGGTATCTGGATCCTTCACTGGGAAGGTAAGCTGCTTTAGAAACAGCATGAGTGAGCTCGATTACTCTTGTAGTTGCGAAGGCTTCATTAACAGCAAACATCAGAATGAATGCAAACAAGGATATTTTCACTGAAATTTCCTAAAAGACACACACATTAAACTATATAGTTTATCCCCGAGCCGGCGCGAAGCGCCGTGCGAGGGTACTAATTCCGCGCGGATATTTACACCCGGAAAAAAAGGAAAGCAATGGGAAATCCAAAGTTCATCAAGTTTTGCGGGCGCATGGGTGTGATGGGTGGTCATCTCACTAATCATCCTCGTACCCAGGCTTTTCCCTCTGTGGAGATAAAACCCTGGATGGAGCTGGTCACGTGTCTCTTTAAATTTTTATTGCCTAAGGGGTTGAGGAGAAGTATCATATTACATGCTTCCACTTGAAAATTATACACTTTAATTGCAAGGAGTGGGATATTATTATGTATAATATATCTCGAGAATCATATATAGTTTAAAACACTTGCAAAATTTGTTTTTTGTTTGCTTTTAAGTTTTAAAAACGTAGTAAACAGTTTTATCAACAGACAAGTCAAGTAACCAACCAAAATTGTATGCTTTTGAGGTGTTGTTTAATGTTCTCTCGAGCACGGTTTCATATCAGACGCCTCTGGATCTAGTCTATATTATTAAATCAATCGTCACTACAAATATAGAAACCTATATTTATAATATTTTTGTAATATGCCAAGCTATAAACATGCGGAGAGCCGGAGATTGATGTCCACTCTAAAATCTGTTGAAGCATTTTACAGTTTAGAAGGTAGTTTTAAAGATACAAAAATTCTCAGGGAAATGTGGTAAATTATGATTTGTGTTATTCGAGAACTTCCTTCTTGTTGCCGATTCTATAAACATGTACAAGTCTGAAGCCTGAGTGAAGGCAAAAGCCTCGTCCGCAGCTGGGGGAAAATACAAATTACGATATAGTATTGTATTGTAAATATAGGCTATATGCAAAGAAATGATAGCGCATCAGGTTTACAAAATATTTTTCATACATAATTCGAGACATAATTATGCGTACCCTTTCCACAGATATATAATATATATATATGTAAAATTTAGTCCTTCAGAGTTAATTTAGTCCCATTGAATCAGCTGTAGAGTGTATAGTACAGCAAAATAAAAACATAGTTGTACACTAAATTTTGTCTATACTATAGGACAAATAAGTCGGCTTATTGGACACTGATTGACTGATGTCTCACAGTCACAGACCATATGCACAGACACAATAGCATAGTGATATGGATACTTCCAGCAGATACTAAACTAGAAATACATGCTTGCAGTAACCCCTCGCCCCAGCTGAACATTGCCAGACATTACATTCCAAAACATTACTATTGCTAATCTTTTTTATCCAAAAATCTGCCATGCAAAGGTTGTAGGCGAGTCGGATATCTGCGTTCAAAACAAATTTTTGGCATAAAAAACAGAATTGGATCCTTGGCTCACACCCCTCTTCACGACGCAATCAAAGGCTATCGCCAAATGAAATGTTTTACCTGACGTAATCACTGTGGCTTCCTTCATTTTAAATGTGCCATTAAAATTTTGATCATTACTCTAATAGTTTGGAAAGAAGAGTGGAAGGAAACAATATTATTTTGGGAAATTTATTTTGAAAGAATAGAAAATGGGAATTTTGTTTCAAGAAGAGGAAGCACAGTAGCCATGGCAACACGATAAAATAAACTTCTTTTCTGGAGTACAAAACAGTTATTTTAAAATCAGGTTACAAAAACTACAAAAATAATTAAAATATTAGTTGTTTTAGCCATACAAATCTGAGATATATGGTGTAGGTATGTTCTTATGCATTCTATAAGCTTCAAATTAATGTTTAAATGCAACCTTCCGTTTGCTAAAACGTTGCCAAAAGTTTATAAAACTAAACTGCCTTTTACTTATAAATTAGTTTTTGAAATGAAATCAGTTGAAAATATACAAATTCTCTCGTGTGAAACGATTACGCTTTCCTTTTAAGTTGGAACTTTTTGATAGCATAAAATATAGGATATTTTAATTGGAAAAAAATGAAAATCTATGTAAATAAAACAACATTCTTTAATACGGCTATATTAAAATACATCAACAATTTAATATAAGAAACTTGCCATATTTTTTCGACCATCTATCTTTATTTATCCTTTTTTATAAAGTATAAACGATAAATTTGTTCCGCAGCTTTTCCTGAAGTCCCAAAAAGCGATTTATAAGTTATAATTCAGACTTCCTGATATGACTTACTCATGTTTTTTTATAATTCGCTCATTCCGCTCCTAACAAAGATTTATAGTGAGATGACCACCCATCACACCCGTCACACCCGTCACACCCATGCGCCCGCAAAACTTGATGAACTTTGGATTCCCATTGCTCTCCTTTTTTTCCGGGTGTAAATATCCGCGCGGAATTAGTACCCTCGCACGGCGCTTCGCACCGGCTCGGGGATAACTGTATTCTAAATCCCTTTTGTATATTATATTAGATCAAGCTAGAAAGACGAAGAAAACTATTTAGGATTTAAAGTGTGGACGTGTATACTAACACATATGAAGTATAATTACATATGTTTTATCGTAAATATTCAAGTTGTACCGCACGCACGGAAGAGTCGTTGAATTTGCCTTTATCGGATAATTTTACCGTACGTTTGGTAACATAAAGTTATACTTCGACATACTTCTTGATCGTCGCGTTTAGCGATGCCAAGGCGGGATATTTTAGGGCCATTCCATTTAATATACACACCCCCCCGTTGACGAGGTTTCTCATTTTTGACCCCCTCGGAAACGTTTTTTTTATCTACCCCCTCGGAAATCTGCCAATTTTTCAAGACCCCCTAGGAAATTTTCCGATTTTTTACAACACCTCGGAAACACCCGTTGACGAGGTTCCATGAAGAGAGACCCCTCGTACATTTCATATTGTCCTTATCCCCCTCGGAAATTTTCACTGAGATTTTTGACCCTCGGAAATCTTCGTAAATACTTTTAGCCCTCGGAAATTTTGAACATTTTTCTAACCCCCTCGGAACACCCGTTGACGAGGTTCCATGACGAGAGACCCTCGGAAATTTCATATTTTACTTATCCTCGGAAATTTTCACTGAGATTTTTGACCCCCTCGGAAATCTTCGTAAATACTTTTAGCCCCTCGGAAATTTTGAACATTTTTCTACCCCCCTCGGAAGTTTTAATTGAGATTTTTGACCAGAGCTTCCACTCGGAAGGAAATTTCCTTCCAAAAGGATATTTTGGCATTTGGAAGGAAAAATAAGAGGAAATGAGATTTGGAAGGAAATTAGAAGGAAATTGGGCCATTTCGAAGGAAAAGGGAAGGAAATTTTACAATTTAAACTTTTTCAGTAATTTCTAGTAATTTAATAATGGTTAAACACTTTATTATAAACTTTTGAGTTAAAAAACATGTATAAAAATAATACATCGAATATTTACATAACCATCAAGGATGAATGGGGGTAATTTGGGACTTAACAGGTCTTCAGTGGGTGAGTAGAGTACTTGTACATAAATAACGCGGGCTCAATTTTTTTCGCGCGTTTTAATAAACTAAAAACAAACAGTCGAAAAAAGGGAAACTGTAATTTCTAAACCAAAAAAAAGTAATTTGTAAATTATGATGGCTTATATTGAGTCAACTTCTGAGTCAAGCTCATCAGAAGATGAAGCAAGTTTCTTACTCGAGAAAATTCATAAAAAACTCGTTTAAGTAATATGTCGTTTGAGAAAACAGACAACAGAACATGTTTTTTCAGGTTAATTATCTTTATTCAAATTAATTTTGAACGGTATAGACTGATTACTATATACTACTCTACTCTGTAGTGATCTGGAACACTAATGTTGGATACTTGAATTTTGTACCGTACAATGGTTAATTATTTTTCTAATATTAAATTAGAGATTCACTATTTGAATACTGCAGTACACCTTCAATTTACATCGGGAGTACAGTACAATACAAAATTTATTATACTATTTTAAAAAAAATTGGAAGGAAAAATGGAAGGAAATTTAGGATTTTGGGAGGGAAATTCTGCCAAAAAAAAGGACAAAAACGAGAAATTTTACTTTGCCAAAGTGGAAGCACTGTTTTTGACCCCCTCGGAAATCTTCGTAAATACTTTACCCCCCGGAAATTTTGAACATTTTTCTACCCCCCCCTCGGAAAATACTTTTAATCAACTTCCTCGGAAATTTTTATAAACACTTTTAACAACCCCCTTGAACCACTGATCTAATAATAGACTGGATATAGCTTCTATAGGTGGCAAAAGTGAAGCCACATTATATATGCGAAAATCACTTCCGGGGACCACGGAGTGATACAAATTTGTATAGAAATGTATGGCGGACAACGTGAACGAACGTGAATTTTCGCAAATTTAAGACACTTCGCGATCTTGTACTAACCTCATCGTTCTACCATGGATAAAAGATGTTATGTTAATGCTTTTAAAACTAAAATTATCTAGATTGCTCTAAAATATCGGCATTTGTGTTCGTTCAAAGTTGTCCTTGCGGGAATAATGTTTTATCGCCACGATCATATGAGAAGACAATTTCTAGTTTGCTTTCGAAATATGGAGGCAGAATAAGATCTACTCTACTCAAAAATACCTTGAAAGGAAAGTAGATAATTTTGTTTTATCATATATGTTTAATCTTGATCAACAAGAGGTTTACAATTCCCTCAAATGACCAAGCCTGTATAGATATTTGACACGTTTAATAGTACTTGTTTTGATTTATACTATAAAACTGGAAGCCTGCCCAAATATAGCCTTTTGCGGAGTGAATCTATGTTTATAATGCAGCCGAATTTTGAACTTGCAACCATGAAATTGATCTTAAATGCAGAGTGTGTTGTTCATTATTTTTTTAATATAAAAATTTGCTTGTAAAAGATATTGTTATCTAAACATTTGTTATTGTAAAAATAACCAATTTTCCAGTTATTTCCACCAACTCCCAGCATTTGCCTGCAGTTTGCAAAAGAAAGGTGGATGGTAGAAAGGTTCGACACATGTGTATCAGCAAAATAGTGTGTAGTAGGATCTCGATATTTTATAGCAATTCCATATGTCAGCATTAAAAAAATCCATTTTGTTTGCAGTTTGAATACCAGACAGGATAAGGTTCAACACTGTTAACAATCATATCAGTCAGTCTATAGAAGATATGTTTTATTGATTGTGTTTTATATTAAAATACCGTGCGACGCGTGCTTTCCTTGGCTTGACAAGCGTTGTGTATTGAAATCTGATCCAACTTATCGCTTGAAATGTAACTCAACACTCCAGGATACAGTAGGTAGTGACATGATGATGAATGCGACTATTTTATAACAACAGTTTTGTCACAATTTCTTGTTGCAAATTTTCAATTCATCGCCCCAAAATACTTTTTTCCAAACGCAACAATATCACAGAAGACAACACGCTCCTGTACCACCCCTCCCTAAGTGTATTCTCAATTTATCACGCGAAATCCGCGTGACACGTGACCAGCTCCATCCAGGGTATTATCTCCCCAAGAGATAAGAGCCTGGGAACGAGGTTGCTCACTAATTTTTGTTAGGAGCGAATGAGCGAATTATAAAAAAACATGAGTAAGTCATATCAGTAAGTCTTTTTGGGACTTCAGGAAAGCTGTGGAACAAATTTATCGTTTATACTTTATAAAAAAGGATAAATAGAGATAGATAGTCGAAAAAATATGGCAAGTTTCTTATATTAAATTGTTGATATAGCCGTAAGAATGTTGTTTTATTTACATAGATTTTCATTTTTTCACAATTAAAATATCCTATATTTTATGCTATCAAAAAGTTCCAACTTAAAAGGAAAGCGAAATCGTTTCACACGAGAGAATTTGTATATTTTCTACTGATTTAATTTCAAAAACTAATTTATAAAAGGCAGTTTAGTTTTATAAACTTTTGGCAACGTTTTACTTTTAGTAAACGGAAGGTTGCATTTAAACATTAATTTGAAGCTTATAGAATGCATAAGAACATACCTACGCCATATATCTCAGATTTGTATGGCTAAAACAACTAATATTTTAATTATTTTTGTAGTTTTTGTAACCTGTTGTTTTGTACTACACAAAAGAAGTTTATTTTATCGTGTTGCCATGGCTATTGGCTACTGTGCTTCCTCTTCTTGAAACAAAATTTCCATTTTTTATTCTTTCAAAATAAATTTCCCAAAATAATATTGTTTCCTTCCACTCTTTTAATGGCAAATTTAAAAGGAAGCCACAGTGATTACGTCAGGTAAAACATTTCATTTGGCGATACCCTTTGATTGCGTCGTGAAGAGGGGTGTGAGCCAAGGATCCAATTCTGGTTTCTAAGCCAAAAATTTGTTTTGAACGCAGATATCCGACTCGCCTACAACCTTTGCATGGCAGATTTTTTGATAAAGAAGATTAGCAATAGTAATGTTTTGGAATGTAATGTCTGGCAATGTTCAGCTGGGGCGAGGGGTTACTGCAAGCATGTATTTCTAGTACAGTACTGCCTAGAAGTAAGTTAACACGGCGGTTCGGTTGCGGTTCGTGCGGTTAGCGGGTGCGGTGCGTGCGGTTAGCGGGTGCTCTGCGTGCGGTTAGCGGGTGCCGTGCGTGCGGTTAGCGGGTGCCATGCGTGCGGTTAGCGGATGCTATGCGTGCGGTTTGCGGTTGCGGTTCGTGCGGTAATCACACGTCAAAGAGAAAAACCACTGCGTCGTGTTCCGACGGTTTCCGATACAACTGTTATTATGCGGCAAACGGACTTGTTCCTATATGGATTAATTTGTTTACTAAATTACTACCTTCTCTAATAAACTTAACTGTATAACATACACAACTGATATGAATTTATATTATGAATATAAAGAGAATGAGGAGTTAAGGAAAAAGTATAAACTCAGATCAACAAACTTGTCACAAATACAAACCCTACGGGTTTGCCGCATGATATTTGCGTGTTAGTAAACAAGAAACCGTAATGTGATAAGCGACACTTTTATAAATCTATTCAATCGCTCTACAGCTCTACTATATTAATTTTACTTTGCTATAAAATATGACGCAACGGTTGATAAAATGACAAGCTTGTTACACGTTGTCGACAGGCTTGCTACCGAGTACGAGCTTGTTAAGCCAACAACTTGTGAACAAGATGTGAGATTTTTACATGCGTAAATAATAAACCCAGTAACTTTTTGTCATACGCGTATCAGTTTAAAAGCCTGTAGAAAAGGGTTTATAGAGCATGCAGCAAATTCCGAAGTCAACAACGCATTAATTTATAAAAAATATTTAACTATTATTGTAAGCGCATACCTTTACGTGTATATGTAACAGAGAGCTGAGCTTATGCGACACAAACTCCCAAAGTTATACACATAACATACGATAATAAAGAATCAATTTTGATAATTTAAGTCAAGTTAAGCTTTAATAGTTAAATGATGGATTTAGCTAAGATTATTTGGATTTGTTATGGTAGTCAAATATATAAATATTTCTATTTACTTACTCTAGTGTGTCCAATGTGTATCAAATCCATCAATAATCTTTCTTGTATTAAGAAAAGCCCGTATCAAACTCGGGTCTCAATCTCAGATCTCTCACTTCGCTTATATAAAGCTTTCCCGCACAATGTTTGCTTTGATTTTGCTAGCAAATGCCGTTGAAAAATACACCGTGCATGTTCTTTCAATTATACTGACAAATTTTCGTTTTGTAATCTGCATACTGTTTACAAGTTCTCATCCCACGTCCCGGAAATACCAAAATACTCATTATTAGCGCGCCGGGCAACGCCGGTGAATAGATAGCTTTAAGTTTGTATTTATTCTGAACGCATCAGTATATCACTGAGAGATTTATGGATCGAATATCTCTGCATTGGGGAATAGAATTTCTTCAACGGGTCTTTCCCATTGGGGACTAGCCTCCGGAAAAGATATGTGTTATTGTATATGACATCATCGCTTCAATAGTTAAAAGCAAGTCTAGAGGTATGAATATTTGCCATATATATTATCGTTGATTACTCTGAATTGTAACTCGCAGTGATATATAGAACATATCATATGGAGATAGACAATACTCACAATTATATATCCTTACGCTACGTATACGCTAACCCGAATCATAGTTAATAGATAATTTAACAACTTCCGTATTTGTATTACGTGCGGCAGCCATTCTTAGCAGTGTTTATTGAACTACCATATGTCATCGTCTGCAATACTATATACAGTATCTACCTCGCATTTTCAAGATATACAAATTACAGTAAACGGCTGAGATACGTACTCAATCATATATATATAAGCCCTGCTCTGGGACGGTAACTCGCCTTAACTCGCCGCGAGATAATGCGAGTTAAGGCGATTTAAGGCGATTTAAGGCGATTTAAGGAAAAATTGCGACTTTAAGCAATGCGAGTTAAGGCGATTTAAGGCGATTTAATGCGATTTAAGGCGATTTAAGGCGACTTAAGGCGATATTGCAAGTTAAGGCGAGTTAAGGCGATTTAAGGAAAATTGGGACTTTTAACCGATGCGATTTAAGGCGATTTAAGGCGAGTTAAGGTCCCAGAGCAGGCCTTATATATATACGCCGCTACTACGCTTGCTCACTCAAACAAACATAATATTGTCTGTCAGTCTATTTACAAATATTTTAATTGACTCTCTACATAACAGGTACATGTCAATATTGTAAGAATTATTTCTTCAAGAGTCAGCTTACATTGCATTGTGAAACAAGCTGTATTACTTTTGCATGTCCGTCTATATCAGAACTTTGCCAAACAGTATTCCATTGACCCAGACAGCATTCCAGAAATTTTTTTACCAAATTTATAGACTAGTTATTGGGAGATTTGCTTTGAGTTTTTGTGTTTGTGTTCAATAAGCGATTTGTGTGGTAAAATTGTGCATTACGTTAGCTACGTTAAAAGACTTGCTTCGTCAAAACACACTATTAAGCTTTATAAACAAATACGACCATTTACTAAATTTTTAGGCTGGTTGCAATATACATGTAATTGTAATGCCAATGACAAAGTTGGAAATTAAACTACCAAATTATATCGTGTGATATTCTGATTTCTAAATACTAATTTGCCCACGTAAAATTCCGAGTTCGCAAGTCGTACTGTTTTCGTGTTCCGCCGTGTGTTAAGGTCAAACCTCAATACGCCCACACGACCGCGTGCGACCCGCGTGCAGCCCCCGGGGAAACCGCGGGCAACCTCCGGGCAGACCGCGGGCTGCCTCCGGGCAGACCGCGGGCTGCCTCCGGGCCGACCGCGAGGCGCCTGCGGTCAAACCGCGTGTGACCCGCGGTTAACCGCGTATTTGTGTTAAGTTACTTCTAGGCAGTACTGTATGTATAAATTGAAGGCCGGTTTATAGTCACGCGTGTTTATGGTACATGTGTATAAGCACGGACGACAAGTGTCCAAAAAATGCGTAACTAGTAAGCTGCCTTAAATACAAATTATACTGATATAGCTACTATATACAAATTATACAATTATACTGATATACAAATTATACTGATTATACTTATATTGATTGCATACCTGTGTACAATCACAGAGGAAGAGAAAATTTGTCACAGACTTGAGAGAAGTATTTATAATACTGTGAGTTTTTTGACAATTTCTTACGGGCTTGCGACCCATGCGGCCATGCAATTATCTTGATTCAGTCTGCTATCCTCCGAACACATCTCGAATCAAAGAATGGAGACTCTGAGAAAAACTTTACTCTTTAGTCGTGACTATAATTTCGGCACCTGCGTTTAAAATTATATTCCGCAATCAATAAATCATGAGAATATAGTAAATGACATGAAATATGTGATATTGAGAAGAACAGATGAAAAGCTAAAAGCTCACATCCAAATGAACACGTTACAAATATCAAGTAGTCAAACCATTTATCCAGCTTGGGAATAATATTTTTGAACATCATACCGTGTAACAAAATATGGAAAACACGTTATCTTACCATTTTGAAGCGCGAGAAACCAATTATTATTTAAAGACAGCTAGTTCTATACTTCTATATCTGCATGTGAACTGGAACTGATACTTGTGCAAAACTACTCTCAAAGCTCGTATTTATATGTTCACGATATGATGTCACATGACAACATTTAGCGATTATTCACGGTTTGATAAATTTGAAAAGGAGGAAAACCTTCCCATCCGCCTTTAAAACTTGCCAAAAGGTCAAGTCCTTTACCACTTGAGCTTTAAGCCCGGCGCACACTAGTGCAAGTTGTACGCACAGATGTCATTCGTGACCAATTACGTGCGACGAAAATCCTAGTGTGCGGGGAAAATATACAGGATTTTTGTCACTCGTGTCGTGAACAACAAATATCAAACATGTTTGATATTTTCTGTCATTCGTGACAAAAATTCCTAGTGTGCGGAGAGCAAACGTAAGCGGCTCTTCAAACAAAAAAAATGCGCATGCGTGTCATCACACAAACAACATGGCGGATCACAGTGAACTAGTTACGGAAGAAATTTTAGAGGACAAAATCGTAGATTGTCTTCGTATCGTCCATCGCTTGTAATCGTTTGCCTTCGTAGAATCGATCGCCTTGTCCACAATTTACGGTTAGCTGCCTTTGAACGTCTGCGGCGTCGTCGCATTAGCAAGAGAACTACTAATAGTTCTTCGTCTTCTGACACTGAATGGTCGTATTCTTCTTCAAAAGCATCCGCCATGTTGTTTGGGTAATGACACGCATGCGCATTTTGTTTGTTTTGAAGGGCTGCTTACGTTTGCTCTCCGCACACTAGGAAATTTTGTCACGAATGACAGAAAATATCAAACATGTTTGATATTTGTTGTTCACGACACGAGTGACAAAAATCCTGTATATTTTCCCCGCACACTAGGATTTTCGTCGCACGTAATTGGTCACGAATGACATCTGTGCGTACAACTTGCACTAGTGTGCGCCGGGCTTTAGACGTAATGCGTAGGAATAAATTATTGTAAATGATTGCTGTAATTATGCAATTATGTTTATTGTCTATTGAAATGGAATGGATACCATTTGAGCCCGAAAGCCCCGAGGAATCTTGAGCGACCTTCAGTACGAACTATAAAGCATTCACTAATATCATTAATTATCACGTAATACAAATTTTTAGGGCATGCAAATATCTCTTATTTTCTCTAACGCCGAGTATTGGGTGTATCATAATTATTTACTATAAGAAATAGAACACATTTCTTGATCTGATTTCTTGATGTCAAAATAATAATCATTCGGTAAAACGGATCGAAATCTTTGCGAAATTCGCTTTGCCATGATTTCTTGCAAACACGAAACAGCTATATTATATTGATCACCACAGAAGTATACAAATACAAATAGTCTGACCCTCGAGTCGTGAGAGATAACGAAAAATGGATGGATAAATTAAGAACAAATTGACGATCTCACTTCTCACTACTTGTTCTCTCTTTGTTCTACAAGCCTTAAATATATTATAGTTTCACGGATGGGGTTATATATCCCGGTTTCACGACACAAGAATTCGTCATTTCACATTTCATGGGAACAAATATTGGCAATTCACGGCTCACGAAAATACCCTTTACCACTCTTTGGTTAGTTGCTACTGTGTGATTATATATATTTCATTGTTTATCGAACTCGTAATTAAAAATTAAATTTTAAGACTATAGATGCAACATTAACAAGACTACAATTTTATTGGTCAGGAGCCAGTAGTAATATACAATCAGTGACAAAAACGTTTTGGACAGTAGCTAGCTATATAGATAAATGCACAATGTATAATGCTGTTGGGAAAATAAACCATATCCCTCCCTCCCCCCTCCCTTCCCCCACCCTGAACAATGTTGCTGTTCTACTAAGCTAAATTTTACGCGATAAATCTCCCACTCAACATTGAACGGGGGGTGTGGGGGGCAATTACATTGCACGCAGACAATATTTTGATACTGTGTCCAAAGTGTTTTGACACTGATTGTCAGAAAAGTTCTTTTCAAGCAAAGTTAAAATTTCCTTTATAAAGATGCAACTACTTGTATTTGATAGTATTTCTTACGGTTTATAAAATGTGTTAGTGCAGCGCAAGCAAGATTTGAAGAAGCGCAATAAGATTGGAAGGCCACAGAAGTTGACGGAGAGAGGTCGGAGAAAATTGATAAGAACAATAAAGACTCTTCGTGACCAAGACCCAAATTTTACTGTTAAGCGCTTGCTTGCGCACAGCGGAATGCTATCGCGGCAAGTCTCCTACCGGACAATTTATCGAGAGGTGAAAGCGGCTGGTTTTGATTATCTTCCTGCGCGTAAAAAAGGGGTATTAACAAACCGTGATCGCAAGAAACGGAAGACATTTGTGCAAGAGTGCAAGAAGATACTTTCCACCAAACATGATTTCTTCTCGCGAAATATTGCATTCTATTTAAACGGGGTCTCTTTTGTTTATAAGACACAGCCTCTTAGTGACGCATTAGCCCCAAGAGGACGTGTGTGGAGAAAAAAGACGGAGGGTTTACAAGTTACTGCAAAGGGATCGAAAAACCTTGCAGGTGGGAAACGGCTTCACTTACTGGTCGCAATTTCTTATAACCAGGGAGTTGTAATGGTCGAAGAATACGAAAAAATGACTGGAACGTATTTTGCTTGGTTCGTACGAAACAAATTTCCTGTTCTATTCTCGCGCAAGCGTGGAAGAAAATGGTTAGTAATGGACAACGATCCATCTCAGCGAAGCCTAGCTGCTCAGAAAGCTATAAAGAAAGAGTGTTGTGAATTATTTTCTATTCCAGCCAGATCTCCAGATTTAAATCCAATAGAAAACATGTTTCATATAGTAAAGAAACAGCAGACGGGTTTAGAACGAAATATTAACCAAGTTACATGCGCTCTTAAATCCGAAGCCAGAAATGTGGAGAATTGGGCTCTGAGTTGGAGACTCAAATTCAACTCCCAAAAATGCAAAGTACTCAGCGTCACACGTAAGCATCATCCTATTGTAGCCGAATATTCCATCAACGGTGAAATTTTGCAGCATGTTTGCACTCAGAAAGACCTCGTCGTGACTGTTTCTTCACATCTGAAATGAAACACGCACATATACGAACAGGTGACTAAAGCCAATCGCATGTTAGGTATGGTTAAACGATTATCAGGAAAACTCAAGAACATGAACACTAGGCGCTGTCTCTACCTTACATTGGTGAGACCCCATCTTGTATATGCCTCACAAGTTTGGAGTCCACAGAATACCACCATGTGCATGGAGCTCGAACGAATCCAGCGTCGAGCAACGAAATCTTAAATAAGTTCTATCTTAGGACCACTATTATTCTTACTCTATATCAATGACTTACCTCAGTGTCTTAATAATATTAAACCTAGGTTATTTGCTGACGACACAAATCTTACTGCTTCTGGAGACTCGATAACCGATATTGAAACTGTAGTAAATTCGGATTTAGAAAACCTTAGGAAATGGTTAATGGCTAATAAACTTAGCTTAAATGTAGCAAAAACAGAGTTTATGTTGATTGGCTCAAAACCAAAGATAAAATGTACTGCAAATGCTCCCCCAAATATTTTCATTGAAAATAAACAGATTAAACAAGTTTATGAATGCAAAACTCTTGGAGTAACTATTGACCAGCATTTATCTTGGAAAAATAATACTGAAAATATTTGCAAAAAAATAACAGCAGGAATTGCTGCTCTCCGTCGTGTCAAACCTTTTGTTGATAAAGGTACACTTATTTGTATATATAACGCTATTGTTCGCCCACACTTCGATTATTGTTGTGAAGTATGGGATGTGTTTGACGAAACACAATCAAAGCGACTCCAAAAGCTACAAAATAGAGCTGCTCGAATCATCATGAACATGAGCAACGATGTAGATCATTCTGTAGCTTTACATGCCTTGGACTGGGAGCCACTGAAGATGATAAGAAAAAAGGCAAAAGCAAAAGTCACTCACTGACCTATTTACTTATAAAAGTCAAGTGACAAACTATAAACTTCGAGATATTTCAAGTGGTCTTTGTTTACCACAACCGTGCACAAATAATATGAAAAATAGTTTTATGTATGACGGTGCTCATCTCTGGAACTCTCTTCCAAACGAGTTTAGAGAGAGTGAATCCCTTTCGAGTTTTCAAAGGAAAATTGCTATTTGCTATAATCACAAATGATATAATCACAAGTGATATAATAATAATATAATCACACTTTTCAATCGTAAAACAACATTATTATAACTTTGTAAATAGATTACTTGTAAATTATTCCTGTTCTGCACTATTAAATATTATATTAGTGACACTATTGATGACATTCTATATTGATATACTCCTTATTTTGTAAATAACTTAAAATGCTTATGTAATTCTCTTTAACACGCCCCCTGTGGAAATCAGCTTCGGTTGACAGGGTTAGCGTGTATAAATAAAGTTCATCTATCTATCTATCTATCTATCTATCTAAATTTATACTGGCTCTTCCCTTCAGAACGGACATATCGTACAAATCAAGGCTCGCTACCTTGGAACTTCTACCCCTCTGCTACTGGCACGAGTACCTGGACATTCTCTTTCTGTTCAAATGCGTGCATGGTTTAATTAGTACTGATATCTTATCTGAACAAATGGACTGTCTAACCTCAACCTTGAATCTCCGCTCAACTAACAACGCTATAATTACATACAACATCCCTAAAGTTAGAACATTGTGTCACCAGAACAGTTACTTCATACGAGTATCGCGAGTGTGGAACACCCTCCCTGATGGGCTGCGCAAACCGGACATGTCATATTGGACTTTCAAAGCAGGTCTTTACAAGTATTACTACACGGCAACGCTGACTGTATTTGATCAGGATCATATTCAGACGTGGAAATCAATCTGTGTAAAGTGTCATAAAGCTAGACAGCTTACTGGAACAATGAAATGTTGTTTTTAAAAGTTGTTAATTGCAGTATAGTTTATTTTATTTGACAATAAACATAGTTTAGTACCTCCCGACAATCCATCGAATTTAATATTATATAGTTTAAATTTTGGTCTATATAGTATGGACAGGTATGCGCTCTCCTTTCGATATAAGATGGACTATGCTGCAATCTTGTCTAATATTATATTATAGATGAAGTTTTATATGTGTTTTGTAAAAGGTCACTAACGTAATTGGCTGACGCTGTGTTAGTGTTCCTTGTCGTTTTCATGTTTGTATGTAACATTAATAGTTGTGTTAAAACGACAAAAGTAAATAAATAAAAATACTATGGAAACGTGTTGCATAGCATGCTTCCGTGTCAACGAATCCCACACTTGCCAGCTCACTAATTTCCATGTTTTGTCACATGAATTTGATCGTTGTTGAAAAACCAAACACACAATATGTGTGTAAGAGTTCTATAAACATTTTGGTCGAAAATACGCGTGTGCTCTATATTAAAAACATAGAAAAGGGCCTAAATGTCCACGGTTCCACTTTAAACAGTTACTATAATTGACATATGATATAATCGTACATTATAAATAGTGGGAACCGTCGAAGAAACTACGATTTTCTTTTCATATAATTGAATACACTAAATGTAAACAAACTAATCAATTTCTTTGACATAAACACAACACGTAAAGCAGAAACAACCCAATAATAACTACTTACTAACTGAGCGTGAGGTCTGTACGGTAAAATATCAAGCTGAGGTCTTGCTGTATTGACCGAGCGATAGCGAGGTCAATACAGCAAGACCGAGGCTTGATATTTTACCGTACAGACCGAACAGTCGAAGTTAGTAAGTTGTTTATTATATGGCATTTCAGACAACAAAAAACAATTCATTTTGCCAAAAATTGGTCACGCGAGGGCAAAGTACAAAGTCCGAAACTCAAAGCCGGTCATTTTCAAATGTCAAAATAATTTCAATGATACAAATTTGTCTAATCTTAGCTTAGTAAAACTACTCTACAGTACCATTTATAGAATAAAATATAAAATTAATAGAAAATATAGTGATATTGAGCTATCGGATCAAGGACAAAAACAACTTTGCATGTTCGAAAAAACAAAAATATTCTTGACTGTTTTAGTTAAAAAACATCGTAAAATTTACCTTAATATTTCGACTTGAGCCAACAAAACTTGATTTTATCCCTTGTAGTTATCCCTTTTCCGTATTTTCCGTTTATTTGTCATTGTTTTAAATTATTTTTAAGGATTTTTTAATGCTTTTATTGGTTTGAAATGTGTTCAAGTCGTCGCAGGGCAATAAGAATACCGTATTGCCCGTGGGCAATACGGGAAAATCCTGCCTCGTCAGCGACCAATCAGATTGCGAGAATCACCAAAACAAGCACTTGCCATATAATAATAACTACTTACTAACTGAGCGTGAGGTCTGTACGGTAAAATATCAAGCTGAGGTCTTGCTGTATTGACCGAGCGATAGCGAGGTCAATACAGCAAGACCGAGGCTTGATATTTTACCGTACTGACCGAACAGTCGAAGTTAGTAAGTTGTTTATTATATGGCATTTCAGACAACAAAAAACAATTCATTTTGCCAAAAATTGGTCACGCGAGGGCAAAGTCCGAAACTCAAAGCCGGTCATTTTCAAATGTCA
Source organism: Trachythela sp. YZ-2020 (assembly GCA_016169945.1). Taxonomy (NCBI): domain Eukaryota; kingdom Metazoa; phylum Cnidaria; class Anthozoa; order Malacalcyonacea; family Clavulariidae; genus Trachythela; species Trachythela sp. YZ-2020. Next base: position 7,333,355 of record JADLSH010000387.1, read on the forward strand.
AAATAATTTCAATGATACGAATTTGTCTTAGTTTTTTACAAATTTATCTAATCTTAGCTTAGTAAAACTACTCTACAGTACCATTTATAGAATAAAATATAAAATTAATAGAAAATATAGTGATATTGAGCTATCGGATCAAGGACAAAAACAACTTTGCATGTTCGAAAAAACAAAAATATTCTTGACTGTTTTAGTTAAAAAAACATCGTAAAATTTACCTTAATATTTCGACTTGAGCCAACAAAACTTGATTTTATCCCTTGTAGTTATCCCTTTTCCGTATTTTCCGTTTATTTTTCATTGTTTTAAATTATTTTTAAGGATTTTTTAATGCTTTTATTGGTTTGAAATGTGTTCAATTGCCGTGGGCAATACGGGAAAATCTTGCCTCGTCAGCGACCAATCAGATTGCGAGATTCACCAAAACAAGCACTTGCCATATAATAAATATTCTTATTGCACTCCTTTGCCCTAAAGTTTGACTTGAAATCAAGTGGGATTCGTTACGCGTCATGAGCAAAATAGTTAGGGAAGGGCTAAATGCATATTTGTTAACAATTTCAATTGTATGTTGTATTAAAATACATTTTTAATTTTACATTGCTTCATGTTCAGCGTTTAAAATCAGTTCGGCAAAGCAACGACCACACGGCGTAATGTTTCTCTGTTCGTCACGCGGAATTTGTCTATGCAGCTGAAACATTCGCCATCTGACACTCATCATTTCTGTGTTGACGCGATCGATAGATCCGTGGTTAATCAGAACAAGTGGTGCGTCACTTGTTGCAAAGAATGGCGTGTCTTTTTCGAGTACGATATCTTTGCTCATTTGATTTTTGGGTGTTGGAAAATAGACCGTGTCACCTTCTAACACCTGTAAGAACTCGCACCACGGTATCAGCGATGGTTTCTACCTGAAATCATCAAGTAGGATACTAGGACAACTTCGGTCAATTCAATTCCTAACCAAGCAAAATTTCCAGAAGCAGGGTTGACAAAACATTCGTATATTTTCTTCAGAGGATAAACTAGAAATGTTTTCCCGCAATTCGCAGGACCATATATATAAATATTTCTATATTTGCCTCTACCTCTAGATAGGGTGTCATACATTGCTGAAGCAAATTCTGATTTAGATATGTTATCGCTGTCCAAAATTTCATTCGCCCACGATCCATTACAATCGCCCTCGCATTCTTTTCCTAGCTGATCTTTCAACAATTCTATGCGTGATTTACTGGATCTGAGAAGACGTTCTTGCGCACAACTTAGTTCTTTCGCTCTTTCCAAAGCATCATTTACAACCTTACTGCCTCTATTTGACACAAATTCAGCTAAGTCCGTCTTTCCCTGATCTTTCCAATTCGCCGCCAAAGCCATCAGTTCCAAGCGATTGGAAATTTTTCGACTCTGTATAATTTGTACAACGTCGAATGCTGATAAACGTTTTCGTTTGCCTTTTGACTTTCGCGTCCATTTCCTTTTTTTAGTAGCATTAGACGTTTTAGGAGGTCCAGTTGTATTTGAAAGATCGGTGTGATCAGGGGAGACAATGAAATCACCGTCTTCTTTGGTGACATATTTATATGCCCCATAATAATTTTTCGTGATGATCTGAAAAATTTACTTTAATTCCGTGCTCCTTATCCATATAATTTCTTGCACGCAGCCAACGTGATTTTGTGCTAAGTTTTATCGCCATATGAAATAGATGTCCGCCATTTTGATGTTCTTCCTCGCTAACTACCCATTGTACTACTCGGCATCTGTAGCATGTTTTCCACGCACCTAGTAGAAGTCTTGCAAAGTCTGCTTTCGTTAAACCAGAAGCATCACATTGGCTATAAGTAATTAGATACACAGACCGCTGCAGTGGAGGAGAATATTGGACTCCCTGTTGTACAGAACTCACAGAAGACATAACGCTCATAAGGGTTAACAAAGATGTGAAGCTACTTATACGCAAACACGCTGTATCTCATAAACATTCCCTTCGTATTATGTCGCCACACCTACATACGAAATAAACATGTCTACAAACAAAACAATAAAAATACCTTTTATGAATACAGTACCAAGTGTTCCCATGCGACCCCGCATTAAAGCCAGGTAGGCGTGTCTCAATTTATGCCCAATTCCTAGGCTACTAGAATTTTTTTAAAGACAATACAATGATCTTCAAACAATAATTCAGTTATTCGGCAATTTTCAACATTTTAAACCAAGTAGAAACCCTATCATATTAACATAATCTTTTGGTGATTGAAATACTATCCAGCTGCAAGCTGGCAAGAATACAATCAGTGACAAAAACGTTTTGGACAGTAGCTAGCTATATAGATAAATGCACAATGTATAATGCTGTTGGGAAAATAAACCATATCAAAAATTCAAACATGCATCATTAGCATATGGGGGTGAGCATCATCATTAACACAAAACTACCCGGATTTTTGAGGAGGGGCAGAGGGGGTGCAAGGGGGGAGCTCATTATTGGAGGGCGAATTACGTAATGAAGATAGACATTCATTAATTATACAACTCAGGGTTCGCTGAGTTCAGCTTATTTTGTGTGCAGAAATATGGCTTTGTTGTCGCGAGATTTATAAACTCCTTCAATCTCGTATCTAGTATCACCTTATACGAAACGGCCTAAACAACAAATATAGCGACGCTAACCTAGTAAAATATTGTTGCCTTATGGGAAGTGTTGTGTCGACGCTTGCTCGGCACTTAATAACTCTTCACAATACTCAAAAGACACGCGATAAACTTGAAACTTTTAATAAAAATATAAATCAATCTCAAAAGTCAAATCGTTCATTAACAACCACAAAAAACCCTCTCGACCCAGTACTTTTGCTCGGTTCCGTGTTTCCACTATCGGTCCTAAACTTCAAGTGCTTCCACTTTTTATCTATTAAACAACTAATATGAAGTCTCCTCGTTAACATTCCCCCTCCCCACACTGGGGAACGAAATCCAAAAGTGTGTTAAAAATGTTCAAGAGACATTTAACGGAATGAGTTTATGAATGGGGCGCATCAGAGTCTTCTCAGCCAGTTGTACTTGGGCTACCCGATTATGTCCGTCTTTACCGGCGTGTGTCTCTAGGATCCGTCCTAGAGGCCAATGACCACGTGGCAGGTCCGACTGGGAAACCAACACAACATCTCCAACCTGTAGATCTCTTTGCACTTTCAGCCACTTGGATCGAGGAATTAACGTCGGTAGGTATTCTTTCATCCACCGGCGCCACACTAGCGATATAAGGTGCTGCACCTTTCTCCATCGTTGCTTTGGATGAAACCCCGTGGTTTCAACCGTCTCCGGCGCTAATTGACCACCCGCTTGACCATACAGAAAATGATTGGGCGTTAGAGGAACAATGTCCCGGACATCAGACGACTGATATGTAAGTGGCCGCGAATTCAGAAGATTCTCTGCTCCTGTGAAAACTGTCAACAGCTCCTCGTCGTTGACTTCTGCGTTTCCTACGACTGCGTAAATAGCTTTCTTTGCCGCTTTAACCATAATCTCATTGACTCCTCCAAAGTGAGGCGCAGCAGGAGGATTGAACAACCATCGTACTCCCTGGCTTGCGGTCTTCAATTTGATCTTTTCTTCGTCCAACTCGCTTACAAGTGACTTCAACTCGTTTACCGCTCCCACAAAGTTTGTCCCGTTATCGCTGACGACCTCCTTAGGTACACCCCTTCGACTGATAAATCTTGTAAATGCATTGAGAAACGCGTCCGTATCCAGCTTCCACGCCATCTCCAAGTGCACTGCTCGAACTGACAGGCAAGTGAACACGCACAAGTACCGCTTCAGTCTCTGTCGTCCTCGTCCTTGAACCGTTATAAAAGGGCCCGCATAATCAACGCCGCATTGGTCGAACGCTCGGTATGTAAAACGCAACCTCACTTTCGGAAGAGGTGCCATAACTTGGCTGGCTGGCTGGTTCCGCCGACGTTTACACCCGTTACATTGCTTCTCCCATTCGCGAATCTCTTCCCTACCTGCACTGATCCAGTATCTCTGAGATATCTGACTGAATATGAAATTCACTCCACCTGCATGGTTGGCTCGCTCGTGATGATCTTTCACAACCAATTTCGTAACCCAATCACCTCTCGGGAGAATGATCGGAAATCTCGCATCATAGGGTAATTGTTCAGCAAATTCTAGACGACTATGTGAACGTAATAGACCATCTTCATCAATTCTGGGGTTTAACTTGGCGAGCTGACTTGTCGATGACACTGGTTTTCCGGCTTTTACTAATCGGTAATCTTCGGGCAACGCTTGACGTTGGGCATTGCGAATAATATCGACTTCAGCTTCCTTTAACTCGTCCACCGTAAGCTCTCGTCCGCCGCGTCTTTCTTTCGGGTTACGCATGTTGAACATCACTCGTTTCACACGCGCTAGAATTCGCACCAATCTAGACCAGTCCGAGAAACGGTCGGGCTTCAGTCTCCATTCGGCTACCACTGGCTCTTTCTCGCAATCGGAAACGCTGAAAACTTTAGTCGCGAGTGACGTGCTGACTTTCGGGGGCTTCTGTTCTGGCAAACTGCGAGGCTGATTTTCCAGCTTCATCTTTGGCCAATCCTCGCTACTCTTCTTTAACCATTCGGGACCTTCCCACCATGTCATATCTCCAGCTAGCTGCGCTGGACTTGCACCTCGAGTGCAGGCGTCGGCTGGGTTCTCGCCAGTTGACACGTGTTGCCACTGGGACGGACTGGTGTTATTTTGAATCTCACCGACACGATTTGCGACAAACGACCTAAAATCTCTTCCTCGTCCCCGAATCCACCATAATACGTCTTCGCTGTCGGAATAGAAGCTTGCTTCTTGAATTGAAAGACATAGGACTTTATGAACCGATTGAGCCAATCTCAAACCCAAGACAGCTGCCATAAGCTCGAGCCTCGGTATCGTGGTTGAGTGGAGTGGAGCGACCTTCGACTTTGCTGCTATCAGGCGACAACTGACTTGACTATCTTGATACTCTGTACGGAGATAGCTAACCGCGCCATACGCTGCCTTGGACGCATCCACGAACGTTATGATCTCTTTCTTCTTAACTGGCAACGCGAATCGGAGACACCTCGGAATGACAATTGTACTCAGGGATTCCAACTGATCAAACCACTTCACGATTCTGGTAGCTAACTCATCTTGAATCTCATCATCCCAGTCATACCCACGCGTCCACAGTTCCTGAAGTAGGATCTTTGCAACAACAACGAACGGGCTGATGAATCCCAATGGATCGAACACTGTCGCGATCTTGCGTAGAACATTCCTCTTGGTTAGCTGCAACCTCCCTGGCGAAGTCATGGGAATCGTAAACACGTCATCCTTGCTGTTCCATGAGATACCGAGAGTCTTAGTGGTTGACGTTTTTCCCTCATGTATGGTCATCTCAGAAGCTCGATCTTCTTCTGGAATCTCTGCCATTACTTTCGGAGAGTTGGATACCCACTTTCTGGCTTGCATACTTGCTTTCGCCCACAGATCTTTCAGCTCATGATACAAGCGTATCCCTTCATCATCATTCTCAGCACTATCAAGAGAATCGTCCATGTACGTGGACTTCAGAACGGTTTCAGCAGCCAACGGATATCGTTCCTGCTGTTTCCTGGCATTTTCCTGCACTACAAATTGCGCTTCCATTGGGGCGGAGTTCTTTCCGAATACCACGCGACTGAACTCGTACTCTTCAAGATCTTGTTCTGGGTTCAAGTCCCTCCATAGCATTCGGAAATACGGGCGATCTCGCTCTTCGATGCCGATCTGCATGTACATTTCCTTGATATCACACGCCACCGCTACCGGGTTGCGCCGAAACCTCACTAACACGTCAAACAAATCTTGCTGGAGCTTCGGGCCCACGTGAATCTCGTCATTAAGAGAAACACCATCGCATTTGGCTGAACAATCAAAGACAATACGTACTTTTGTCGTAGATTTATTCATTCTGACCACAGGGAAATGCGGCAGGTACCACTGCGCAGCTGCTTTCTCTTGACCAGGGTGGATCTTTCGCAGATATCCTTTCTCGACATACTCCTTTATGGTGCGACTATACTCTTCAGCGACAAGCGGATTCTTTCTCAAATTCCTCTCTGTGGATGCCAGACGTGACAGGGCGATAGAGCGATTGTCCGGTAAGTTTGGCTGTCCTCGTTTCCATGGAACCCCAACTTGATATCTTCCCTCAACGACTGTGAATGAATTCTTAACCTTCTCCAGGGCGGTTCTCTCTTCTTCCGTCATGACTTGTGGCACTGTAGCTCCAACTCCAGATTCCTCAACTTCCCAGAAACCTTTTAACGTACGGTCTAGATCACAACAACTAACTTCACTTCCATCATCAACTGTCCCTTCGTTACTCAATAGAGACCGGATGGAGTGGGATCTGGGAACTGATGCAGTATGCTTAGTTGGAGGGCCAACGCAGGTCCACCCGAGAGGGCCAAGACGTGCAACTGGCCCACCTTCAACACCTTGAAAGTCCACCATCGAGAAATGCATTTCCGGGTTGTCTACACCGATTAAAACATCAACCAATCCCTCTTTCGCCGGGGTTGGGAAACTGCATTGACTTAGGTGAGGCCAGTCCTTCTGGAATTTGGACCAATCTACAACACGGTAGTTACCCGTAACTTCTTTAGGGCAAGTTTGGACACTCACCGTCTTTGAAAATTGCCCATCTACACTTTCGATCTCTACTTGTAAAGGCATTGACTTGAAGGTCTCAACTGAACTGTTCAAAACATGTACCTGTACACTTGTCCAAGCAGTGCTTAAACCTAATGCTCCTGCTAGTTCTTCATTCATGAATGTTTCATTAGAGGCATCATCTAATACTGCATTCACCTTTATCTTTCGACCATTCCCCTTGACCCAAACCGGAACTGTACGTAAAGAATAAGATTCAACACTCGGCTTCGTATTCAACGTTGTGGTGACATTAACATGTGCCCCCTCCCGTGGGGTTTCCGAATCTTTCCTAGTTTCTTTTTGCCGATCAGGGTCATGTAGCAAACGGTGGTGGCTTAACGGACAACCGTTTATGCCACAGCGACCAGACCTGCGACAATCCTTTCCATGATGATCCTTCGAGAGACAACGGAAGCATAATTTCTTCTCCTTGGCAGTTTTCCATCGTTCTTCCATGACCGATGCCTCAAACTTCTTGCAATACCATATCGGATGATTGTTCTGACCACAGAACTGGCATGGTGGCCTTGGTTGATTATCTCTGTGGTCTACTTCCGTAAGAAATGTTCTCGGTCTTGGCCCATTTCCTCTCTTGAATGGAGGGTCACTCCCCGGTTTTTGCTCCAAGCCATTTGCCATTTCTACAGCTTCCATCTTGATGGTCACTTCCTTCTTTAACCACTCACACAAATTGTTTACGGACGGTGCCTTGATATGTACATTTAACCAACGGCTGTAGCTCTCCACTTGCTGACTCGATAACTTCTTGACCAGTTGACCATGTAAAGTCCCTTCGCCTAGTTCTGCTTCTCGTCCCTCAGCCTTCAGTTTTGCTACTGTAACCCGAACTAAGTCTGTAAATCTATCAAATGAGGCCACATCACTGTTCCGCAGTGGTTGTATCTTTTCTAGTTCCTCCATATATGCTCTCAATTGTCGACGCTCACCTCCGAACTTCGATTGAATAATTTCTTTTGCTTCGTTATACTCTGCCCCAGAAACTCCAAGTCCACGGATAGCTTCCAAAGCTCGACCAGAAAGACACTCTCTAAATCTTGCCATCTTGATATTCACAGGTTCAGTTGATTTATCAACAAGGCTCTCAAAAAGGCACCAAAATTCCTCAAACGTTGCCTTATTTCCATCAAATTTAGGAACCCTTAACGCCTTTAAGTTCCGATTAATTGTTCCAACTGTAGTACTGGGCGACTGTTGCACCTGGCTGGTAGTATTGGGTGCTGTGGGGGTAGAAAGACTTGGCGACACGGGTCCCGGACTTGGGGGTGCTTGTTGTGGGGCTATATGGGGTTGAGGTGCTTGTTGTGGGGCTATAGGGGGTTGGGGTGCTTGTTGTGGGGCTATATGGGGTTGAGGTGCTTGTTGTGGGGTTATAGGGGGTTCAGGTACTTGTTGTGAGGCTATAGGGGGTGAGGAGTCATCTTGGTTCGGTTGGGGTGATACTGTTGAAATACTAGGGGCCACAGATTCGGTTACCTTTACTGCCGCTAACACCATATCGGTCAAATCTTCCTCAGCGATTTCAATTAACTTTTGTGTTTCCTCTTGTAAACTGTCCGATTCTTTCATTATTTCTGACTGTAACTGAGAATTGTTCATTTTTAAAGCTAACATACTCATATCATCCATCACTGCCTGTGCTTCCTCTAAAACTTCCCATATTTCCTCGATGCAACTCTCAATTTCCTCTTTTTCAGCTTTTGTCTTAAATAACTTCTGTAAACGGTGCTTTAACTTGGTCAATCTAGTCTTTCGGGTTCTTTTCTCTTTTCTCAATTTCACTAACATTTCTCCATACTGTACAGTCACGTTTCCTTGCTCACCTTCCTTCGATTCTCCGGTTTTCACAACGCTTTCCATCGTATTTCCCTCCGTAGACAGCTCGGTCACCTCGTCGTCCGACATATTTGTTCACATTTTTTTTGGCCGAAATATGCCAAAATATCACTCAAATTCGATACATGGTCCTGGCAGGATCGCCAAATGTTGTGTCGACGCTTGCTCGGCACTTAATAACTCTTCACAATACTCAAAAGACACGCGATAAACTTGAAACTTTTAATAAAAATATAAATCAATCTCAAAAGTCAAATCGTTCATTAACAACCACAAAAAACCCTCTCGACCCAGTACTTTTGCTCGGTTCCGTGTTTCCACTATCGGTCCTAAACTTCAAGTGCTTCCACTTTTTATCTATTAAACAACTAATATGAAGTCTCCTCGTTAACAGGAAGTAATAACAAGCGGCAGAAATATAGCTTTCTAAAACGAGAAGTTTATAGGTATAGTAATCGTCGCTAAGGTCTTATACGTACAGCAATACAAATATATGTTTGCCAAGCGAATGTATAAACATAGTTCTTACAGAGATTTAAACCTACAAAGTTTTCAAGCCTTTATTTAGTAAAAGCGAGATTTACAGACATTGTCGTTTTGGCGTTAGAAACATAATATTTTGATGCGTATGTTGCTAATGTAAAGTATAACACGTGAAAAATATTCGGCTTCAACGAATAATATTGTGGCTAATAGGATGATATAATTTGAATATCAATAATCGGCATAAGGTTATTAAGAGGTCATTAAATAACTGCATGACTGACACATTGTAGCAACTTTTACGATTCTCCCCCCTTAAATCCTATTTTATTGCCTTAAAATATATATCGCTAGGATGGTCGAGTTGGTAAAGGCGTTAGACTTAAGATCTAGTGTGGTAAGTGTGCATTGCACTTCGAGGGTTTTTGACCTTTTCATTTTGTGTTAGACAAGCATGGACCCAAGACTTAAAGCGTGTTTTTGCTTGCAGATCTCTGGGCCTTCTGGCTCAGGCAAAACTGTTTAGGTTAAAAAATTTCTTGAGAATGTAGATAATATGATCGAATGCGACGCTTAACCATTGGCATTGCGAACAATAATAAATTTAACATTCTACAAAAACAGCAAGACATATCATTTGAGTGAAAGTCATTAAGGGATTAAGGCTAACAGCTTATTTGCATAGTACATTTTGTACTATAAGTCATTAAACAATTCTATTTCAGCAAGATAAACCTAAACATTATTTTATGTAAAGGGTTATTAGACATAAAACGCAGCGTAGCTTTGCGGACAACACGCACACAAAATTCATTTAAAACACATTTATTGGTTAAAATTTCTTTTACAGAGTGTCTTAAATGTCATCTTGGGAATATTCACTGTTCGAGTCATTTTCGTCGCTACTTTCATCATCCCTTATCCACCTTGTTGGTTTTCTATCCTCATCGTCTATATTGAAACACAGTCTTTTCCTTTTGGTGGATGGTATATTACTGCGTGATATGGATGGTATATTACTCTTGTTTCCTCGACATGATTGTCGTCAGTAGCGTCTTTGCTCCCTGTTCAGCAAAGTCTTTGACAACATTGATACATTTTTCCCATCGCGTACATCTTGACCAACTTCCGTTGCTGCTTGTAGAGCTCTTTTGCCAACTGTTTTAGCGCCTTGTTGTAGTATAGGTATGGCAAATCTTGCAATGCTTCTGAAAATACCCCGATCCCATATCCCCTCTGCATACGTACACCGCGAAATCCTCCAATACTACCACCACGCTGATTTCTTGTGTAATGTTCAGTTTTATGTGTCTTGTGTCTTGTGTGCTTCACTTGTGTATTTTATTTGAATCATAAAAGTGGCTTCTATTTGTACGGACATCTAATATTTCATCACAATAACAATGTGAACAACACGCAATCGTATATGTGTGAAATCATCTTTGTAAAGTGTACAATCACAAATCATACAGTGACATCCGGTAAAACTCGAATAAAAATCTGTCCATGTACAGATAGGGCATGTATCCAATTGACAAATATGTAAACAATTTTCACAATTGTTACATTTTGTATCTTCAGACAAATCCTCAGTATCTTCATCTTGCTGTGACTCCATCCGTGCTAGCATTTCGAGGACCCGCCCGTTGGTGATAAGACTTTTATCAATTTCCAATGCCGCAAAACTTTTGAGAAATTTACTCAATCCATAAGGCTCTGGAATATATCGATGAAAAGGCCTCGTGCAATATTTTAGAATGTTTACAATATCAGTTCCACCATAGTTAATGGAATCACATGGATTGGAAAACCGGCAAACTTCAAAATATCATTCGCCAATTCACAATAAGACTCGAATGACATATCACGTGACATGTAAAGGCGCACACTTGAGTGTGTTGACAAATGGTTGTATATTAGGAGCGAAAAAAGAATCTTGAAAATATTGAATAATTTATGGCCTCAAACAATGAAAGCGATTTACCAGGCACTTCAGAAGATAGGCAAGATATAGAGGTATCGTACTTGGAAGAAAACGATGATTTTTTTGAAGAAACACTCATGTTACTCGACGCTAAACCGGACGAGATCGAAGCTGAATTTGCTGAGAGTGTCAAAGAGGTAGTAATTCAAGTTTTTCTAAGTTAAAAGGTCGTAGATTTAGTCGTTATTAATCCCTTATTTTAATCCCTTATTGTAGGTTGAAGGCTTGAAGCAGTTTCCTTGTTCTAGCTTTTTGTGTGAAAATATGCAAGTCAAAAGGCGGATTGACAAACCACACTCGAAGGAAGCATGCTGGGGCCATTGTTGGGGAAGAAACCACAACCCAATCCGACCTTCTTAAACCACAAAGAATCAAATCAATCGCTGTTGAGGAGATAAAAAAATGATTAAAGAAATTAAGAAGAAGATCTATGAAATCAATGTTATCAATCTTTACGGAAAATATATTTTGGACGAAGTTGACAAGCTTCAGCCATCGGGCTCATTTTATACTGATGTGGCTAAATTGTTCAATGGCTTTGCTAAGAACCTCAACCAAGACAAGCTCCTGGAAAAGTTTTATGGAAACATGTAAGTAATAATATAGGGGCCGTTCGAGCCTTATTTTTAGGGGGCCGCAGGGACCCACACTAATTAGTATGGAAGGGGGCCGCAAACATTAGCATATAGTTATAGGGGGCCGCAGGGGGCCGCGAACGCAACTCATCATTAACATAAACATTAATTATGTATTGACGTCATAATGATATGCAAGGCGAGTTTGGACAAAACAGTCATTATGTTGAGTTTACCATAAAAAGTAATTAAATTAAATATTGGCATAATTATTCATTGCCTTAAAATGCCGAGTTAGTAAAGGCGTTAGGTGGAAATTTCATACTTAAATATGATTCTGATGTTTAGTAAATCGTTAAGCCAGGGTGGCCGATTTGGTATGGCGTTGGGTTGTAAAAGTCCCAAAGTAAACGTGCAAGGAATAGGAATAGGTTACTTTAGCAGCCCCGCCGAGAAACTAGCCGACAAACTACTTTAGCTAGCCGTTACTCGTTAGAGCTAGATATCAAGAATATGAAGAGACAAGAGAGTGTATGGAGGGTCTTTCTATTTTATGAGTTCGAGTTAGCGAAATCGAGTTACGAGTTCGAGTTCAGAGATCGAGTTAACAATTTTGGTCAGCGGTAATGCAAATATATGCTAATATATTCTTATACATGCTAATATATTCAATAATCAATATTTATTATTCACTCCATGTGGTTCTAAGGGGCCGATTACAAGGAGATGTAATCGGCCCCTTAGAGGAATAATTCAGCCCGGGCTTCTGATAAAATCCCTATAAAACGGAGTTTTCGATTACATGACAAAAATTTCAGCCCGGTCTAAAATTTCAGCCTGGGCTGAAATTTCATCCCGGTTTGATGCACCCAGGACGAAAATTTCATCCCGGTTGACCGGGCCGAAAATCGTCATATAATCGACGAGAAATCTCAGCCCGGATTGAAAAACAATCTCTTAAATAGCTATATTATTGTGTTTTCAATCTCCAAATGCAAGAAGAGTCTCGCACAAGTCAAATAGTAGACAAAATCAGCGTTTAAAATTATTGAAATAGACGGAACAGCTCTATTTCATTTCAGCCCGGGCTGCGAATTTTATATAAGTATAAGATACAGTTAACAGGAAATTCTTGAACTATATCTAAACGTTCTTACACTGTAGTTTAAAGGTTTTATGAGGAACCCGCCCGACGACAGCAGGCAGTTATGTATTTATTTGGCGTTCTATATTGAAGATGATAATAATCAGACTTTTATCGGGTGATATAGGCTATCTCTAGATACTGTAATAACATGTTTGTATGTGACTACAATGGTGATAAACAATGTAAACCTCCAAACGCATGTTATTGGAATATTGCCTTAGTAAAAGTTCAAATTTTGTTTTTGTTGAAGTTCTTTAATTTGTACAATTGAAGGTAATTATATTTTTGTCTGGTCTTCTCAAGGCATTTGCGTTACTATTTTATGCATGCGTTGTTTCTGCGATCACAATTTCAATTCATATATGACTAGAGTAAGTATTTCATTGTTCACTTCACAGAAATTACCGTAAATGATCATCGAACAATTCGAAAGAAAATCCTTTATTTTCTTGAAGAACTAGCACGTCGATCAAACAATATTTGATGTATATATACAGGACGCATGTGCATAGAAATAACCAAAAATCAACAAAATAAAATGAAATAAAAAATTTACAAATATCTTTAAAGATATATTCATGAAACTTAAAGTTTTAAGATCGAACTCGATATTTCAACTCGAACTCGATATTTCAACTCGAACTCGATTTTTCAACTCGAACTCGATATTAGAACTCGAACTCATAAATATTATAAACTCGTGTATGGATTAAGACAAGAGGAATGCACATTTAAGGGTATGAGACTAGAGCATACGACGAAGGCAAATTGATAAAACAAATTTCTGTTAGAGTGGATTGTCGGAAAAAGAGCTGAGAAGAGCACGAATAGCTATCACAAAGGTAACTTTTTGCAATATGAAAAAGGTCCTTACCAGCATCACAATGGGTTTTTACTTTGAGGATTACCGTTTCGCGATATCAGACATTGTGATACGCGTACGGTTGCAAGGTATGGTCCGTGAAAAAAAAACACGAGGAAAAGTACGTTGCAGAAGATATGTGGTTTGTGAGAGAAATGTTGAGCTCTGGAAAGAGTGTCAAACGATGAGGTATTGAGAAGACCAGGACGAGAAGATGAAGATGATTTTATAGTGACAGTGGGCAAATTTTAAGACGAGTCAGAATAATGTCAGATAGTTAATTTAGATAAAGCCTGCTTCCTGAGAAATGTTACAAGGAACAAGAAGAAAATATAGGTGACTGAATATCTATATGCGTTATTAGAAGAATTTTTTAAGTGTGAAGAAGTCGATTTAGTGCATGATCACTTGACTGCCACTGTAAATAGTTTAGTTACTTAATAAACTGTTTAATCGGTATTGCTGCCGGCCAGTTGGTCTTCTTTCTATATCAGTTATGCTTAAAGAAACTTTTGTCCTCTGACAACGAATCAGTATTAAAATGTTTTGATTTATACCAGCAGAATTCACTTTTTTTAAACAGTCTCATCAAAATTTCATACATCCTACAGATATTTTAGAATGAAGATGAACTTTACTTTTAAGAAAGCTTATATAGATACGCATGCAGGCAGCTTTCAACAAAATATAATATCTAGTATATACATATCTTAATCTGGCTTCGTTCAGATGAGATTAACTTTTAAGGCTTATCGTTTTTGACAACAGCACGGTAGCAATTTTCTGCTATAACAACAGATGGGTACTGGATGATGGTTGGAGAGATATCAGAAACAAAACTCTGGACTTAGCTTTAGTAATGCAATATTTATTGAGCCAGCAGGATATACTTTAAGCTACCTGATATTTTGTATTTAAATGACATGTAGGAAGCTATAGTCTATAGAATATTTAAAGCTATAGAATTTAAGGTTGCGACCAAAAACTAGGTATTTTTTTTTGCCCTAACCCATTAAAGCGCAATAATACTCTCTCCCTTGGCGATTAAAATCTGGCATTAGACAGAGTAACTGTACTTGCGTGGTTTTTATTGTAACAGTCATATACAGTAGCGAAGCTACTGTGTGCAGAGGAGATGCTCGTGTCCAGTCTCTTCCGATATTTAACCGACTCTTTCCGACTCTCTTTTAATTGTCAGACGGTTTGGCCGTCTAGTTTTATGCGTCTCGTCTTTACACTAGACGACTTTAACGTCTTAGACGTTAAAGTCGTCCAGACGACTTTAACGTCTGTAGTATAAATACAGCTATTGTCTTAAACACTCTCGGCAAAAATCTCATCATAGCAGACCTAGGTGGAAATATCACCTCCTCCATATCTCTCAATATTTTGTACATTAACTGTATATAAACGTTGTAAAAATTCTGCTTATTGTTGTTTTATGAATAGATCTTGTAGGGGAACTTAAAAGTATAGCCATAGTTCTTAAAGTAAAACCTCTTCTCAGTCGCACGAGACAAATAAAGAGTTTCTCACGATTAAACAATTTTTGTTCTGGCACTTTCATTCTTCTTGGTTAAGCGTGGTGCTTGTTTTGTATTAGTAGGAGTATACACGATATTATCATGGCCAGTGGACAAACACTGTCGAGAAATGAATATAAAGCTTCAAACTGTTCAGTTTCCAGCCCGGTAAAATCAGCCACTATTATTAATGACTTTTTCGCGGATCTAACTAAGGACTACCCTCAGATAAACGCGGAATGGATCGAATTAGAATGTCCGGATAGTCTCCCAAACGTCAGAGTAGAAGATGTCCAAAAACAGCTTATGAAAATTAATATTAATAAAGCACCGGGGCCAAATGACCCTGTTCTAAAAATCTTGAAAGAATTTGCATATGTATTGGCAGTTCCACTGACGTAAATATTTAATGATTCGTTTAGAGGAAAGTACTTTCCCGAAATATGGAAACAATATAAATTAAAAGGCATTCCTAAAAGTATACCTTGTTCAACTGTTGATAATCTTAGACCGATAGTCCTTACTAGTGTCTTATCGAAAGTTCAAGAATCCTTTGTTGTCAATTGGATGAATGAAGGTATACATGGCAAGGTCTCGGAGTCACAGTTTGGGGGTATTCGAAATTCGTCTACTTCCTTGGCCTTATTGTACTTAATTCACAAGTGGTATGAGGCAATGGATACACCAAATAGAATAATTCGAATTATTTTTCTTGATTTCAAGAAAGCGTTCGATCTTATTGATCACAACATACTCCTCCAAAATATGAAGTCTATAGGTATTAGAATGGCGCTGATCAAATGGTTTACAACATATTTAAACGAGAGGTCTCATTACACAGAACTTGGCAATGATACATCAGGTCTTCGAGTTATTAGAGGAGGGGTGCTTCAGGGTAGTAAAGTTGCCCCAACTGCTTTTATTATAAAGATAAATAATCTACCTGCAGTTATAAGAGAAGAAATGAGTCGAATCATGGCGAATAGCAGTGAAGCTTGCGCTATTATCGAGGATGACACAATTATGTTCATGGACGATTCTACCTTGTACGAAGTTCTTGATGTTTCTAATCATATATCTGGCATGCCGATAGGTGGCTTATTAGGGAAAATTAATAGGGTTGTTAAATTTACCGAAGATGAAAAAATGGTTCTAAATTTAAAAAAGTGTAAAGAGATGGTTATCGACCTTCGGAAGAATAAATCTGTTATTCCACCGTTGGAAGTAAATGGACACGTGTTTGAAAGAGTTAAATCGTATAATTAAATTACTGGGTATGTGGATCGATGACAACCTAAAGTGGAAAACTAACGTTAAATATCTGGTAAAGAAAGCAGCAAAACGTTTGTTCGCTCTAAAAATATTGAGGAATTATAATGCTCCAATGGAAGATTTGAAAGTCTTTTATACGTCTGTTATCAGATCAACCCTTGACTACTGTGCACATATTTGGCATAGTAATCTAACAAATGAACAAACACGTGATATTGAGCGTATCCAAAAACGAGCTCTTCGAATAATGCTTCCTGAGTTATCATATGAAGAGGCTTTGGTGGAATGTAATCTTAAAACTCTAGAAGGCCGTAGAGAAGGGATGTGTATTAATCTTATTGAGTCATTGCTTGACCCTGGTCATAAACTGCATGATTTGTTGCCACTTAAAGTGTGTGAAATTAGGAATAGAGAAACAAGATTAAGTGGAGAAAAGTTTTATAATTTTAACTGTCGAACACAACGTTTTAAAAATAGTGCAATTGTCTATGGAATCGAACAATATAATAAAGTGTAATAAATAGTTTTTTGGTCGAAATAGGAGTAAATAGAGTAGTGTATTGGATTTAGAGTATTTTTAAAATAGATTTTGTAAATAGAGTAGTGTATTGGATTTATTATTTGTAAATAGAGTAGTGTATTGGATTACTTTATTTTATCTGTAATTCGCATTATAATTTAGTAAAATTTAATTGCTACTAAATGTGAAATTTTAGAAAATAATAATAATAATAATAATAATGATACATGTTTGGAAACTTTTTAACACTTTCGATATTGCTTTATGTAGTAGATCAGACATCTTTTCTTACCTATATCCTTAAGTATCCGTAATCTTTAATTTAATGCAAAACTGTAGCGAGCGACCTTAAGATTATTGTGTTAGCGTTAACCTGCCAAGCACGTAAACGTTTTGAATTGTGCCAAATTGTTCCAAGATAGATTACATCAGCCTCCACTTACATGCACATGTAAACACTGACATTGCATCTATGCAAATATTCTATTTGTCATGTTAAATATTTAAGTAGAAACACACGAGTGATTGTTGTTTCAGAAATTGATGGTAAAGTTTTCGCTGTCTTGTGAACAGATCCACCGCATTCTGGTGGAAGTCGTTAAGACAAACACATATGTACATTTTCCCCATAAAGACTAAGAGTGCTATGCATAAACTTTAACACAGGCTTACGTCAGAAATTAAGAATTTTGCAGGCTATCTTGCGGTGAATGCCACCTGTCCTTCCTGCTTTTATTATATAGTATAAATTAATTCTTACTGTTTCAATTTGTTTCCTTGAAAAAGAAATTCATCGTAAAGTTTTATTTGCCTTGTTCACATTTAATCCAAATATAAGCGCAAACTTAAAATTTCTCTGAGTGGAAACAAGCCTTTAAAACCTTCAAACAAGCCATACATTAAAAATTCTGCAAGTCATCCAACAGCGCATATCACATTTCCCGTATTATTGCATAGTGTCGTTTCTTCTTTTAGTTCACAGGGTAATCCCCTTCCCTCAAAACTAGTTTAAACCAGTTTGACTCAAAAGTATGGTGTTTTCATTTACTATCATTTAGTTTAGGAACGAGGCGCAGAGAGTCTTGTCGCCAAAGCAAAATTGATCATGCTTCAACAAAGCCCCAGAGACGCAGCAAACTTTCTAATAACACATGTTATCGGTCAATACCCTCAGAGTGGATTGGCTCGCAGCGTTCTTGGGGAGATTTTGGTGGAGCAAAACTTGCACGACGAAGCATTCCCGTATTTGCTTCGGGCAGTGAAGATCGAACATCCACTTATTGGTTCAGCCTATCGTGATCTTGGCTTTATCCACAATTCAAGACGAGATTATCAACAGGCCAAACATTGTTTTCGCATCGCTTTACGACGGCACGAAACCATGACCCACGCACATTTGGGGCTTGCTAAGGCTTTAATTGGCCTTGGCAGGGGTCCAGAAGCTCAACCACATTTAGCAAGAGCAGCTGAGCTTAAGGTTACTCCACATGATGAAATGGCGTTTTACAAAAATGCTCACCGCGCGCTCAATTTTTACGTTTTTGCCGTCAAATTTTGTGTACGTGATGATAAATCATTGTTGTAACTAGCAATTTAACAAACGTGCTATATTTTAAAACACTGTGGTTGCTACGGGCTACTTTTGGAAATCTGACCTCCTTCGCGTCACGAGATTTGCACGCCGCCGATTTAACCCTAGGACCTGCAAAACATCATATTTCCCATCTCAGACAATCAAAGAACAAAAGTGTGTTCGCATTTTTTGACAGCTATTGTATTTGCTTTGATATAAAGCAGACAAGTTGACTCACACAAATTTTGTATACACGGTAGAACGGATGCCTATAACTCGAAAAGTACGGCGTTAAACGAAAAACGCGAACACACTTTTGCTCCTTAACTATTGTTCTACATTGTGGCAAAGTTTGGAAGGAATCGGATAAAACGTGCACGGTGCATTTCTCTTTTTGTGAGGAGAATCTGAGAATATTTCATTCTGTGTAAAAGGCCAAAAGAGATTTCGCGGGAGTTTTCCGCTCCCTGTTGTGTTTCTCCGCCCTCAGTTCTCACTTCAAACTGTAAGCCAATCAGATCGAACCTCATCAACGTACTTTTGGCAAGGTGCTCTGGGCAAGGTGGTTCTGCGTCATTTATTGATTATCTAGTTTGTTATAAGTGCGTAACAGGCAAAACAAAAACATTAAAATATGCCGGCAAAACGCAAATGTAGGGAGAGCAAAGCGAATAAGGAGCAAACTAAATCAGCAAAACGAAAATGTAGGAGATCTGTGGTGGAGCTGAAAGCAAAGACACTCTTCTTCAGGACATGAGAGCTATTGGGTATGTGCGTTATTGAGTTAACACCAATTAGCAGAATGTCAATTACAATTACTATTTTCGCGGCAAAATTATTCGAATTTAAAACATTTTCAGTTATATCTCGGTCGCATTTTGATATTTTTGAAAATAATCTGTGAGGATCGAAAGATTTTCAGCTCCTCAATTCAAATATATAAAAATGTAAAAAATGATGGAATCAGTGTTTTCATCATATGGAGTAACCTTAACCCGTTCGTTTACAGTCGGTATGTCAGTGTTGCATTTGACACAAGGCTCGATATCAACCAACGTAATGCGAAAAAAGTAGCTTCACTGGGTAAGACGAAGTATTTCAAGCCGAAAGTATACGGAGGGCAACCAAACAAAAATATTTGGTATGTAAAAGATACCGCCGGGCATGCTCAATGTCATTACAAGGTTTACATTGAACATAGCGGCCACCTGAATTTCCTTTATGGCGCTGATGAGTTTGGAAACCGTATTCCAAAACACGAGTCGATGACTGGCCACCGCATTCCTGTAAAGGATTTGAGTATAAAGAAAAACACTTAAGAATTCCATGTACTTAATGCACTTTCGCTTCCTGTATTTTCACGTTGATTACGTTTCGATTATTTCACATTTTTTGACATTTAAGAAATGAACTTGTTCAAGAATTTAAATATCTGATCAGTTACCAATTGATTCTGCGTAGTAGTAATTTGAGAAATATATCCGCGTGATTCAAATCTGTTACAAGTTTACAACATAAACTTTTGCATATTTTCGGTTAATTAGTCCGCTTCATTAAATATTTCCAAGTCAAAACTTCGGACAATGCTCTTCTAATACGCGGGCCTATGTTTGGTATTTTAATAAGGGAGTATCCGTAACCTTGTGGACATTTACTGAAGAAAGCAAGTCACCTCTCTGCATGTGTTCAGGAGACCGTAAGGAACCAAAAAAATGTTGTTGCCAATTTTGTATATTCCGCGGTCGCTTTAAATTTATCTTTCCCTGCATTAGCCTACTACTAACACCAAAAAAACTGCAAAAATATATATACCAAATATAACCTGCATCATCAGAAAGCTTTGATAAACTGTATACAAGTCATTTACACGTAACGGTTATCTTCGTTTCACAAATCCATTTTAGTTACGTATGATCAAGTGTGAAAATATACTGGTATTTCGCCCCAGTTTTGTGCCTTTTCCAGAGTTTGAGCTGAAATAAATTATTAAAAGTTAGGAAATTCGGGATTACGAGTTAATTGACCTATGGCTATGTGTAGTTTATTGCAAGCTTTCTAACGATATAGTTTAAACTTGCCCTAAGCGAACTTGAAATTTCACATTTTTATTAATCATAGTACTGTTGTTAAGTGCGAAACCCAGTTTTCAAGTCAGATAACTGTGCCTTTTCTTGATGTAAAACCTTTTATAATAATAATAATAATTAGTGTAATTACAGATCGCATTGCAGTCGAAACTGAATTACACGGTATTATCAACAAACATAATATATATAGCATAATATCAATCTAACATGTACAATACAACGTACTAAATATTGTAAGTTATAGTACAATGAATATTATAGTCGGCCGGCCAAGCTATCGAACGGTGCAAGTTGATGGCAACTTCGTGTTAGAAGCTGGCAACAAACATATTCATACTCAGATAGATGTAGAGAAAAAGGTTTCAGTTGTTGCCAAACCGAAAAATCAATTTTTAAGTGAAAAATCGAGAGTTTTTAGGCCGCCTTCCCGCAGGCCGCAACGTCGCGGCAACTAAACCTGACTAAACTTCAAACGATTTCCGAAAATTACGTTGCTATGTTACAAGTTTCTTTGCTCTGATTGGTCATCAATAACGTTCGCTTAATTAGTCGACCAATGAGCGAACGTAAAAGTGTGTGCACTTCCGGTTTTTGTATGCACGACATAAACAAACTGCGAAGATCGAGGGAATAACTTGCAAAATTTTACGATTTCAGCGATATTTAGGTAACTTTTTTCGTGTTAAAGCCATATACACTTCATAAACATATTGTACTTCATTCAGCGACACTGACTTGGCCATAGTGTGTCAAATTTATTTTATTGTTGTGCCAATACTTTGACTATTAACAACCCTTATAATGAGATGCGAAGTAAAATTAATCCATAAATTACACTGTAACGGTTGACGGAGCACAGACACATGTATCTCATGTATATTACGTTGCAGTGGGTATAAATACTGAGGAAATCCTCTAGTTTTGCTCAGTTTCTTTCCAGCGGACAAGTGAGAAAGGAAAACTTTTTTCTTTGGCGTTTTACGACACACGTAAATCATGATAGATGTACAGTTTCCCGAAGGCGAAGACGAACTATAGTGAAGGATCAACGACGACCGGTGGCACCAGGACAGTGTTGAATTCGTGGTGGGTACTGACAACAATAACCAAGAACTTGAAGTATATCATTAAAGTAACATTGAGAGGCCGCTGCACGCTTACTGTACGTTCTATTCCACCAACGTGTATATGGCGACAATTCGCCAGAATATTTTCTGTAAAGTGATTCCTTCGGCGGGATGGTTCGAAGGTTGATTGCAGTTAATATTGTAGTATGTATGTGGGCGAGTGTTCGCCAGAATATTTTCTGTAAAGTGATTCCTTCGGCGGGATGGTTCGAAGGTTGATTGCAGTTAATATTGTAGTATGTATGTGGGCGAGTTTGCGCCAGAATATTTTTCTATAAAGTGATTCCTTCGGCGGGATGGTTCGAAGGTTGATTGCAGTTCATATTGTAGTGTTTATGTGGGCGAGTTTGCGCCAGAATATTTTCTGTAAAGTGATTCCTTCGGCGGGATGGTTCGAAAGTTGATTGCAGTTAATATTGTAGACATGTGTGATGTGGACGAGTTTTCGCTGGAATATTTTCTGTAGTTAGTTCGAAGGTTGATTGCAGTTAATATTGTAGTGTTTATGTGGGCGAGTTTTTCGCCAGAATACTTTGTGTGTAAAATTGTGAATAATTGTCCCTTCGGCACAATGTTCGTAGGTTAATTACAATCAATGTGGTTGTGTATATGTGGGGACGCATGCATGTGGGCGAGTTTTCAGCAGAGTATTTCTCTGTAAAGGGATTACCTTCGCGGGATAGTTCAAGGGTTAACAACAATCCATATTGTGGTGGAAATGTGGGCGAGTATTCCCCCAGAGTTTTTTCTGTGTAAAGTGATTCCTTCGCGGCATGGTTTGAAGGTTAATTGCAATCATAGTGTACATCTGTACATGTGGGCGACATTTTCCCCCAGAGTATTTTGATTCTGTACAGTGATTCCTTCGCTGGATGGTTTGAACGTTATTTACAGTCCATATTGTAGTGTCAATGTGGTCAGTCAAGTTTTTTCCCTAGAGCCAGTATATTTTCTGTAAAATGATTCCTTCGACGGGATGGTTCGAAAGTAAATTGCAGCACGGGATTGCAGTTAATATTGTAATATGATGCGAGCGAGTTTTCCAAAGAAACTTTTCTGTAAAACGTGGCCCACAGGCCAGTTCACGTTCACTGCCCAGTTATGCTGGTCGTGGTCGGACATCTATCTCTGACATTTCATGCTGCTTTTATTGTCATCAACCTGGCCCCCTTTTTCGATCGAACTCAGCCGGTGTGAAACGCAGAGGAGATTTGGCCGCGCAGACCGTAGCTGTAGGCAACCACACCACAAATACAAGACAATAAAGACTCAATGGCGGAGTCGTGTATTTTCCTATATTGAGATACTATATGTCAATGTTAGACAGTTAAAGTGTGTACAGCAGTTGTTTTCATATAACTATGATTTCAGATGTACCGTGTACGCTTCGCATAAGCGATGTTTTGATCTTACCTATATGGCAGTCGCGGTGCTAACAGAATGTTTAAGAGTATTATAAAATAAAAAGAAGAAAACAAACAAAATATTCTTTTTGTGGGAGATTTTTTAACCTTGGCTGGCGAGTTGTGACAGTTTAGAAATGGGTACCTAAACAAACCCTCTCGGTTTACCGGGCTAAGCTGCCATCTCCTCGCTGGCTTTGGTTGGGGACTTTCCTAGTCTTATTTTTTGTTCGTTTGATATGGTCAATCATCCCAGGTGCAATTTGGCCTTGGGAATGTGATGAACAGTTTGATTCTAGGGTCATTGAGATAGCGATGGGAAAATATGCTACGATGAAATGGGTTGATTCGCAGGGAAGTCCCACCAATGCCAGCGGGGAGGTGGTGGCCAATGGCCACTTAGCTCTCGGTGTAGAACGCATTATGTGGCAAATGTTCGCGACTTAGTTTTTCGCAACCCAGCCTCTTTTTGGCAAGGCGAATTACTCACGAATGTTGCGTATTGTCTTTGCCGAGGACGAGTACGTTGTGCGTTGCGTTCGGTAGAGTTCGTTCAAGGGTAGAAACTATGATTCTGATCATCACACAGAATCTGGCACCCTGTCTGGTCTACCACAAAGTATCCGGCACTTCCATCTATCCAGTAAGAGGTATATTTTTGCTTGTGACCAAGCCTCTTTCAAGACATTTCCAATCACATTTGGGGAAAGATTTTGATCAAAATGTCTGTGGACAATGTCTGTGGCAATCTGCACACGGCAATTTGACTATAAGGGGCATCTAGCATTATATGTATATAGTACAGCCGTTATTTGTCGACCTTTCCTGTGGCTAGTTAATTATTTTGCCAGCCGACAGCGAAGGGTGATATCTGATGTTTTTATTTCATTTACGTCGTCCGCTTCTGAGGCGCGCGTTCGGATACACCTGAAGCAGATGAACGCAGATCATGAATGTGCGGAATGTGTTTCCTAGCCTCACTGGAGCTGATTTGGCTGAGATCATGGTTACATCGGCTGGTTCATGATCATACTGCCCTGTAAAGCCTTTGACCAGATAGACCACCATATCCTTATGAAGAAAATGGACGCAATGGCGATAGAGCCCATCTTGATTGCTTGGGTGAGAAGTTTCCTGACTGGCAGAAAACAGCGAGTAAAGATAGGAAAATGTACTTCTAGCTTTGAACAGGTAATCGGTGGTGTCCTCAAGGCACTGTCTTAGGTCCGATGCTGTTCCTGATAATGATTTATTAATTGAATGGAACGGAATTAAGCAGTGGTGTGAAAATAATAACATGTCTCTAAAACATGTCTCTAAACACTCGGAAGTGCAAAGAAATCCTTGTTTGCTTTTGGAAATCAAATCCAAACTTCTCTCCGATGACTGTTGGCGAACAGCCCATTGAGGTGGCAAAGTCAGCAAAATTGCTTGGCGTAATATTTAGTGGTGACACGGAACGACCACGTGACTTACATCATGAAAAGTATTCTATTCGCAACCCTCTCAGTCATGCTCAGTTAAATTAAGGTATGGGATAATAGTGATCCGCGCTACCTTAGCCTTCTTTCATACAACTCACACAGGCAACACTTCGCCCTCAATTACCAACCAATAATCTATTATTATAGCCCCATTCCTTATCATTAAAACCCCAACCTCACCCAATCTATACCCCAAACTATCCAAAACTATACAATGGTTACTCTTTCTATGCTAATTAGGACTGGTCGTAATGTTGTCGGATAAAAGTTAGGGCACACACAAAGCGTTTAAGTAATTGACGTCCTGCCAAACACGTAAATTGTGACTAGGGCTTTCACGGTTGGAATACTGAATACTGCCAACGCATCGTCGTATGCTAGTGATGGACTGATGATTTTGAAAGCCTTGACTGGATCCTTTCAAAATTTTCGATAAGTATTGTGGGATGTTATAATGCCAAATTTGGGCGCAATACTCCAAGATTGGTCTGATGCATGTTACGTAGACTTCAATCAAAATTTTAGTGTCAGCGCAAGCTCGCTTAATTTAAGAAGTCTTAGCATGTAAAGACGTTTTGAAGACTATTCACAACCCTTATAATGAGATGCGAAGTAAAATTAATCCATAAATTACCCTGTAACGGTTGACGGAGCACAGACACATGTATATTACGTTGCAGTGGGTATAAATACTGAGGAAATCCTCTAGTTTGGCTCAGTTTCTTTCCAGCGGACAAGTGAGAAAGGAAAACGATTTATTCTGTCTAGATTTTGTAATATAAAGATTCCGTCTCTGTCATGTTTAAGAGTTAGGTCAACAAAATATCATATTTCCCAATCTACTGTAGCACAACTTACTAGAATATTATAATCACTGACACTGTGCATGCTTGCATGGTAATGCCAATGACCTGCTCCTGTCAATTTATATCGCATTCTTTTTTGACAGTCTTGTATAGACTTTTATAAAGCCAGCTTTTAGTTCAAATTAGCCTGTAATAGTTGTAACAAAAAAATAAATAGATAAATAATGAATGATATGGAAATATCTATTTAAGAGAAACTGTGCGATACATATAACACTTAACAATCCATTGGTTCGGTAATTTTCGTTTATTTATAACACACATGTGAACTCTGAGCACATGTGATCAAGCACATCATTCAAAAGAACTCTTTGGACGAAATAATTATATTTTCTACTTCGACATACAGACTCAAAATGCGCAGGTAAATATCAATCTTCATCTCCTACTCTCCTTTTGATAACTTTACAAAATATTTCTGACAAAACGAAACACTATTCAAAAAATATACTTACTTTAAGTCTAAAGTCACTATATTGTCTATTTCTCTTAATTATTTGGAAACATCTTAGCAATATATCAATATTTGTGGTATATCTTTAATCTTTAATCAGATACTCCTAAATCAGTTTACACTATACTAGGAGATGCTTATATATATATATACAATAACTATGAACTATATATATGAAAAACTTTAAAAAGTAAGAAAAATGTACAATAAAAGTGTCATGTCAAATTTATACCGATGATTTTAGTGCAGCTAATGCAGCACTTTTAAAAGCGTTGATGTTTGTAGGCAGTTCGTTATTAATAAGGATATTGTTCCAGGTTACAATAGTTCTTGGGTAAAAAGAAAATTTGAAAATATCATTGTTACATGAAACTTGATGAAAGGGATGTTGATTAGGAAGTCGAGATTTTCTTTTCAGTGGGCACACTTCAGGGGGGAAGTTGATATCAACACAGCCTTGGTGGATCTTATAGAACATACATGACTGGTTAAGCAGTCTTCGTCGTTCAAGTGTGTCCCATCCTAAATGATTGATCATTGGAGAAACATGGCTATATCTGGAAAAGTCGTTGTTTACAAATCGTGCTGCGCGATGTTGGATCATTTCAATCTTCTCAATATTACGTTTAGTATAGGGGTTCCAAACACAACTAGCGTATTCAAGCTTTGGGCGGACTAGGCTGAGATAGGCTCTAGCTTTAACTGTAGGAGAGCAGCTTCCTAAGATGCGTTTAAGTAAACCGAGCGTGGAATTAGCCTTTTTACAAATAGTGTCACAATGTTCATTCCATCGCAATGTACTTGTAATGGTGACCCCTAAGTACTTGGTGGAATTTTCTTTGGAGATAATCTGACCATTCAAGTAGTATTTATACGTGTAAGGGACTCTCTTGCAGGTTATTCCTAAATGGTAACATTTGGACACGTTGAATTTAAGCTGCCAGCAATCGGCCCAAGATGATAGACAGTCTAGATCGTTTTGCAAAATTTGATGATCCTGGTGGCTGTCAATTACTCTATAAAGAACACAGTCATCAGCAAAGAGACGTAGGCTAGATTGAATATTGCTGGAAATATCGTTTATGTATAGCAGGAATAATACTGAACCTAGAATTGATCCCTGAGGTACTCCAGAGATAACCGGTTTGGAAGAGGAGTGGGTTCCATTAACTGAAACAACCTGGGAACGATTAGTAATGAGTGCATTTATCCACATTCTTGTATTCCCTCTGATTCCATAGTAGTCTAGCTTGGTCAAGAGACGCTCGTGCGGTACCGAGTCAAATGCTTTCTTAAAATCCAAGAGTATCACATCAGTTTGTTTCCTCAAGTTGATAGATTTCCCCCAATCATGAATCGTTGAGATTAACTGTGTCTCACATGAGCGATTTCTTCTAAAACCGTGTTGTTCATCAATTAGTATATTATTTGCAGAAAGATGTTTAGCCATGTGGCTGAGTACAATGTGTTCCATGATTTTACAACAAATACAGGTTAAAGAGATTGGCCGATAATTTGCTGGATTTGATTTATTATTACTTTTGAACACCGCAGTGACAA
The DNA here is from genome assembly GCA_016169945.1 of Trachythela sp. YZ-2020. Lineage (NCBI taxonomy): Eukaryota > Metazoa > Cnidaria > Anthozoa > Malacalcyonacea > Clavulariidae > Trachythela > Trachythela sp. YZ-2020. Next base: position 7,360,870 of record JADLSH010000387.1, read on the forward strand.
GAGCTTGTGACCAATCAGTCGGAACTGCGTTGTGATCGAATGATTGTTGGAAAATAAAGGCAAGCCACGGTGATACAGACTGAGCAATCTCCTTCAGAACTCTGGCTGGAATCTCATCTGGACCACATGCCTTTTGAGGATTTAAGTCGGATAGCTGCTTAGCGACACCATCTGGGTTAATCTGTAGGTCATTGATAGGCTCGTATGGTGAGTGGCCCATACTAGGAGATGGTAACTGTTCACGAGTAAAAACCGAGAAAAAATATGAATTTAGAGTTTCCGCTTTATCCTTATCTGAGATGCTCACAGTGTTGTTAGATTTCAAGGGGGGAATTCCTATAGATTCAGAATTACTGTTCTTGACATACGACCAGAACTTTTTAGGATTGTCGGTCAAGCTGTTACCAATGATGTTATTAAGGTAGTTCTCGTGTGATTCTTTAATAAGCTTAGCGACGTGATTTCGTTGACATTTAAAGCTATTCCAATGTTGAGTTTTCTTGGTTTGAACAGCCTTTTTATGAAGCCGGTCTTTTCTACGCATCTCCCGTTTGATGTTGTATGTAATCCAGGGTAGTTTAAATTTTGGCCGTGAGGACTTCTGGGGAATGAATTGATTAATACCATCAGACAAAGCATGTTTAAAGGTGTTCCAGTTTTCTTCAACCGGTTTATTTTCGGGGTTAGACGAGAAGAACGTTGACGACAAATCTAACATATAATCATTAAGGCCTTTAAAGTCTGCCGTTTTATAGCTATAGACTTTATGAGACGGTTTAACAACTCGTGATGGTTTCAAATTGACTTCAAACACAACAGCAAGATGGTCGCTAATGCCAGAAACAGTGGTAGTGTTTAGGACAGAGTTTGGATAAGTAGATAACAATAAATCCAGAACTTTGCCAGAGGCAGGTCTAGTAGTAGATTTAACGTGTTGCGATAGCGAGTAATCATCGATCAAGTGTAGGAGTTTATTATGCTGTGAGGCAGAATTTGGGATGCAAGGAGCAGGTACATCAGATGTCCAGTCGATGTCTCCAAGATTAAAATCTCCTCCTATAATTACATTGGGATGGGTGAGGCTTTTGTCAAATACTCGACTGATAGAATCATGGAATTTGTCCAGTACATCTGTGCTTGAGTTGGGAGGTCTATAAAAGGCAGACAAATACAATGTTTTGCAATTGCTTAACTTAAGAGATGTCCAAATAATTTCACAGTCATTGGTAAAATCAGTTTCTTCAGTGCACACGAGATCAGATTTAACTGCTTGGAAGACTCCGCCCCCATTGCGATTTCTGTCATTTCGAAAGATTGCGTAGTTTGATGGAAATATGGAATAGCTTGGAATATCTTGATCTAATTTCGATTCAGTTCCTAAAACGAAGTCAGGGTTGTGCAAATCAAGCAAGGCTTTGAGCTCAGTAGATCGAGAGGTACTCTTTAGACCATTGCAGTTTATAATCATACCTTTGAGTTTGCGACGCATTGGTTTAGGTGTTGTATTTGAGGGTTTAACTTGAACACCAGTGTGCTCAGGGACAGAGGGGAAGGTTGTGGGCGAGTCCAGTCCCGAGAAGGAGTTGTTTAGGCTTAACTGCAATGAATTATCAAGGAGGGAGTTAGAAAAGTTTGGCAGTCCACATTGCAGGCATATCCACACACAAGATGAATTGGCTAGATAATTGTAAATATCGTTATCGATCCGACAGCACTTAGTGTGGTACCAAAGATTACAATTATCGCATTTTGAGCGCTTTTGATTATGTTTGACTGGTTTTGAGCATACTCCACAAGGATATTTGTAGTTCGGTCCTGGGTTAAGCTGGATGTCACCACCAAGGAGTAAGATAAATAGCAAGAATCGTCCAGAGCATTTTGAATCTAATTTCTTGGCTGAGATTGAGCCTTTGCGTCCACAATGACGATAGGCGGATTCCAAACCGACTGCAATCGACTGAGTACTTGCTAAGGTGATGTTCAAACCGAAGTCACGGATTCCTGTAGTGATGTGAGGTGGGTTAGTTTTTTGACATAGTATAATTGCCAAAAAAGCTATAGATAGCGGAGCCAAGAGATTCGTGGGTGCCAAGTAACGCATTACGTAATAAGGGAATTCCCAAAATCTAGATTCAGAGTCAAATTACCAGTGGAAATAAATTGATGGAACTTGCTGTACGTAGTTAAAATCCTGTTAAGCCACGGTAAAACTTGCCACGAAACTTGCTGGGATAGACAAAAATATATCAAAATGTTACGGATAATAATAGCAAAACAAATCCCAAGTAAAAATAATCTTTATATGCGTAGAGCCAAGATGCAACGCCGAGATCAACGCCGAGTTGTTGCCTAGGAACGCGACGCTAAACAGAATTCAAATTTGAAACACCAACGGTCAAAATAGTAAAATGTTTAATAAAACACGAACGATATATCCAAATAATGCCAAATTAACGCAGAAAGGTAATAATACAGTCTGTAGACCACGTAGTAAGTTACAGACTCATACGACAAGCGATACCAAAGATATCTCAAAATGCAAATTCGTATCGTATGCCACACAATAATATACACAAATACGATGAAACAATCCAAAATAATTTTATACAAAATAATTATTATAATAATTATTATAATAATTATTATAATAATTATTATATAATTATTTTATCCAAAATAATTTTATATAGAATAGAAAGATAATTGTTTTGATTGAAGTATATAACCTGGACTGAAAAAATTGAAACTCTGCTTAGTTACTTAACTACAATTTGGGATGGACTTCTAGTTTTAACTGCACATGCATGGCGATATGACTTGCTAAATCCGAACGCAACTTATGTTAAGCAGTATACCGATATGCTTGAGTCTTTCAATTTACACCAGCGCTAGCATGTAAATAAACCGACACGCACGGACGCCAGCTTCGCAAACCCTAATCGATCACATCATCAGTAATATGCCTAATCGCATTACGCATTGTGTTGCCTTGCCCTACCATCAGTGACTACGATGCGCCATATATCTGTATTAATGTAAGGGTTTGCAGATTTCAACCTCGTTACAAGTTCTTGCGTAATGAAAAAAGATTAAATGAAAAGGCGTTCGTAGAAGACTTCCCCACATTACCGCTCAATCTTGTGTATGGTGTTGATGACCCAGATGAAAAGCTCGAGATTTTCAAGTCATGCCTTGAAAGGCATGCTCCGTTACATCATAGACTATCCAGAAGACAGGGACTGGAAACGCTGGGCAAAGCTCTAATGTTGCTGACGCGACATCCGTGATGCGCTTTTATCACGTAGCAATCATCAGTTGCCACGGCAACCAGCCTTAATCAGAACAAAAAAAAAAGTGAATCCTTTGGTAATTTGGCCTATTTAAATCCAAGTACATCTCATTAATATTGATTTTTTTATCTGCCCTTAAGCACAGAGTTATTGCCAAGGTAAGTGCGTTTTTATTTTTCCATTTTGACTATAAATATTAATCATAATCCAGCTTTGTCGTAGCATGTACATCAAAATGGCGCACGTAAAAAGCATCCGTACATAAGTAGTTTCCTTTCAAACCCTGGAACTTGACGAGAAGGCTATCACTTGTCTTTGACAACATATATTTATCATCTCATATGCAATGTTAATGCAAATAGGGTAGTTACAACTTTGTGCGATATGCCAATCTTGTACAAACGAGGTTTTTTGACTCTTCTGTTTGCACGACTACGAGAGGATCGCAATTAATGTTGTCCTCACTTCAAACCCTGTAACTTCACTTCATATATATTTCAGGACTTCACATTTACATATTTTAAACAAGAATAAAAATGTCGATGCAACTATCGACTTTTCAAACTTTTTTATGGTTTAACAAAGCTAAAAAACACCATTGAATGCGTGCGTTCCCTTTTTGACTACAAAAATGTCGCCATTGTTGTTGTTAGTGTATGCACCTACTTCAAACCCTGTAACTTCACTTCAAATAAATTTCAAGACTTCTCATTTACATATTTTAAACAAGAATAGAAATGACGATGCAACTATCGCTTTTTCAAAGTTCTCTTTCATTTAGTAAAGCAAAAAATCACCTTTGAATGCATGCGTATTATTTTGAACTACAAAATAGCCGCCTTCGTTGTTGTTTCTGTACACACTTACTTCAAACCCTGTAACTTAATTTTAAGTATATTTCAGGGTTTCTCATCTATATATATTGAACAAAAATAGAAATGTGAATGCAACTATCGCTATTTCAAAATTCTCCTGGGTCTGACAACACAAAAAATCACTTTCGAGTGCATGCGTATTATTTTGAAATACAAAAAGCTCGCCATTGTTGTTGTTTCTGTACACCCCTACTTCAAACCCTGTAACTTCACTTTAAGTATATTTCAGGGTTTCTTATCTATATATAATGAACAAAAATATAAATGTCAATGCAGCTATCGCTTTTTTAAACTTCTATTGGCTTTAACAAAGCAAAAAATCACCTTTGAGTGCATGCGTATTATTTTGAACTAAAAAAAATAGCCATTGTTGTTGTCGCTGTACACACCTACTTCAAACCCTGTAACTTTACTTTGAATATATTTCAGGGTTTTCCATTTATATATATTGACCAAAAATATAAATGTCAATGCAGCTATCGCCTTTTCAAAGTTCTATTGGGATTACCAAAGCCAAAGATCGCCTTTGAATGCATGCGTATTATTTCGAACTACAAAAACACTTGCCATTGGCATTGTTGTTCTACAGGCCGTATCACGGACAGCACGCGCAAAACAATGGCGTTTACAGTCCCTGTCTTCTGGATAGTCTATGGTTACATAGAGTCAAAGTTACGCGCCCACCTGCACCATGGCTCTACGCGGATGATATTCGTCAGCTGCAGAAAGAACGAAATCAGCTCAGACAACTTGCTCATAAAACAAAACCGCCATCAGCAGACGTATGGTAGAAATTTCGTCAAGTGCGTAACAAGATAAAACAAAGATTAAGCAAATAAAACGACGCTTTTATGAGAAAGCTCTGTCCTCGAATAAACCTAAAGAGTTATGGCAAACTATCCATCGTCTACTTCATCCAAATCCTCAACCTATTAAGGCCGACCCAAATGTGTTGAACAAGCACTTTAGTTCTACTTCGCAGCGCCTGTTGAATTCCACACCTCACACCCAGGACGATCTCCAGAATCTTATTAATTCTCTGCCACCAGATTGCAACGTGAGTAAATTTAATCTACGCCTCGTCACGTACAATGAGATACTCAATAATTTGAAATCACTAAGATCCGACTGCTCAACTGGGGCCGACCAAATACCTGTGAAATTTTTAAAGCTCGTTGCGGGAATGTTGACAGGGTGGGTTGGGTTTAACCCTTAACTGGCCCTTCCACCGTTGCTGTGCTCCGTGATGGCGAGCAAAAGGTGGCTGCCATATGCGCGCCTAGAAAGCCTTCGACTTGGTCACGTTGAGCTGTGTCCTTCGCATTCAGCTTAGCTCTCAGCTGCAAGTAAGGATAATAAGCACACCCCCTTACTTACTATCAGACTAGATTGCTTCGCCATTAACACACATTATTAACTCTTTCATTTCAAGTTCGTCTTTTCCGGCAGCATGGAAAATAGCGCGTATTTCACCAATACCAAAGATCGATCTACCAACTGAGTCCGACCATTATAGACCCATATCCATACTCCCTGCATTGTCGAAGGTCTTCGAGCGAATAAAAATAAACATATAAGAAAATCATAAAAGCGGGTTCCCAGTGCAGGTAGAGATAGACCACAGTGTTGTGGAGATAGACCACAGTGAATCATTGAATCCTAAGATTGAATCAATGAATACTAAGATGGAATCATTGAATTAATCCTAAGATTGAATCATTAAATCCTAAGATTGAATCATTGCATCCTAAGATTGACTCATTGAATCCTAAGATTGACTCATTGAATCCTAAGATTGAATCATTAAATCCTAAGAATGAATAATTGAATCCTAAGATTGAATTATTGAAACATAAGATTGAATCATTGAATCCTAAGATTGAATCATTGAATCCTAAGATTGAATCATTGAATCCTAAGAGTGAATCATTGAATATTAAGATGAAATCTTGAATCCCAAGAGTGAATCATTGAATCCTAAGATTGAATCAATGAATACTAAGATGGAATCATTGAATTAATCCTAAGATTGACTCATTGAATCCTAAGATTGAATCATTAAATCCTAAGAATGAATAATTGAATCCTAAGATTGAATCATTGAATCCCAAGAGTGAATCATTGAATCCAAAGATTGAATCATTGAATCCTAAGAGTGAATGATCGAATCCTAAAATTGAATCATTAAATCCTAAGATTGAATCATTGAATCCCAAGATTGAATCATTGAATCCTAGGATTGAATCATTGAATCCTAAGATTGAATCATTGAATCCTACGATTGAATAATTGAATCCTAAGATTGACTCATTGAATTATGAGAGTGAATCATTGAATACTAAGATGGAATCATTGAATTAATCCTAAGAGTGAATCATTGAATCCCAAGATTGAATCATTGAATCCTAAGATTGAATCATTGAATCCTAAGTTTGAATCATTGAATCCTAAGATTGAATTATTGAATCCTAAGATTGACTCATTGAATCCTAAGAGTGAATCATTGAATAATAAGATGGAATCATTGAATTAATCCTAAGAGTGAATCATTGAATTTTAAGATTGAATCATTGAACCCCAAGATTGAATCCCAAGATTGAATCATTGAATCCTAAGATTGAATCATTGAATCCCAAGAGTGAATCTTTGAATCCTAAGATTGAATCATTGAATCCTAGGATTGAATCATTGAATCCTAAGATTGAATCATTGAATCCTACGATTGAATAATTGAATCCTAAGATTGACTCATTGAATTATGAGAGTGAATCATTGAATACTAAGATGGAATCATTGAATTAATCCTAAGAGTGAATCATTGAATCCCAAGATTGAATCATTGAATCCTAAGATTGAATCATTGAATCCTAAGTTTGAATCATTGAATCCTAAGATTGAATTATTGAATCCTAAGATTGACTCATTGAATCCTAAGAGTGAATCATTGAATAATAAGATGGAATCATTGAATTAATCCTAAGAGTGAATCATTGAATTTTAAGATTGAATCATTGAACCCCAAGATTGAATCCCAAGATTGAATCATTGAATCCTAAGATTGAATCATTGAATCCCAAGAGTGAATCTTTGAATCCTAAGATTGAATCATTGAATCCTAAGATTGAATCATTGAATCCTAAGATTGACTCATTGAATTATGAGAGTGAATCATTGAATACTAAGATGGAATCATTGAATTAATCCTAAGAGTGAATCATTGAATCCCAAGAGTGAATCATTGAATCCTAAGATTGAATCATTGAATCCCAAGAGTGAATCATTGAATCCAAAGATTAAATCATTGAATCTTAAGAGTGAATGATCGAATTCTAAGATTGAATCATTAAATCCTAAGATTGAATAATTGAATCCTAAGAATGAATCATTGAATCCTAAGATTGAATCATTGAATGCTAAGATTGAATCATTGAATCCTAAGATTGAATAATTTAATCCTAAGATTGACTCATTGAATCTGAGAGTGAATAATTGAATACTAAGATGGAATCATTGAATTAATCCTAAGAGTGAATCATTGAATCCTAAGATTGAATCATTGAATCCCAAGAGTGAATCATTGAATCCAAAATTGAATCCTAAGAGTGAATCATTGAATCCTAAGTCCAGCTCTAGTTAATGGTCACAGTCTTCAGCTTAACCTTGTTGTTAGAGCTAGAAGCCTCGAGAGAAAACCTTGCAAGGTATGAAGGTACAAACTTCTAGACTTTTTTATTTTATACTTTAAGAGCTAATGCAGAATAGCATTGAATGATTTTATTGTAAATTCTTTCATTCTTGAGATATAAGTATTTTTCCGTGAATGAATGAATGATTTATTTGGTTTACCACAATACAAATAGGTAATAGTTAATTAATATATAAGTAAATGTATAATAATAACATGTTATTAGAAAGGTATATAAGTTAGTAGAAGAAACAATAATTTTGAACAAAAAGTGGTGAGGAAGCCCAAATAGAAACCAAAAGGCTTATTGGAATTTGGGCTACCTTATGTTATTACTGATATTAAATACAAATTTTACAAAAAAAAAGCATCACGTGACGTATTTGAAATAAATACATTAATTGAAATTATATGTAATGAGAAAAGAGAAACAATTTTAACATATACTGAAATCTAAATACAGATGAAGAGTTACGTACATCGGGATTCAACGTATTAAAGAATTTAGGACCCTGATAATTGACCGAAAACTGACGAATATTTGTCCTACATTGGATGGCATAAAAAGTTCTAGCATTTCGTGTATTATAACTATGAATCTGACTAACGTAAGAAAATAGACCTTCAAAACAATCAGGAAGTAATTTTTGTTGATATAGATACATAAATTTACCCAATTGAAGTAAATAGATATCCTCGAATTTCAGTATTTTGTGTTTGTAAAAAATAGGAGTGGTATGAGCACCGAAAAATTGTTTGTCGACAATTCGTACTGCACGTTTTTGCAACAGGACAATACGATTAAGATTACTTGAATATGTTGAACCCCAAATCGTGACACAATATTGAAGATATGGATAAACCAGGGCAAAATATAGAATCCGCAAAGCTGATTTGAATAAATAAAAACTTGACCTATAGATAATTCCAATTGATTTTACGTGCAATATAAGATATATGTGCTTTCCATGTTAAATTATCGTCCAAAATAACACAAAGAAAACAGACTTCCTTAACCCTGTCAATTATGTTATTGTTAATTGCAAGTGCCAGGTCATACACTTGCCTTTTTTGCCTGGGTTTAAATATTATGTAATTTGATTTATTTATATTCAAAGAGAGCTTATTGGACTGTAACCAATCTGAAATCTTACATAATTCAGTATTTATCAAACTCGTCAAAGTAGACATATTTTCATGAGAATAAAACAAATTGGTATCGTCGGCAAATAGAATAAATTCACCATAGTCAGTCGTGTTGCAAATATCATTAATATAGATAAGAAACAACGGACCGAGGACTGACCCTTGAGGAACTCCACATGTGACTTCTTTAAACATAGAAGTAATACCATTAAACTCTACATACTGTAATCTATGAGATAAGTAACTTTTAATCCAATCAAGAGCCAATCCTCGAATACCATAGTGCTCAAGTTTATTAATCAGTATTTCATGATCAACCGTATCGAAAGCTTTAGATAAATCAAGAAAAATTCCAACAGGCAACAGTATGCTTATTAGCATCAAGACCTGTAGAAATTTGATCATAAAGATTTATAAGTACATGAGTGAGTGATTTTTCCTAAAACCAAATTGGTTTCTAAATAAAATCCCATTCATATTTATATAGTTCATAAGCCGGTTATACACAACTTTTTCCAAGATTTTGGAAAAAACCGGTAAGACCGATATTGGCCTATAATTTGAAAACAGACTATTATCACCTGATTTAAGTATTGGGACTATCCGCGCAATTTTTAACTGATCTGGAACAATGCCATTTTCAATAGACAAATTGAGGATTTCACACAACTGTTTAGAAATAAGGTCAACAGAAATTTTCACTGCCTACATGGGAATCTTGTCATGTCCTGCAGCAGCATCAGAACGAAGCAGACTAACTATTTCATTAATTTCCAACTCGGAAACCGAGTCAAAAAAGATAGAGTTTACAAAATTCCCACAAAGATAGGAAGTGGCAGTCCGTGAGAAATAGGTATTTGTTTGGCTAAGTTGGGTCGGACATTAATGAAATAATTATAAAAACGATCAGCAATCATTGAATCCTAAAACACTGTGGTTTAAGATTAAACCACAGTGTTGTGGAACTAAATTCATAACTAGGGGGCTCTCTAGACGAGCATATTACCAAGGGTGAAAACATTGGGGAATGAATGACGTCATACGTATCCCCCACAATGGACTTATCTAAAATGGCAGCTGCGCACATGTTATTAATATATTTGTATTTATATCTGCCAACAAATACATTGAACTACAACTTACCGAACTGTTGAATTGTTGTCAGTTGGGTATTAAATGTCGCACAGTTTTCAATACTTAAATATTGTTTATTTCAGCAGTAAAACAGCTTTTCTATGTTAATTTCTGTTTTGTTATATTGTTACATAATAAATTTGTATAATATCGGTGCGCGCGATACTCGCGGGCCTGGAGCGAGTGTGTTGGGTTTTGTTGGGTCAACAAAAAACCCAACGCTAATACTCTATTCCTAATTCCTGACTCATATGCGAGTATTCAGTTTCATTTTTCTTATTTGTTGTCGTTCCGAAAGTATTTACATATTCGTCCACATATTCATGCTCTCCCTCATCGTCGTCGAGTTGATCGAGTTCAGCTACTTCAGTATATCAGCTGTGTCTTCCATCTGTTCCATAGTATCCCCTTCATTTTCTTCGAAATAAATTACCTTTCTTTTGGCGCCTTTCTCTTCGTGCTGGCGAAGCTTTCGCTATTTCGCTTGCCGTCAACGTTCCTTTGAATGGGTCTGGGTGTTTATCCGTGGGCCCTTTCTCGCTTGAACCCTAGCTGAAACCCAGCGACGAGACTTTTCAATTCCTTGCGACATAATGATAATGAATTACATTTATATAGCGCATTTTTCATATGGATATGTTCAAGTGCGCTTGAACGGCTTTGGAAAAGGTATAAATACCTTTTGCCCAGAAGCTCTCATTTCCTGAAGCGATTTCGGCAATGTTTCTGGATATCTCGAATCACTTGCACTAACCATGTTCTAACTTCGATGTAAATTTGAATGAGTTTTAGTGCAGGTAAAATAAAAAAATATGCCGATGATAGTTCGCTGCTAGTAGAATTCTATATTAAATGTTAGTTTTAAATATGTTAGAGGCGAAACCAGGATTCATGATTAAATTTTCCAACGTTCTCTGGTTATACAGGGTGTATCAAAAAAAAGTGAACCCTTTGAAATTTAATACAATAGTGAACCTTTTGAAATTGAACTTCATATTTGCATTTTCTTTCAAATAATCTATTGTACCCTATTGTATTTAATTTCAAAGGGTTCACTTTTTTATGATACACCCTGTAGTCTCTATTATCTTGCCGGCAAGATAATTGATAAAGGCAACTATCGGCACAGGGCTATTTTAGAATCCTGGCACACCGCAATTACGGAGAATGCAGACAATAAGTCAGAACAATATCGCTTCTTAGTTAAGAAATTCTAATTGATATATACTTTTTTACCTATTAACATTTGCATACGTATAGGAAGTCACTATACAATACTCTGTTGTGTTTATATGTAATTGTATACTGTTGTTTGTGTCAGACTAGTTGACACTTTTCATTATTAACTACCCGTTAAAGGCTGCAGACTGGCAGCCGAAAGCTTGTGAAAAATAAATATTTTTAACCAGAGAACGTTTGAAAATTTAAATGTTAGTTTGTTTGTCCGAGTCTCGTGGGGTTCTTACTTCTTAGCTGAGGGAATTTATTTTTAGCTACTTGGGACAACGCTATTGCAACGTCATGGTTGCCATAGCAATAGCTCGATATTGCTTTATGTAGATCAGACATCTTTTCTTACCTATATCCTTAAGTATCCGTAATCTTTAATTTAATGCAAAACTGTAGCGAGCGACCTTAAGATTATTGTGTTAGCGTTAACCTGCCAAGCACGTAAACGTTTTGAATTGTGCCAAATTGTCCCAAGATAGATTACATCAGCCTGCACTTACATGCACATGTAAACACTGACATTGCATCTATGCAAATATTCTATTTGTCATGTTAAATATTTAAGTAGAAACACACGAGTGATTGTTGTTTCAGAAATTGATGCTAAAGTTTTCGCTGTCTTGTGAACAGATCCACCGCATTCTTGTGGAAGTCGTTAAGACAAACACATATGTACATTTTCCCCATAAAGACTAAGAGTGTTATGCATAAACTTTAACACAGGTTTACGTCAGAAATTAAGAATTTTGCAGGCTATCTTGCGGTGAATGCCACCTGTCCTTCCCGTTTTTATTATAATTATAGTATAAATTAATTCTTACTGTTTCAATTTGTTTCCTTGAAAAATAAATTCATCGTAAAGTTTTATTTGCCTTGTTCACATTTAATCCAAATATAAGCGCAAACTTAAAATTTCTCTGAGTGGAAACAAGCCTTTAAAACCTTGAAACAAGCCATACATTAAAAATTCTGCAAGTCATCCAACAGCGCATATCACATTTCCCGTATTATTGCATAGTGTCATTTCTTCTTTTAGTTCACAGGGTAATCCCCTTCCTTCAAAACTAGTTTAAACCAGTTTGACTCGAAAGTATCTAATATGAATATATGATTGGTGTTTTCATTTACTTTCATTTAGTTTAGGAACGACACTCAGGAGGCTTGTATCATTCCCAAAGTGAAAGTCTACGTACGACGTCGAAGGAAACAGTATGTCGTGTGCGCAAGGCGTAGCAACATTCATCTCGTGCAATAAGGATGCCTCTATTCCTATCCTTTCTAAGCACTTGGCAGCGAATCCCAATGATTATTACACGCGATACTACCGCGGCAGGGCATACGAGATAATTCGAAAGGACCATAAGGCTACAGCCGACTTCAAATTCCTAATGGAAAGCAACCGAGGCGCAGAGAGTCTTGTCGCCGAAGCAAAATTGATCATGCTTCAACAAAACCGCAGAGACGCAGCAAACTTTCTAATAACACATGTTATCGGTCAATACCCTCAGAGTGGATTGGCTCTCAGCGTTCTTGGGGAGATTTTGGTGGAGCAAAACTTGCTCGACGAAGCATTCCCGTATTTGCTTCAGGCAGTGAAGATCGAACATCCACTTATTGGTTCAGCCTATCGTGATCTTGGCTTTATCCACAATTCAAGACGAGATTATCAACAGGCCAAAAAGTGTTTTCGCGTCGCTTTACAACGGCACGAAACCATGACCCACGCACATTTGGGGCTTGCTGAGGCTTTAACTGGCCTTGGCAGGGGTCCAGAAGCTGAGCCACATTTAGCAAGAGCAGCTGAGCTTAACCCGTTCGTTTACAGTCATTATGTCAGTGTTACATTTGAAACAAGGCTCGATATCAACCAACGTAATGCGAAAAAAGTAGCTTCACTGGGTAATACGAAGTATTTCAAGCCGAAAGTATACGGAGGGCAACCAAACAAAAATATTTGGTATGTAAAAGATACCGCCGGGCATGCTCAATGTCATTACAAGGTTTACATTGAACATAGCGGCCACCTGAATTTCCTTCATGGCGCTGATGAGTTTGGAAAACGTATTCCAAAACACGAGTCGAAGACTGGCCACCGCATTCCTGTAAAGGATTTGAGTATAAAGAAAAACACTTAAGAATTCCATGTACTTAATGCACTTTCGCTTCCTGTATTTTCACGTTGATTACGTTTCGATTATTTCACATTTTTTGACATTTAAGAAATGAACTTGTTCAAGAATTTAAATATCTGATCAGTTACCAATTGATTCTGCGTAGTAGTAATTTGAGAAATATATCCGCGTGATTCAAATCTGTTACAAGTTTACAACATAAACTTTTGCATATTTTCGGTTAATTAGTCCGCTTCACTAAATATTTCCAAATCAAAACTTCGGACGATGCTCTTCTAATACGCGGTCCTATGATTGGTATATTAGTAAGGGAGTATCCGTAACCTTGTGGACATTTACTGAAGAAAGCAAGTCACCTCTCTGCATGTGTTCAGGAGACCGTAAGAACCAAAAAAATGTTGTTGCCAATTTTGTACATTCCGCGGTCGCTTTAAATTTATCTTTCCCTGCATTAGCCTACTACTAACACCAAAAAAACTGCAAAAAATAAAGTTCATTTATATATACCAAATATAACCTGCATCATCAGAAAGCTTTGATAAACTGTATACAAGTCATTTACACGTAACGGTTATCTTCGTTTCACAAATCCATTTTAGTTACGTATGATCAAGTGTGAAAATATACTGGTATTTCGCCCCAGTTTTGTGCCTTTTCCAGAGTTTGAGCTGAAATAAATTATTAAAAGTTAGGAAATTCGGGATTACGAGTTAATTGACGTATGGCTATGTGTAGTTTATTGCAAGCTTTCTAACGATATAGTTTAAACTTGCCCTAAGCGAACTTGAAATTTCACATTTTTATTAATCATAGTACTGTAGTTAAGTGCGAAACCCAGTTTTCAAGTCAGATAACTGTGCCTTTTCTTGAGGTAAAACCTTTTATAATAATAATAATAATAATAATAATTAGTGAATTACAGATCGCATTGCAGTCGAAGCTGAATTACACGGTATTATCAACAAACATAATATATATATAACATAATATCAATCTAACATGTACAATAATACAACGTACTAAATAATTGTAAGTTATAGTACAATGAGTATTATAGTCGGCCGGCCAAGCTATCGAACGGTGCAAGTTGATGGCAACTTCGTGTTAGAAGCTGGCAACAAACATATTCATACTCAGATAGATGTAGAGAAAAAGGTTTCAGTTGTTGCCAAGCCGAAAAATCAATTTTTAAGTGAAAAATCGAGAGTTTTTAGGCCGCCTTCCCGCAGGCCGCAACGTCGCGGCAACTAAACCTGACTAAACTTCAAACGATTTCCGAAAATTACGTTGCTATGCTACAAGTTTCTTTGCTCTGATTGGTCATCAATAACGTTCGCTTAATTAGTCGACCAATGAGCGAACGTAAAAGTGTGTGCACTTCCGGTTTTTGTATGCACGACATAAACAAACTGCGAAGATCGAGGGAATAACTTGCAAAATTTTACGATTTCAGCGATATTTAGGTAACTTTTTTCGTGTTAAAGCCATATACACTTCATAAACATATTGTACTTCATTCAGCGACACTGACTTGGCCATAGTGTGTCAAATTTATTTTATTGTTGTGCTAATACTTTGACTATTTTGTCAAGTATTTTTCAATGTTTAATACAGCCAGAATCAAATTATAATATTGAGTGCTGAAAATTTACAAAAATAAATGCTAAATTATAATATATTTATCGATGTTAGTATGGTCAAGCATAAACTAAGATTTGGTGGACATTTGCAGCAATATAATCGGCGTTTCTTTTGCAAAACATTCACATGAAGTCAATACAACTTATTTGTGAGTTTATATGAAGTCAATACAATTTATTTGTGAGTTTAGTAGGGTTGAATTCGTTTGTGACTTTATTCTGTCTAGATTTTGTAATATAAAGATTCCGTCTCTGTCATGTTTAAGAGTTAGGTCAACAAAATATCATATTTCCCAATCTACTGTAGCACAACTTACTAGAATATT
Source organism: Trachythela sp. YZ-2020 (assembly GCA_016169945.1). Taxonomy (NCBI): domain Eukaryota; kingdom Metazoa; phylum Cnidaria; class Anthozoa; order Malacalcyonacea; family Clavulariidae; genus Trachythela; species Trachythela sp. YZ-2020. The sequence continues at coordinate 7,376,328 of JADLSH010000387.1, forward strand.
ATAATCACTGACACTGTGCATGCTTGCATGGATTAGCCAATGACCTGCTCCTGTCAATTTATATCGCATTCTTTTTTGACAGTCTTGTATAGACTTTTATAAAGCCAGTTTTTAGTTCAAATTAGCCTGTAATAGTTGTAACAAAAAAATAAATAGATAAATATTGAATGATATGGAAATATCTATTTAAGAGAAACTGTGCGATACATATAACACTTAACAATCCATTGGTTCGGTAATTTTCGTTTATTTATAACACACATGTGAACTCTGAGCACATGTGATCAAGCACATCATTCAAAAGAACTCTTTGGACGAAATAATTATATTTTCTACTTCGACATACAGACTCAAAATGCGCACGTAAATATTAATCTTCATCTCCTACTCTCCTTTTGATAACTTTACAAAATATTTCTGACAAAACGAAACAATATTCAAAAAATATACTTACTTTAAGTCTAAAGTCACTATATTGTCTATTTCTCTTAATTATTTGGAAACATCTTAGCAAAATATCAATATTTGTGGTATAGAATCGAAAGATAATTGTTTTGATTAATATTATGAAGTATATAACCTGGACTGAAAAAATTGAAACTCTGCTTAGTTACTTAACTACAATTTGGGATGGACTTCTAGTTTTAACTGCACATGCATGGCGATATGACTTGCTAAATCCGAACGCAACTTATGTTAAGCAGTATACCGATATGCTTGAGTCTTTCAATTTACACCAGCGCTAGCATGTAAATAAACCGACACGCACGGACGCCAGCTTCGCAAACCCTAATCGATCACATCATTAGTAATATGCCTAATCGCATTACGCATTGTGTTGCCTTGCCCTACCATCAGTGACTACGATTGACGATGCGCCATATATCTGTATTAATGTAAGGGTTTGCAGATTTCAACCTCGTTACAAGTTCTTGCGTAATGAAACTGATATTAAATGAAAAGGCCTTCGTAGAAGACTTCCCCACATTACCGCTCAATCTTGTGTATGGTGTTGATGACCCAGATGAAAAGCTCGAGATTTTCAAGTCATGCCTTGAAAGGCATGCTCCGTTACATAGAGTCAAAGTTACGCGCCCACCTGCACCATGGCTCTACACGGATGATATTCGTCAGCTGCAGAAAGAACGAAATCAGCTCAGACAACTTGCTCATAAAACAAAACCGCCATCAGCAGACGTATGGTAGAAATTTCGTCAAGTGCGTAACAAGATAAAACAAAGATTAAGCAAATAAAACGACGCTTTTATGAGAAAGCTCTGTCCTCGAATAAACCTAAAGAGTTATGGCAAACTATCCATCGTCTACTATCCAAATCCTCAACCTATTAAGGCCGACCCAAATGTGTTGAACAAGCACTTTAGTTCCACTTCGCAGCGCCTGTTGAATTCCACACCTCACACCCAGGACGATCTCCAGAATCTTATTAATTCTCTGCCACCAGATTGCAACGTGAGTAAATTTAATCTACGCCTCGTCACGTACAATGAGATACTCAATAATTTGAAATCACTAAGATCCGACTGCTCAACTGGGGCCGACCAAATACCTGTGAAATTTTTAAAGCTCGTTGTGGGAATGTTGACAGGGTGGGTTGGGTTTAACCCTTAACTGGCCCTTCCACCGTTGCTGTGCTCCGTGATGGCGAGCAAAAGGTGGCTGCCATATGCGCGCCTAGAAAGCCTTCGACTTGGTCACGTTGAGCTGTGTCCTTCGCATTCAGCTTAGCTCTCAGCTGCAAGTAAGGATAATAAGCACACCCCCTTACTTACTATCAGACTTGATTGCTTCGCCATTAACACACATTATTAACTCTTTCATTTCAGGTTCGTCTTTTCCGGCAGCATGGAAAATAGCGCGTATTTCACCAATACCAAAGATCGATCTACCAACTGAGTCCGACCATTATAGACCCATATCCATACTCCCTGCATTGTCGAAGGTCTTCGAGCGAATAAAAATAAACATATAAGAAAACCATAAAAGCGGGTTCCCAGTGCAGGTAGAGATAGACCATATATTTGAGGGTGTGTAGGATCCGGCTACCTGGAAAATAAGACAAGAACTTTGACGTTTCCAGCGAGAGCCCTTTGTCTCGAAGTTATAGTATAGTTAACTAATTTCCAAGTAATTGAATAAAAAAGGAATCATGTGTTGTGGAACTAAATTCATAAACCACAGTGTTGTGGAACTAAATTCATAACTAGGGGGCTCTCAAGACGAGCATATTACCAAGGGTGAAAACATTGGGGAATGAATGACGTCATACGTATCCCCCACAATGGACTTATCTAAAATGGCAGCTGTTACTGTAGTTCCTGAGCACATGTTATTAATATATTTGTATTTATATCTGCCAACAAATACATTGAACTACAACTTACCGAACTGTTGAATTGTTGTCAGTTGGGTATTAAATGTCGCACAGTTTTCAATACTTAAATATTGTTTATTTCAGCAGTAAAACAGCTTTTCTATGTTAATTTCTGTTTTGTTATATTGTTACATAATAAATTTGTATAATATCGGTGCGCGCGATACTCGCGGGCCTGGAGCGAGTGTGTTGGGTTTTGTTGGGCCAACAAAAAACCCAACGCTAATACTCTATTCCTAATTCCTGACTCATATGCGAGTATTCAGTTTCATTTTTCTTATTTGTTGTCGTTCCGAAAGTATTTACGTATTCGTCCACATATTCATGCTCTCCCTCATCGTCGTCGAGTTGATCGAGTTCAGCTACTTCAGTATATCAGCTGTGTCTTCCATCTGTTCCATAGTATCCCCTTCATTTTCTTCGAAATAAATTACCTTTCTATAGGCGCCTTTCTCTTCGTGCTGGCGAAGCTTTCGCTATTTCGCTTGGCGTCAACGTTCCTTTGAATGGGTCTGGGTGTTTATCCGTGGGCCCTTTCTCGATTGAACCCTAGCTGAAACCCATGCTGAAACCCAGCTATAAATACCTTTTGCCCAGAAGCTCTCATTTCCTGAAGCGATTTCGGCAATTTTTCTGGATATCTCGAATCACTTGCACTAACCATGTACTAACTTCGATGTAAATTTGAATGAGTTTTAGTGCAGATCAAATAAAAAAATGATGATAGTTCGCTGCTAGTAGAATTCTATATTAAATGTTAGTTTTAAATATGTTAGAGGCGAAACCAGGATTCATGATTAAATTTTCCAACGTTCTCTGGTTATAGTCTCTATTATCTTGCCGGCAAGATAATTGATAAAGGCAACTATCGGTACAGGGCTATTTTAGAATCCTGGCACACCGCAATTACGGAGAATGCAGACAATAAGTCAGAACAATATCGCTTCTTAGTTAAGAAATTCTAATTGATATATACTTTTTTACCTATTAACATTTGCATACGTATAGGAAGTCACTATACAATACTCTGTTGTGTTTATATGTAATTGTATACTGTTGTTTGTGTCAGACTAGTTGACACTTTTCATTATTAACTACCCGTTAAAGGCTGCAGACTGGCAGCCGAAAGCTTGTGAAAAATAAATATTTTTAACCAGAGAACGTTTGAAAATTTAAATGTTAGTTTGTTTGTCCGAGTCTCGTGGGGTTCTTACTTCTTAGCTGAGGGAATTTATTTTTAGCTACTTGGGACAACGCTATTGCAACGTCATGGTTGCCATAGCAATAGCTCGATATTGCTTTATGTAGATCAGACATCTTTTCTTGCCTATATCCTTAAGTATCCGTAATCTTTAATTTAATGCAAAACTGTAGCGAGCGACCTTAAGATTATTGTGTTAGCGTTAACCTGCCAAGCACGTAAACGTTTTGAATTGTGCCAAATTGTCCCCAACCTCCGTCGCAGGGTACAGACCCTGGGTACGAGGTTGAATTGTCCCAAGATAGATTACATCAGCCTGCACTTACATGCACATGTAAACACTGACATTGCATCTATGCAAATATTCTATTTGTCATGTTAAATATTTAAGTAGAAACACACGAGTGATTGTTGTTTCAGAAATTGATGCTAAAGTTTTCGCTGTCTTGTGAACAGATCCACCGCATTCTTGTGGAAGTCGTTAAGACAAACACATATGTACATTTTCCCCATAAAGACTAAGAGTGTTATGCATAAACTTTAACACAGGTTTACGTCAGAAATTAAGAATTTTGCAGGCTATCTTGCGGTGAATGCCACCTGTCCTTCCCGTTTTTATTATAATTATAGTATAAATTAATTCTTACTGTTTCAATTTGTTTCCTTGAAAAATAAATTCATCGTAAAGTTTTATTTGCCTTGTTCACATTTAATCCAAATATAAGCGCAAACTTAAAATTTTTCTGAGTGGAAACAAGCCTTTAAAACCTTGAAACAAGCCATACATTAAAAATTCTGCAAGTCATCCAACAGCGCATATCACATTTCCCGTATTATTGCATAGTGTCATTTCTTCTTTTAGTTCACAGGGTAATCCCCTTCCTTCAAAACTAGTTTAAACCAGTTTGACTCGAAAGTATCTAATATGAATATATGATTGGTGTTTTCATTTACTTTCATTTAGTTTAGGAACGACACTCAGGAGGCTTGTATCATTCCCAAAGTGAAAGTCTACGTACGACGTCGAAGGAAACATTATGTCGTGTGCGCAAGGCGTAGCAACATTCATCTCGTGCAATAAGGATGCCTCTATTCCTATCCTTTCTAAGCACTTGGCAGCGAATCCCAATGATTATTACACGCGATACTACCGCGGCAGGGCATACGAGATAATTCGAAAGGACCATAAGGCTACAGCCGACTTCAAATTCCTAATGGAAAGCAACCGAGGCGCAGAGAGTCTTGTCGCCGAAGCAAAATTGATCATGCTTCAAACTAAAAGCCCCAGAGACGCAGCAAACTTTCTAATAACACATGTTATCGGTCAATACCCTCAGAGTGGATTGGCTCGCAGCGTTCTTGGGGAGATTTTGACGAAGCAAAACTTGTACGACGAAGCATTCCCGTATTTGCTCCAGGCAGTGAAGATCGAACATCCACTTATTGGTTCAGCCTATCGTGATCTTGGCTTTATCCACAATTCAAGACGAGATTATCAACAGGCCAAAAAGTGTTTTCGCGTCGCTTTACAACGGCACGAAACCATGACCCACGCACATTTGGGGCTTGCTGAGGCTTTAACTGGCCTTGGCAGGGGTCCAGAAGCTGAGCCACATTTAGCAAGAGCAGCTGAGCTTAACCCGCTCGTTTACAGTTCGTATGTCAGTGTTGCATTTGACACAAGGCTCGATATCAACCAACGTAATGCGAAAAAAGTAGCTTCACTGGGTAAGACGAAGTATTTCAAGCCGAAAGAATACGGAGGGCAACCAAACAAAAATATTTGGTATGTAAAAGATACCGCCGGGCATGCTCAATGTCATTACAAGGTTTACATTGAACATAGCGGCCACCTGAATTTCCTTTATGGCGCTGATGAGTTTGGAAACCGTATTCCAAAACACGAGTCGATGACTGACCACCGCATTCCTGTAAAGGATTTGAGTATAAAGAAAAACACTTAAGAATTCCATGTACTTAATGCACTTTCGCTTCCTGTATTTTCACGTTGATTACGTTTCGATTGTTTCACATTTTCTGACATTTAAGAAATGAACTTGTACAAGAATTTAAATATCTGATCAGTTAGCAATTGATTCTGCGTAGTAGTAATTTGTAGAAATATATCCGCGTGAATCAAATCTGTTACAAGTTTACAACATAAACGTTTGCATATTTACGGTTAATTAGTCCGCTTCACTAAATATTTCCAAGTCAAAACTTCGGACGATGCTCTTCTAATACGCGGGCCTATGTCTGGTATTTTAATAAGGGAGTATCAGTAATCTTGTGGGCATTTACTGGAGAAAGCAAGTCACCTCTCTGCATGTGTTCAGGAGACCGTAAGGAACCAAAAAAATGTTGTTGCCAATTTTGTACCTTCCACGGTCGCTTTAAATTTATCTTTCCCTGCATTAGCCTACTACTAACACCAAAAAAACTGCAAAAAATAAAGTTCATTTATATATACCAAATATAACCTGCATCATCAGAAAGCTTTGATAAACTGTATACAGGTCATTTAAACGTAACGGTATCTTTTTGTTACGTATGATCAAATGTGAAAATATACTGGTATTTCGCCCCAGTTTTGTGCCTTTTCCAGAGTTTGAGCTGAAATAACTTATTAAAAGTTAGGAAATTCGGGATTACGAGTTAATTGACCTATGGCTATGTGTAGTTTATTGCAAGCTTTTTAACGATATAGTTTAAACTTGCCCTAAGCGAACTTGAAATTTCACATATTTTTTTTAATCATAGTACTGTAGTTAAGTGCGAAACCCAGTTTTCAAGTCAGATAACTGTGCCTTTTCTTGATGTAAAACCTTTTATAATAATAATAATAATAATAATTAGTTTAATAGACCGCATTGCAGCCGAAACTGAATTACACGGTATTATCAACAAACAGAATATAAATTATAGAACATATATCAATCTATCAATAGTTATAGTACAATGAGTATTACAAAAAGCTAAAAAATAATTAAAAAGTAGTATTTAGAAATCAAAATAATCAGGCAATAATCACTTAAGAATTAAAATATTTAACAGTACGAAATCGTCCAAATCGGTCAGTATTTGTCTGGTCTCTGAGAATTCTATCATGTCTCAAATCATAACTATATGTTCGATTCATGGTTCTTCAATAAAATTACGATTTAAAATATCAGCTAAAGGATTGTTATGATAGTATAGTCACTGGATTTCATCTTATTAACGAATTTCTGGCATGCAACATGTCTACGATCAGTACAGTAAGCTCGAGCACAAAAGAGCATCCTCGTATGAAAGGGAGGGAAACAGTGGCGTAGCCAGCCCGCCGATTTGGTCCCGCTATGCAAATTTCAAAATCATCATTATTCTTTTCTTTAGAAATTGATTGTTTTCACAGTCAATGAACACGAACAAATTTGCATAGCGGGACTAAATCGGCGGGTTGGCTACGCTACTGGAGGGAAATATAGTTCGTAAAGCTCTCTTCTGAACTCCATTAGTTTTGCAAGGGAAGCATGCAGTTAAGTCCGACCATAAAGGCGATGCATACTCGAAGCACGATCGTATAAGTGAACAGTAAATAAGAATAAGATCCTGTTGGTTTAACCCAGCTTTCTTCAGTTGTCGTAGTGCGTAGAGACGAGAATTGGCTTTTTTAAGGATGTGATCAATATGGAAATTCCAGGTGAGATCTTCGGAAAGGAGAACATCCAATAGTTTATGAGGGAACTTTTTCCACTGGCATTCCCGAGATATAAATGGTGTCGGGGTTGAATAAGCTGTACTTGAGAAAAGATATCAGCATTTCTTTACATTTTTGGGTTGAGTTTCATTCCGCGATCACTAACAAAATTATTTACTTCATCTACAACGATGGGAAGTAAATTAGGAGAACAGCGAGGGGCATGCAATTTCAAAAGCAGAGATGTCGTCCACAAACTTTATCCTTCCCTGCCAGTTTCTTAAAAGCGAGTTAACTAACACAGCAAACGAAGGAGGACCCAATTTGGTTCCCTGAGGTAAACCTCCGTAGATTTTCTTCCATGACGAAGTGGATTTTTCAATTCTAACGCACTGTTCTCTCTCCGTTAAAAACGACTAAATCCATTGAATTATGGCAGGATGGTCATCAACATTTTGCAATGGGCCAATTGCGGAATTGCAATGCATCATGGCAGTTTAGTTACATAGCATAATTTTTCCATCGTGGCGCTTGTATTCTTCGGACAGGCGAAGTGGCGGAATACATGAAAAATGAAGGTTTTCGGATCGATTGAAGATTTTATGAGATCTGTACGGCTTGTTCTATATTTCTACCGCGCCTTCGGTTTCTACAAGCCAATCCTTTTGAAATATTCAACATGACGTACAGAGTCGCCGAAGCGTGGAGGGACAGGAGTACCTGATTAAATTATTTCTTAAATAAAGAGCACATTGGAGATCTTTGTTTGCAAGAAAATTATGGCGATCGATTCAATTCTAGCGACCCGAGACATAAATATGTTTCCAAATTTTACTGTCTAACTTTTACTATAAGTGCTGAAAGTGAAACACGGAAGATTGCATCTCCAAGGGTACATGTGGAACGAGCAATACAGCGCATAAAAAGTTATAACATAATGTCTTTCGACTGAAAAGGTCATCAGACTTGAACAAAATATGGGTAATCTGTTCTTACCTGACATTATTTTACTCACCTTTAAAATAAATGAGAAGTGTGAATTAGAATAAACCATTTTTATTAATTTGTCAATTTAATGCTCAAGTAGCTCAGGATAAATGTATGTAAAATAAAATGATGTAAGTTTTGGTAACATTGTTTTTTTACCATAATTCATGGTCAGGGACTTTCTATGTAGCCATTAGACCTTGTAGCTGGTAATAATATATATGTGTCTTCTTTAATGTTGGCTTTAATTGCTTGTCAGGTAGGTATAAGAAAAATGAAGGATCTTGGCATGCATCTTGAATTGAAAAAGGGCACTTAACCTCGCCAGTAGGTAACCCCCCCCCCATATAGCGCCGGAAGTAATTAGTATTCAGAGTGATTCCTGAGTAAATGCACGATGAATAATAAAGAGCGTATATACGCATGGTGAATAATAATGCGTAGCTACTCAGGGGTCGGACGTCTACGAAGACATATGTATACTGAGATCTGGTTGGTTTTTAAAAGAGTTATCCACAGTATAAAACGGAGGACGTAGATGCTGCTCTAAAGGGCGAAAATGGGGGTAACGCGAACGCGAACACTGATTTTAAAAGTAAATTATTGTAGCTCGCTTGCTTGGCTGGATGCATATATTAACGCACAGATTAACGTTTGTAACAAATTTATTTTTTAAGTATAACAATTAATCACACAAATGCATATAATTCTTAAACATATTGTCTTGCTTTATTGCTCGTTAGCCATGGTTTCTTTAACAAAAGCTCCAACCGCATTAAAGCGTTTGACTGAGTTTAATCATCGCTTTCTGCGTCATCTTCCTCATCAAAATCGTAATCCTTTAAAAGCCTTCTTATAAGAAACTTTCTCTTATCAACAGCTGCTTCCAAAGCTTCTTCTGGATCAAAGTCATCGTTTTCGACAAGTGTTTCCTTTGTCTGCATTATTTTCTTATGTACGGGATCTTTCTTTAGTTGTTTCATCTTGGATACCATTGATAGAAGGATACCTTCTATCAATGGTATCCAAGGATCCATTTCTTCTGCTTCTTCAGTTTCTGACTCATTATCAGTCGTCATCGAAATTTCAGACCCATGAGTTGAAGTTGTCGAAACATCGTCGTCTTCGGAATCCATTATCTGACTTTCTGTTTCTGACATATCTCTCTCTTGTTCGCGTAGTGGACAGTATTCCATTTCGTGTCAGCGTAGATTGTAACCACGGCTAAATTGCTTTCCGCAAAATTTGCAGCTCATTCCGCTAGCACTGTCTGTCCAGAAATGATTTGTTTTTTGAGCAGCACGGTACTTTTAGGAGCATGTCGTCAACAGAGAGAAAATAAAGAATAGCAGAGAGTTAGTTTTATCTTTTTATTTTACTTCCTTTCCTGCCTGTTTGGCCTTTTTGGCCTTTTTGGCCTGTTTGGCTTGTTTGGCTTGTTTGGCCTGTTTGGCCTGTTTGACCTGTGATAAAAAAAACCAAAAGATCAGGAGAAAACAAATCATTTGCATCTGTTCTTCGAGTTGTAAACATGGCTAAGCGAGTTTGTCGTGATTGTCCTGTTCCCGATTGCGGTGCGAAATATCTCGTACGATTGGCGAGTCATCTTTTGGATGTACATTTTCTAGATATTAACCAAAGAAGAAAGTACTTGCAAGAAGCCAAACTTCAGCCGAAAGTAAAATTTATTGTATACAAAGCAAATGAAAACAATTTATCGCAGCAGCAAGACAGAGTGTATGAATTGTCAGAACCAAAGAGACAACACGTTCTTAAGCAAGCCCTGGTGTCGTCATGGCCGGAATCATACCAGTCTCCATATGCGGACTCCGAAAAGCCAGGAGAAAAGCGTGTAAGCCGAAGTGCACACTCATTGCCAGCTAAGAAACCAAAAACAGTAGAAGCTAAAGCATTTTTGACCATCAAACCCTATCCGGAATTCAACTTCCGCCATAAATTTTCGCTATTAGTCGTGGGTCCGAGTCAAAGTGGAAAAACGTATTTTGTCCAACAAATTTTGGAAAACAATCGTATCGTGTACGAGGAGCAGAGAAGTATTCGTATCTGGTGGTGTTATAATCAATGGCAAGATCGTTACGACGAGTTGAGAAAATCGCTTGGGAAAAGCATCCGGTTTGAGAGAGATCTTCCCGAGCTGTCTGATGATCTGAGTGAGATCAATACCAAGTACAACAACATAATCATACTGGACGATCTAATGGCCGAAGCGACAGACAGTCCTGTGGTAGCTCGATTATTTACCCAGGGTCGTCATAGAAACGCTAGTGTTATCCTTTTGCTTCAGAACATGTTTCCTAAGGGGAAATTTAATACAGATATTAGCCGAAATGCCCAATATATTGCTCTCTTCCGAAGTCCTAGTGATAGGAAACAAATTGGAATTGTTGGAGAGCGAATGTTTGATAAGAATAGAGACCGCTTCATGACTGCCTATTACAAAGAGACCGAAAAACCGTTTGGATACTTATTGGTCGATAACAAGCCTGACACACCAACCGATAAGCAAGTTCTTGGAGACCTATTTGGCGACTGCCATGTTTATCCCTTCACCACCCAAACTAAAGTGACTACACCCACACCGGTCTCTGGCGTCGAAACCAAGCCTGGAAGAAAACAAACTAAACATCATCGGGATATTACCTGGTCGGATGCAACTATCCCCGAGTGGCTAAAATACACCGACAAAGCCGATCACGTTCGTGTCATTCCCAAAGGATATGCTATCATGTATAATTAGTATAAATCGTCGCGCAATAGTGTTTATCCTAGCCGTCCGGGTGTCTACAGCAACGGCGAACATTATTGGCCTGTCAAAATAAGGCGCCAATCTACCGGCCATATAAAATGGGTGAATCTGCACGAAGACGAGTCTACGGTCCGAGACTTTGCTAAAGAAACTATGGCTAACGAGCAATAAAGCAAGACAATATGTTTAAGAATTATATGCATTTGTGTGATTAATTGTTATACTTAAGAAATAAATTTGTTACAAACGTTAATCTGTGCGTTAATATATGCATCCAGCCAAGCAAAGCGAGCAACAATAATTCACTTTTAAAATCAGTACGATTTCGCGTTCGCGTTACCCCCTTTTTCGCCCTTTAGAGCAGCATCTACGTCCTCCGTTTTATACTGTGGATAACTCTTTTAAAAACCAATCAGATCTCAGTATACATATGTCTTCGTAGACGTCCGATCCCTGAGTAGATACGCATTAATATTCACCATGCGTAAATACGCTCATTATTATTCATCGTGCATTTACTCAGGAATCACTCTGAATACTAATTACTTCCGGCGCTATATGGGGGGGGGGGCTTACCTACTCTCGCCTATCCCATATAGTGTGGTCTCTTCAGAATCACAAAGCAAACAATCTGGACTTGCACCAAGCCATGGAGCTCCAGTGTGGGCACTGTACACATGCAGTCATCAACTGCTTGTCAGAGTTAATCTGTTCAAAATATTTTGTAATGGCAGTTTATTCGTTACTTTTGCCCCATACACATGGTTCAGGGGTCTTATTGGTTGGAGGTGAAAGGATTTTGGAAAGTAATGACTTTGGGAAAATGTTTTCTCTTCGCTTCATGACTGTGCCAAAATTTGAGGCAGTCAAACGAATTTGCCTTTCTTGGAACCAAAGTTAGCAATCTGATTGACCTCTTGTGTTACACTCAATGTCAACCATCGGTTCTTTGGTTATAAATAGATTATTTTCAACATATTGGGCATATTCCTCAGAGGGTAAATGCTTGCACACTTCCACAAAGTCCGGTATAATTATTTCGTTTAGTATTGACTTTCTAATATCAAGATTGTACTGCTGAGTTTCATGGAAGTTTGCATCAGTGAATGCCTTTTTAGATGGCAAACACTCCAGGCTTTCATTATATTCACACGGCTGACATTTACTAGATTCTAACAAGCCGTGTAAATAGTCGCAGGTGCCTACAGTTTTCAATCCATCTTCCAATTTTTTTAAGTCATTAGTATTTACTCTCTTGGCAAAAGCAGGTGCTGGGTTACAATATTCAGGCGTGTATTGTTTCTCCCGTTTGGAAGTTGCCTTGAAGTTGACTTGATCGAAAAGCAATGTATTTTCAAGTTTCTCATTGGAAGGAACATGCCACTGCTGTAGTAGCTGGGTGCATGTTAAATCATCTGGCACTTCAGTTAACTCTAGCTGAATGTAATCCAAAATTTGAAAAAGCTGGGATGCCATATGCTTGCAGTAACCACCCTTTCCTGCTTTGCATGAACAACAGAACAACTGGCATGAGACACTTTGCCAGTGTCTAAGTGTCTTGGTGTAGGTGAACATAAACTAAATATTAAATTTTTTTCATGGAGGCATGTACATTACTTTTCACCAGAAAAAACATTTCAGTGCCTTTAAAGACATTAACCTTGACTACAACTTGGCTAAGAGATGATACCCGCATTTCTTGTGTTTGTGAGCATTTGGTGGTCTTCCATGTTTACAGTTTACCCGAGCTATCCATAATTAAATGTTCCTTCAGCAGTCCGTGAGTGAAAGGGGGAATACCATTAAGGCTTCTAGTCCACTCGCCAGGAACTCACTGACCTTTTTCGACCATTTTTTACACCCAGAATCCCTTCAAAAGCTTGCAAAATATATCCCAAACAAGCGAGGTTGACAGTAAACTAGGCTTGCGTGAGTATGTTGTAGTTAAAAAACTCCAATAAGACACTTGGACAGCAGGGAATAGTACTTAAAAGTACTGTTTTGTAACGGTGAAAATATTTTCAATGTAAATGCTCGGTATTTCAAACAGCAACCGTCGCTTATTTTCGTACCAAACAATCTCAATGTTTTGGTTTGTGAAAAGAACGTTTGATCAAACATGTGTTGTTTTGACTTTTCAGGCAGTACAATTTGGAAACATATTTGTGTCTCGAGTCGCTAGAATCAGGTACTCACCTCTACGTGAAAAATACAAAAATTTGTGTCTGACTACCTCGAATCGAAGTCCCTCCACGCTTCGGCGACTCTGTACGCCATGTTGAATATTTCAACAGGATTGGCTCGTAGAAACTCAAGGCGCGGTAGAAATATAGAACAAGCCGTACAGATCTCATAAAAACTTTAATCGATCCGAAAATGCTAAAACTTTTCCTTCATTTTTCATGTATTCAGGCCCTTCGCCTGTCCGAAGAATACAAGCGCCATTGATGAAAACATTATGCTATATATGTAACTAAACCTCGACAGCTGGACTCTGTAGCTCAGTTGGTTGGAGCGCTGCACCGGAATCGCAGGGCCGCAGATTCAATTCCTGCCAGGGACCTATAGTTGCATTTTTCGCAGCTGTTCCTGGTTAGGTCTAATAAACGTATAAAATTTACACGCGATAATTTCCATCTACAAAAGCATTCAACCATTGAACTATAGATGGTTTTCACGTGACATCATCAAAATTCTAAAATCTAAATTATAAATCCTATAAAGCTGGTCGTTATATATGTTTTGCAGATCGTTGTTGTGAGTTTTTGTCGAAAAGTTTAGGTTGATACGACCATTCCTTCTAGAGTTATAGAGTTTTGAATTTTGGCAATGCTGACGTCAGCACATTTTCAAAGGTCGCGGAAAGCTATTATATTTCTTTCACACAATTCGACGTCTTAGGCTTGGTTAAGCTTTAAATGTGATATCTAAGTCATTTTGTGTATAAATCCAACCATTTTGATTAAAATTCGGCTCTCTTCGGGCCTTAATATTTTGGCCGCCATGTTGGTGTACCAAAGTGGTACACCAACATGGCGTCCCCGTACTAATCATTACTAATCAAGCAAACATTTGACATTTTAATTTCCCCACAGTTCAGCCACCAAAAACGCTATTGCTCCCAAATTTTGGCTCTAGGTATATTTTTGCCTGCTCTATGCAAAACCTAGAAAATATTACCCTAAAATAAGCTGGGAAAAAGCCGTGACGTCAGTGAAAACGATCTATAATACAATTTTGTTTATAATATAACATTTATAGTACGCGAGCGTTGATTGGTGGAGAAGCGTGTTTCTATATTATAGCATAAAGAATGCGATCACTGAATATGAACATGTCAAAAAAACTGAATATACAAATTTCCTGCCAAGGCGATATACGTGACCATAATTAACCCAAAATACCCACAAATGACCTATTTTAGGCACACTGGATAAGGATTATATGAAGTCCTTACAAAAAATGACCGCAGGCGCAAGCTATATGATATTAGATCAGACCACTGATCTGCATATAGACTGGATAACGCATCTTATAATAAATTTGTGGCGAAAAGCAGGGTTCTCACTTTTAAGGAAATTTCCTTAAACTAAGGAAATTTCGACCTTTTTTTACTTTTTTAAGGAATTGTTTGAGGAATTATATTTTTTAAGGAATTTCTAAGGAATTCTGAATTTTATCTGAAATATTTACTTTTATTAACAAAAATCATGAAAATTGAACAAAATGTGACAACAAATTAGTGTTGACAGTTGTTTTACACTTGTATAAATTGTCTATTTGACTGATGATAACAAAATTAATTTTTCCCGCCTTTTCCCCCGCCTTTTTCCCGCCTTTTTACACTAGTTTCCAGGCGTCATATTCCTGGGAACCAGGCTCGGTCACGGTTTTAAGGAAATTTTAGTAAATCTAAAGAATTTTTACCCTGAATCTAAGGATTTCCTAACAACAGGATGTGAGAGCCCTGGCGAAAAGTGAAGCCGGATCGAAGACAAGCTGCCGTCACCCGACTCAGAGGTCCCAGTTTACTCTAGATTTATATTACAGAATCATAGTTTTCGCGGGTTTTTTTCCTTTCACACGTTTCTGATCGGACCAATTTTCTGATCACCTGGATAGAAGAACACGAGAAGTATTATGAGCATTGCCAATGCCATTTCCTGCGTTTTGGGGTGAGATTTTGTGCATGGAGCGGGTGAGGAACGAAGAGAAAATATTAGTTTCATTGTTTATTGAATAATATTTGTTTCATTGTTTATTGGAAAGACCAAATTGATTTCAGGTAAACAGGAAGATTGCCCGACTCTTAAGTACAAATTGCCCGACTAATTAATATTTCTGACTAAACTGGGGGGCTGCCGCCCCCCATCCTCGTACGCCTATGCTTTTTGGTAATAGAAATATGTTTTAATAGTTTGCTTTTATGTTAAAGAACAACTGAACAAGAATGTTAAATAATTAAGAGCGTTTTCTTCTGCGATAATGTTGTTTTATATATGACAAAACAGACAAAACAGAATTTAACATATGATTAATTTTATACAGTTGTAAAACTATCTTTTTTAAATGGTTTTATTAAAACTTAACTTTGTTAGTTTGTTCACCAACTTTGTTTACCATCTTCTCTATAATCTATATTTCCAGGGGCAGGGACCATGGGACGGGAGTTTGACGTACTTTGGCTTTGTCAGGTCGCCCCACATTGGAGAAATTGACAAAAAATTCTAGCAAAATGTCAAATCCCGTGGGTAAGCCCAATACCCCCCCCCTGGGGCAAACCATTGACTGGTGCATAAATATATTAGCTGTGATAAACAACTTGTTCATGGCTTCTAATTGGAAGTCTAACAACAGTGTTTGCAACCACTGGTTTGCAACCGATATTGCTTAATAAATTAAAATGATGGGATTTTAATAAAATATATTTTTTTCGTTAATTTACTCCATGCTTCTTGGATTATCCACCAAACCCAGTATTCTAGTTCAACCAAGTGAAGTGCAAAAAAATCTTTGAAGTTTACCTTATCACAACCCGCACACCCGATAACCTATATATACAGAACTTACGGTTACAGCTCAGCAACTGGCTTCTGTAGCTCAGTTGGTTAGAGCGCTGCACCGGATTCGCAGGGCCATGGGTTCAATTCCTGCCAGAGGACCTAGTGTTGCATTTTTCGCAACCGTTCCTGGTTAGGTCTTAAAATTGTGTATATATCTACTCACTTGGATTATCCACTAAACCCAGTATTCTAGTTCAGCCAAGTGAAGTGCAAAATAATCTTTGAAGTTTCTAAAAAACTGTTCATAGAAACCTCACCAAAATTATATATAAGCTTCCTTATTAAGTATTCAATACTTTTGTAGTGTTTTAGTGGTTGTAAAAATTCGGAACCGCCAAATTAAATTTAGACAAGTGCCATGATAGATTTACAATATTAGTAATGGACATTCTACTTTTTTTAAATTTTGCGAATTACGCGAAAAATTAAAGTACCAGGTACAACGATGTCAAAAAAAAATCATTCATTTTACTATTTTAGTAGAAAACACTTGCAAAGAGAATTTTTAATCTAGTCGATTTTACTGCCGCCATCTTGTTTTCGTAAATCTCGCGCGCACGCAGACAAATTGCACCTATGTTGCTGAAGATCATATTCATGATGTCAGTTGATCACAATCACAACTTGGTTATAAATGGATTGACAACCACTAAAACACTACAAAAGTATTGAATAACTTAATAAGGAAGCTTATATATAATTCTGGTGAGGTTTCTATGAACAGTTTTTTGAAGCATGGAGTAAATTAACGAAAAAAATCTATTTTATTAACAGTCAGTCTATATTGTCTGGGCAAAGAAGCCTGAAGCCACACAAGACCTCTGTGGCAATAAAGTAACAAACTAAGAAGGAACTCTAACAAACCTCTTTAATGATTAACCCGGCAATACAATTCACCAGTGCATGGTTAACTTAGTTTACTTAGATGGACTGAACTTATAAACCTGTTTGTTTACCTGCACCACATTACCAAAGCTATATGCATACGAATATCTCGAAATCAACGAACCAGTCCCAGACTGCAGAGTAGGGCAGTTTTCGACTGCTAGTTTTCTACGAGATCTCAGGTGTGCAAGACATAAATTTAGGTGTGCAAGTGTGCAAACCAGCCTAAACTTTAGCCAAGTGTGCATTTAAGTTGGTGTTAAATGTTTAAAACTGCCAATAATACGCAACAAATACAAGCTGTGTGGGCATAAATATAGTTGATCAAGTGTGCAAAGTCATTGGACAAAAAAAATTCTCGAGTGTGCACTTGCCACCCTCTGCAGTCTGGTGAACCACTTATTTCAATTTCGCTTTTGTTCACAATGTAGTAGGTTCATTTCATGACTTACGGACTACTTTATTTGTGTAGCAGTTACTCCATGTCTTGAGTGGAGTTTGAATGAGAATGTCCTGTTATCTGTTTCAGAACAACCTTGTTTATCAAAGCTATTAAAGCAGTGGACGTTCACTCCTTCGAACTTTCAAATCCTGTTTTCCAACGTTAGGACAGGGATGGATTTACTGGGGGGTGCAGGGGGGTGCGCACCAAATTTAGGATTTGGCAGGGCAATTATCAAACAAAAATACAACAATTGGGTCTTTGGGGGTCTCTTTCACCATTTAGGAAACTTTATTTTTCAAAAATCTTCTCAGCACGTTAACCCTACCCGGAGCTCCTCAGTGATGAAGGACCCTGCCTTGGTTGACGGTCACGCCCAGGGGCGTAACTACTGGGGGAGATTGGGGGGGGGGTGAGACACCCCCAAAGTTTGAAAATGGAAATTTTGTAGGGCAAATTTATCAAATATTTAATAACTTGTCAGGCAAAAAAACATTCATGTCAGTTGAAGACCAGTTCTCAAAGACCAGTTGGAGCAATTTAAAAAAAATTGCTAATCTAATATACAACGTTTTCTGACCACCAGAGTTTTCTGACCACCCTGTAAAATCTTCCCCCAAAGTGCACGAAATGGCGTTTCAGAGACTCGATTTCAAAATTTTCTGGAGGAGCATGCTCCCATACCCCCCTAGAGCCCTAGTGAAGCAATAGAACTGGAAAGACTTTCTGGGGCTCTCATAAGGTTTTTTGTTTAAGCCAGCCCCTGTACATTATTTCATGACCACGCCCTTTCATCAGGAAAAAATACCCCACCCCCCAATGTTTAGACCTAAGTTAGGCTCCTGGCCATGCCCAGCTTCATGACAAGCGTCCACTTGGGGCGTCGGTGGCGCAGTCGTCAGAGCAAGCGCCTTTCACCTCTGAGTTGTGGGTTCGATTCTCGCTGGGGACTCTACTCATGTGAAAAGAGTAAGTCAGCGCTCTACCGAAAGTCGTGGGTTTTCTCCGGGCACTCCGGTTTCCTCCCACAGGGAAAGCTGACTCGGTGGGTTAGGATATATAGATTAGGAAAGTAAGATCACAATTGTTGTAAAAATATATAGTGTAAATTAAGTACGTAATGTAGGTAAGCGAAATACTTGATGTAATCGGTCACTGAAAAGCCCCGACGGGGAGTGAGCTGAATAATATATGTATGTATATGTATGTACTTAGCACCCCCCCCCCTACCAGATCAAGCTGGACCTATCCGTGCGTTAGGAAACTAAAACAACCGGAATTATTTGCTCAAAATACTTCCCGTGTTCTTCTATCCATGTGATAGGAAAATCGGTCCGATCAGAAACGTGTAAAAGGAAAAAAACCGCGAAAACTATGATTCTGTAATACAAATCTATAGTAAACTGGGACCTCTGAGTCGGGTGGCGGCAATTCACTGCCGGCTTCACTTTTCAACAATTAATAGATTCGTTATCCAGTCTATATCCAGATCAGTGAATATAACGAAATGTTTTTAATAGCACTGGCCAATCAAAACTCACCACGCAGTTCGCGCGTCACAATTTTGGACTCAGTCTCATGCCCTTTGAAGTAAAAAGTTGCTCGGCCGCCATATGCACATTGTCCACGCTGGAATTATTTGGGCTGTTGGGCTGTTCTTTGATATATAAAACATGGATTTGAGACGATTTCCCTTCGCTTTTGGATTTATTTATATGTGCATTGCTTTGCTGAGTTGTGGTGCATTAGCAGATGAGGATGGAGGAAGCGAAAACCAAGCAGTAAGCTTTAAACTTGTGTTTTGTATAAACTTTATAATAGTTTTGTACATGTAATTATTTATATTCATTTATCAGATCTTGTATGTCAGTTATCACTTTATAAAATGATTTTTTCATATTCTTTTTAATTTGAGAGCTAAGGTTTCCCCAAATTTTAAGAATCATGGGTGAGAAATGGTCCAAAATCATTGCCAAAAATTTATATTCTGAATGTGTATAATTATAATAAACACTAGTTAATAATATATAGATTTATATAGATGAACTTTGACTGCTTTGCCAGCTTCATATATTTTATAATAATGTAAAAATATCTGTTAGCTTATTATGATTATTGATAAACGAACTATTCTATAGTTTCATTTTTGCTCAATTTTGAAATTTTTTCCTCCTGTGAATTATGCAAAATTGAAATATTGAACATATTGCCCACACATCGAGTCTTTCAAGTGACTGTGAGACAGCTGGTATAGGGTATAAGGTCAAAAAGTTATGTTTCTGGTCAGTGGGTATGTCCTGAATTGACATAGAAATATGTATTCGAGCTAACTTGTTCCTAAAAATGTGTTCATTTTTATGGCGCAATATGGCACCAAATTCAAACAATTGAGACAAATATATTTGCAGTATTAAATTGTATAATTTCTTGAGCAAGGTAAAGGAGAGGGACAATTAAACCAGCGCGTTATGAATCTTAAAAATCGGAGGCTACAAAGCCAAAATCGAAAATTATGCCTGCTTCTATTACTTTGTTGCAAAACTGAAAAACAATTGTTTTTCCGGCACTTTTGAGCACTTGAATGCAAATGGTAGAATAAGGATAAAATTAAATGTTCATCCAAAATTGTTTGAGGGTCTTCCATTGTTCTATTCTTGTCAAGGACTCTATAAGAAATTGATCAATGGGGGGGGGGGAGGATCAAGAAAAATACTCACTGGGCAGTGGTGAACTGAAAATGTATGAGAGGCAGTTAAAATGTGCAAGCATATACACCTTTTGAATTTGTGTGGGAACATTTTAAAATTCTAACATTTTGACAATACTGTATTTGGCTCACAAAAATGGATTCAAGACTTCAAGTTATCAATTTTGACCCCAGGCACAAAAAGATATTAATGAGCCTTGATGAGAGGTCTGTGTGCTTCCTTTATTGACCAGTGGCTTGCCATTATGTTAAGCCATACCTATTATGCAACTCTATTTTTAGAAAGAATATTCAATACCAGAAGTTGCAAGTGCTCATTTGTTTGATCCATTTGTATCCAAAGAACAGTTCCAAGAAAGGTAATATTTTAGTATTTGATTTGTACCTTGTATTGTGTCTCGATCAACCTTGATTACATTGTAATCTGGGTGGAAACTCCAGACTCCAATTATGACAGGGTCGTAACTTGGGTCTAAACATTAGGGATGTGTGGTTTGTTTTGCCCGACGAAAGGGTGTGGTCAGGACACAATGTAAATGGGGCCAGCCAAAACCAAAAATGTTTATGGGTGCCCTTGTGCTGCTAGCAGGAATCCACAGGTATGGAGTGCTGCAGGCACGAGGCTACTACGGGGTATGGGGGCATGCTCCCCCAGAAAATTTTGAAATGTAGAGTCTCGGAAACACCATTTCATGCACTTTTGGGGAGAAGATTTTATAGAATTCCCGATAATGGTCAGAAAATGACTCATGGAGGGAATGAATACATGGTGGGACGTCAGGGATACATACAAGCACTACATGTATACATACAGGGATACATACATATATTAAATTAATAAATTGTTTTTTAATTAGATGGATTGTGTCTGAGGCAAAGAAAGATGGAGTGGATAGTGAAATATCAAAATATGATGGTAATACATGCTTGAGATATAGTGTTGTAGCCAGGTTAACCCATTAGCTGGCAATGTGCCCAGATGAGCCCTACTTTAGTATTTTACTCTGTCTAACGCCAGACGATTTTACTCGTCAGTGGTATTGTACTGCCAGTTAATGGGTTAAATAATGCCAAGCAAGATCACCACTACAAGTTAGTAGTCAGAGCATTGTTCAAGGGCGTCAATCCTGGGGGGATGGGGGGGGGGCAAATCCCCCCACTTTTTGGGCAGAGGGAGATCAATATGTAATTATCCCCCACTTTTTTCCACTTTTGCTTATACAACATGTTCTGATCATCAGATTTCTTTAAAGTGGTCCCCCAAAGTGCATGAAATAGTGTTTCAGAGACTCTAGTTTTCAAACTTTTACTGGAAAGTGTTTGCTTCGTTGTTTATATGACAGGAAACGGCACGAAAACTTTTCTCACTAGTTGCTGCGGAGCGAGCGAGCCTGAAGCGAGCGAGTGTAGCAGCAGCCTAATATGTGCAGAGAGGGGTTTTGAAGTAAATTTTAGTTAGCGCATGGAATTGTGGTTGTGCGCGCTTGCTATGCGCAGAGCACAAATTTTAAACTCGCTCAGTCTTATCGAATTTCTAAAGCTTTTTCAAGTCTATTTTGACCATTCAAGGTAGGATATTTTGTCTTTTGTTTATATGTTACGTTTATATTTGTTTACTCCTTTTTGGAAAGTTGGCAATCTCAATTTATATATCTATGAAACGCTGAAAGCACACAATCGATCGCAGCTAGATTCAGTGTCTGTTTATATATAAACTATATATTCTGCTAATGTGCTATCGACTTTGCTTGAGCTGTTAGTGCTGTAAAGCATGGAAGTCTTACATAGAGATGTCTTTAAAAGGTTTTTCTATCCATTCGCGTTTGCTTTCTCTTGCTGATTTTCATATTTTGCATCAAGTGATGTTACGTGTATGCCGCTTGTCGCTTGTCTAAATTGCCTGACTGAATCATTCTGATTTGTGCAAGGTTTGACCTATTAAATAGGCTACTGTAGGCATATAAATATGTTTTTATTCCTATTTTACAATGGACTTAATATTTTGTCTAGTCGCGTTCGCATATTATTGTGATATTGTCAGAAGAGACAGGGTGTCAGTTCTGTTCTGTGCGCACTAAGACAAATATTCGAATGGCAATGAGTTGAAATGAGTTGTGCTTTACATGTAGGTGACTCGCATATCCAGCAAAGTAAGAACAGAGTGATGGAACAATGCTTTCGTTTATAGCTTTCCAAATGCAAAATTATTTTGCGCACGTGTATATATTTTTAGCGCTTTTATACACTACAAAAATATGCAAATTTCCTTGCGTGGCAGTGTCAAATTACTCAGCGCAGTAAACATGGGTTTCATGTGGGAATTCCATGTGGAAGAACAATTCATGGAAAATATTGATATTTTGAAATAGATGTTACAAAATTTGATGTCTTTCATGTTTCGTGATATATTTAGCTTGTCTCATCCTGCAAACTATGCTAGGGTATGCATCTACTGACAGCGCGCAAGCCACTGGGTCAATGTCAATAATTACGTACCGTCTACTGAATATAATTTGTGTTGCATATTTGTTTGCATGTTTGTTTCAAGAAGCTAAAGAATATTAACAGTCCCGCAGCATTCCCTACCTTGCAGGTACCCTAGTTAGATATACTGTAAAACAAATTTACACAGGGAAGTTGGGAGTGTGAGAGGTGTGGGGGTGGAGGTGTAAACTACCACCAACTCTAAAAGGTAAAAAACTAAAATAGAATGTTTAATTACTTGATCAAACATCACATAAATTTTAACATTGAAATTCAAATTTCAGGTAAAATCCTTTGACACCCCCCTGCCCCCTTCAACTCCAGATGCTTCGCTACATCCCTGAATTCACATTAAGTCTCCCACATTCTGAAAAATTACAGTCTATTTTTGGCGGTTGAGTTGTATGAAACTACCTGAAAAATACAATGAGAACTTCGACGTTTGGAGCGAAGGCCCTTCCTCTGGAAGTTACGAAGGGCATTCGCTCGAAACGTCGAAGTTCTTATTGTATTTTTGAGGTAGTTTTACACAACTCAACTTCCGAATCTTCGTTATACTCTACCCACACTGGCACCGCACGTTCGAGTCTATTTTTGATTATGGTTTCTTAGTATAAGGTTTGAACTGAAGCTTTACTTAATATGTAAATGAACATGAGTAGGAATATTTGCGGTTTACACCCTTGAAAATACTGTTAAAAATATTTTGCTCCAAACTGCCTTGGAATATAAAGCCAAAAAATGCCGCTTCAGAGATCCCTAATTCAAAAAATTTCCCAGGGTGAATGCCCCCGAACTCTCCGAAGGAATGCGTCGTTATAAACAATCCTGCCTGCGCCACTGTTAGACCGAAGTTATGCTTCCGTAGTGAGGTGTCTATAAATGATGGGGAAACGTCCTGAGAACATTAAACATGTTACATGCCTCCATTACTATTAGCAGGCTCCTTCCCCCCACTTTTTGAGATGGATTTTCGCCCTTGGCATTGTTATGTAAAAAGTATATTCACAGAGAAATTGTGAGCATAAATCTCGTTTTACTTTCCATTGTTTTTCGTACTAAACATGCCCATGCAGAAGGCATGAATGAGACTGATAATATCGGGGGAAGTGAAATGCAGGCTATTTTCACCGTTTTACTGTGCATACATTATTTCCACCTAACATGGATCTGTGCAGAATTTTAAGATGCAAGTTGGAGCAAACATTGCCCTGTGTTGTAACATGGCCTTACACAAGTATGTTACTTTGTGAAGGACAAGCCAGATTTTGCCTGACCTTAATTAGTATATATTTATGAATGTTTTGTTTTATCCAGGAAAGTGGTCTGTGGAAGAACCTTCTGAACAGTCTCTATCTGGTGACCTTGGTCTTGTCTTAAAAGTAAATTCCTTATGCAGCTATTGTATAATCTTTTTCAATTATGAATAAATTTATTGAACACATGTTCTATTTAAGAAATAGAAAACATTTTCCGTGTTTCTATACGGTTTTAGTAGAATCGTACTAGTATACTATTGCAAATGCTGTAATTTGATTGGCTACGCTACCCGCTATCTAATTGTCGATAGATAGCGAGTAGCGAAACAGCCATCTCCTCGGCGCGATTTTTAACGAATTTATTTCAATAAATTATGAAAAACGTTTTGAAATACTGTTTTCTTGCTGGTTTCTACTAAAACAATTAGATTATTCGCTCTCGATTTCTATGAGATGATAGTTCATTCGGGCTTCGCCCTCATCAACTATCACCTCATAGAAATCTTGAGCTCGTAATCTAATTGTTAAATAGAAACACGCTTCTCGACCAATTAACGCACGCGTACTATAAAATAATGTTATATTATTGGTTGTCTTATTGAAAATTGTGTTAAAATATGTTGTGACCTAAAATATGTTAACCCGTTATGTTGAAGCATAAGAAATCACTCCCCTCTTAAGCCTCTTACAGACGAGCAAGTTTTCTATGACAAGTTTTCATATGACAAGTTTTACTTGCTCGTCTGTATACGCAACTTTGCCAATTAGCATAGCATGCTAGCTTTTGAACAAGTGTACTTGTCATAGAAAAAAATTGCCAAAGTACAAATTTCGCTTGTCTGTATGGGTCAACAAGGAAAACTTGTCAAATAATTTGAGCACTTAGGTGCGGTTGGTCAGCAATCTATTGTTGTATTAGCTATCATTGCGGTCAGAAAACCAAAAACTTGTCATAGAAAATTTGTTGTACGTACACACGCGCAATTGGCAAATAAAACTTGTCATAGAAAAACTTGTCATAGAAAACTTGCTCGTCTGTAAGAGGCTTTAATGCATGAAGACTTGTTCTTCATACTTGATTGCATAATGACATTTTTGTGTTTTAGTCAAAAGCGAAGCATCATGCTATTTCTGTTGCATTGACGGAAGAATTTGAATTTAATGATGTACCTCTGGTTGTTCAGTAAGTTTGCCCAAATATCGACGTACAGTAATATGCAAAGATTACATTATTAAGATTATTATTATAATTAATGAATTCACCTGCGCAATGTTTATTTTAATTCAAAATTTGTTCTCCACAGATATGAAGTGAAGTTCCAAGTACCATTGGAATGCGGTGGTGCCTACCTGAAGCTCATTAGCCAATCAGACACACTCACACTTGTAAGGACTGAACGGATGTAACGTAGGGGAATATTAGAGACCTTTAGCATAGATAAATTTTAAACTAACTGCGAACCGTGGTTTGGCATTTGTCGTCTGGGGTTTGGATGAGTTGGTGAATTTAGCATGAAATTTTCACTCCTGTTTACCAAATGGTACCATCCCCTATAAGTGCTTGTTCTATTTTGCAACACTTTGCTACAACACAGTTAATAACATATTTTCGCATCCCCCCAAAAATCCGTCTATAGATTATTTGTAACTCCAACACATTAATTTATAGAGCGAATTTCAAGACAAAACAGGATACACCATTATGTTTGGTCCTGATAAATGTGGCATGGATAAAAAGGTGAGATGAATGTGACATTAATTTGTGTGCTGTGTAGTCTTGTGGATGGGATCATGTTATTTAGATCACGTTCATTTCATGCCATTTACTGTAAATATCCGTGTTTTACCCAGAAAACTGCAGAGCTTAAGATTCACCAAATTTGGGTATTCGGGTTGTGCAGTAGTCACGCGAGATCATTACGTCATGCTAAATATTTTGGGTGGCATGCTCGTGGATTTCACCGAAGTGCCGTTCTCGCTTATATCTTGCGACATACTGAGAGTTAGACATAGAATCCTTGAACAACGAGGGGTATTTTGGTGTATAGTTTGTTGTTTTAGCATGTCTAGAACTCGAGTTATTAAGGAAAGTTGGCGTACGATTAATGTCAGCCATGTTGGATTTCATTTCAATTACCTTGAATTTGTCCAATGAGAATGGTGGAATTGCCTCCCAAAGTGGCGGAAGCTAAACATTTGAGTTGTGACGTCACTTGCACGAGGCGAATAACCACAGTCATCATTGGGAATACATCACCATTTTAAATCCATGCATGCTATTTGCTATACAATTTGTGCGTACGTCATTTAACGTTGTGTAGGGAGGGTAATCTAAAACCCTGGACTGTATTGGGTTTCCCTTGAACGTATAACTTAAAGTTTCCGCGAAGAACTATTTTTTTAACAGTTGAGATGTAGAAATACTATAACCATGCTCTGGTTTGTTTCTTGCCCAGCTTCACTTCATCTTCCGTCATAAGAACCCGAACACAGGAGATTACGAAGAGAAGCATGCTAAAACACCAAGTGGAAAGTTTGACCATATCTTTGATGACAAAAAGCCACATCTACTTCGCCTTGTTGTGCAGCCAGATAACAACTTTGAGATATCTCTGGATGGGAGTAGTATCTCCACTGGAAGTTTACTGTCGGATGTCCAGCCTCCTATTAACCCGCCTGCTGAGATTGATGATACAGATGATACGAAGCCAGAAACCTGGGACGAGCGCGAGAAGATTCCTGATCCAGATGCTGAGAAGCCAGAGGAGTGGGACGAGGATGCACCAGCGACAATCCCAGACCCTGATGCAAAGGTAAAAGAAACTCCCACTGTTCTCCATGCATCCCACTCACATTGTCACTCATTGTTTTTATCTATTTTTAACATCCTGGAACGGGCCTATTACACTAAAATCTGTGAGGCAAATTTTATCCAGAGAAAAACATTGCGTTTTAATGTGCATCTAAATTGAAATGGACTTGAATGCAATTCGATCGGGCTTTGCATTCTTTTACTTAAAACCAGAGTAACGAGTGAAAACATGTCTGCATGTAATTGTTTTGTTTTGTAGGAAACACCACGTCTATTTCTTTAGCGGAGTTTTTAAATATCTTCCTAAAGATTTCTACAAATTATTTGTTTTACAGATCGAAAGCTTTGCTAAGTAAATAAACGTGGTGTTTGCAACAAAACAAGATAATTAACACTGATTTGTTAATCACAATGTTTTCAAACGGAATTTCCAACAACCGGCAATATGTATATTTTGTAGAAACCTGCTGATTGGTTAGATGATGAACCGCGATATATTCCAGATCCCAAGGCAGTGAAACCTGATGATTGGGATGATGAAGAGGATGGAGAATGGGAACCCCCTCAGA
This sequence comes from Trachythela sp. YZ-2020, assembly GCA_016169945.1. NCBI lineage: Eukaryota > Metazoa > Cnidaria > Anthozoa > Malacalcyonacea > Clavulariidae > Trachythela > Trachythela sp. YZ-2020. The sequence continues at coordinate 7,403,575 of JADLSH010000387.1, forward strand.
TAGGTAACACTTTCTTACTTGGTACTCGCATTCCTTAATCTAAGTTATTATATTAAATTACCAGTCAAACCTACAATCATGGCCAAAATTCCTTACGACACCACAACTTACATTTTATGTTTTTTATAGCAATCTTAAAAGAAAGACGATTTAACACCTGACTAAGTTTTCTAAACACCTCCCTCCCCCCATTCATTGTTGGGTTTATGGGCATGTTCAACCGAAATTTTGTAAACTTTGAACATTGAATATAGGTATGGGAGGGGAACGCTATATATTTGAAATTTAAGGCTAGAAAATGTTCAATGTACCAAGATTTTTTGTCCAGGATTTTTTGTCCAGGATTTTTTGTCCAGGATTTTTTGTCCAGGATTGTGGTAGTACATGATAATATGTTGTAGATAGCTTATCACCAGATATTTCATGAACTTTCAGGAATTGCCTTACGGACACTTCTCTAATACGGACACCTTTGTATTACGAACACTTTGGTGTGTCCTTTGGTGTCCGTATTAGAGAGGCTCGAAGTGTACTGTAGAAGAAAATATCAAAATTACTCTTGCATGCTGCACAATTTTACATCTAAGCGACAAAGAGAGTTCATTCTTTAAGATTTAAAAGTAAGACGGAAAATACTGTAGTTCGTCTATAAGTTATGCCCCATCTAAACGATAGTCGTTTAGAATTACAATTCTGCCGATGTGTGATCAATAAACAGGTCTTAAAATGTTCCATTTCATGTTTCATTATCAACTTACTGATGGGTAGGAAATGACAATTTCTTTCATTTGCTGTAAATATACATGCATAAGGATGTTTATAAGGTTCACAGAACTAGTTCATGCCTTTTTTGCAGGTAGCCAAAAACAATTCGCAGTTAGCCCTGCGAGCGAAGCGAATAGGTTCGGGGCCGCGTAGCTTGTGAGTTGCGAGCGAGGCGAGGGAGCTACGGTGGCGAAATGGAGGGTGGTGTTTTTTTTTGAGTCACTTGGCCTCAGAAAGTCAATTTTGGCAATAGGAAACATGGTCTGGGAGAAAATCACGCAAATCTGACCACCGCGAGTGTAACACCTTCTGACCCAGGTTTGCAGTTAGCTCAAGTCACTTGCAGGTAACCGGGTTACCGCGGATCCCAACATCTGACACCCATGAACTAGTTAGTTCCCTTTAGCTCTCTTCTTTAAAACTTGCACGCAATATCTATACGAACGCACCACTTCAATTTTCTAGCCAATCCTAAATGTGAGAAAGTTAACTGTGGTGAATGGAAGATACCATCAATTGATAATCCTGATTTCAAAGGAAAGTGGAGTGCGCCACTTATTACAAACCCGAATTACCAGGTATGTTTGCTGAAGGCGAGGTAACACGGTACAACTTTTAGGTACAACTCGCAATGCAATTGAGGTTATACGGAATTTGATTGGTTCTGTAACGATTTGCATTGCGAGTTGTCGCTAAAAGTTGTCCCGTGTACCATATTAGCCAATATTATCCATCAAATCTTGCAGTCCTCCGAATGTGGGTCGCCCTGTATCAATATGGGGACGATTCGCGATTGGATGACCACACTACATGACAACACTATGGCGGTAGAAGACAGTAAATGTTTTCGAAATGAACACACATACGATCCGAATTGATTATGAAAAATTTGCATCGATGTAAAATAATGGTCTTAGCTAATAAGGGGTCATCCATGATTATGGACATTTTCACAAGCGTACAGATAGAGAGTGCTCTTAAACGTTGATAGAGAGTACTCTTACTCTTAAGAGAGTACCCTCCCCCCTCACAGAGCGTACTCTTAAACGTTGAACTTAATTACGATGGATCTATCATCGACATTTTAAAAAGCGTACATTGATCATGAACTTCCTTCCCATGCAGCGTACGGTTTGTACGCTTGTGAAAAATGTTGATAGTTATAGATGATCCCTATAAGTAACTAACATTTGCTGTATGTATCTTTGAAGGGCATATGGAAACCAAGGCGGATACCCAATCCTGATTACTTTGAGGATAAGGAACCTTTCCGTATGACAACTGTGGTAGGTATCGAACATCATCAAACCTGAACATCTCATGTAACCTTGCTTATACTATTTCATCTTCCTTTTCCCGCCTCAAATATTTTCCTGGGAATGAGGTTGTGTCTATGTTTGTAGACTTCTGCACGTTCTGAATATCATGATGTATACTGTATATTTTTAAATTGCAGGCTGCCGTTGGTTTTGAATTGTGGTCAATGACTGAAGATATCCTGTTTGATAATTTGTTGATCACTGATGATATTTCTGTTGCTGAGAAGCTTGCTGAGGACAGGTTTGTTACCAACAACAATTGATATCCTTTCTTTTCGTTTTATATGCCAAGTTTCAGAATGCGAGACTAATCAAGTTGCAACATACCCTGGGTATATGCTTTCCATGTGAAAAAATACCCGACTGGTTGTTAGTAGTCAGTGCCCAAATCGACAATTTGCATTATAGACTAATTTTTTATCTAGGCAAAAAAAAGTATATTGCCGGAAAGAACATACTAAAATTAGTAAAATTGCAAAGTTTGGTTGCGAAATGTTGTAAAATGCGGAAAATATAGCCTTGCAAATTTTGTATACTTTTGTATTACGCGTGGAAATTCCTACCACATTTGGGCCGAAAATGGTAGGAATTTCCGCACGTAATACAAAAGTATACAAAATTTGCAAACTTTACAAGGCTATATTTTCCGCATTTTACAACATTTCGCAACCAAACTTTGCAATTTTACTAATTTTAGTATGTTCTTTGTAGCTGTTGTGATGGATTCCCTTCTCCTTGCCTAGAACAAAATTTAGTCTATAATGCAAATTGTCTATGGTTTGTTTTGAGGGAGGGGTGACAAGACGATATTCCATGTATGTACATCAAGCAAGTTTGTAATTTATCGAATTTATTTAATGAGAGTGGGAAAATGTTAATAGTCTAGGGCTCACGGCAACTGTCAAATGTCTCTGCATATACATGTATACTGTCACGGCAACTGTCAAATGTCTCTGCATGTATATGGCAATGTCTTTGCACGTATACAGCCATTATCACCAAATCACAGGAAAACAAATCATCACAAATGCCCGCATCTAAAGTGCCGTCCGTACGAGGCTGCTCAAGTTGTGTGGGAAAACGTAATCGTGACTTTTCATTTAGATAAAACATAAAACTTTTTGCAGCTATGCAAATTTCTTAATTAAACACGTTTACCAAGTCACAATGATGTATCTTTGTATAAGTCAGTCACTTTTAGAAATCTTTACCAACTTATTTTTTCAACAATAGTGCATAAAATACATGCTTACTGTAACGTATGTATGTTCTCTGTTTTATCTGCTACGTTTATTGAACTTACCAGCCTTTACCATGAATAAGGCATTTCGGAAAGATAGTTTTGCCCTTCTGTTGCAAGTTGGGTCTTATTATCATGTATAAGACATTTTACGAACCCGCTTTAACGTTTAACGTGTTTTCTTTTATAGTTGGGCTCTTAAGGCCACAAAGGGTAGTATCATCTCTGGCGAGGTAAACAAGTTTGGTTTACTAACCAGTGGTGTATCTTAACTTTATTTATCACTTGCCAATATAAATCATATATATGTTACTCAATTCTATATTTCTATTCAATTTGGTGGTAATACCTGTGACTTTTTCGAACAAATCGACAGGCAAGTCTTTACTACCTTCACTTGCCCGAGTAGACAACTAAGAAAAAATGTTTAAGGTACGTTCACACACAGCGATTTGTCGGGCCGATTTCAGATGCACGTTAATGATGTTTGAAAAATACGTGGCAAACGTCATCTGGCGACATCATCAACTGAAAATATTCGTCATTAACATTCAGCAAAACCTAAATCGGCCCGACAAATCGCTGTGTGTGAACATACCTTTACTTGTCCATGATAAATTTAAATGGCCCCGTCCGAGCGGTGAAGAGTTAATAGGTACACCACTGTATACGTAACAAACTACGTAAAACTGCAAATTGTAATAAATTTCGAAAGCTAGAATTAGAAACATAATTTTGTAACTAATTGCTTTCCTAACTTTTACGATCTGAAATAGTCGAAATATGGATGTGCCAAGTACGTTTATTCAAGGTTAATGGTGCCTGCATGGGGATATTTTTTACAATGAGGTACCTTTTATGATCGGACCCTACAAATATTTGGGAGGTTTAGTGAGCAAAACCATTGGTGATTGATTCTTTGTTACATTGATGTTTTCTTTGGTGTTAAATAGGGTAGTATTGTGAGTAACTTAATGGCGGCCACAAAGGAACGACCGTGGTTATGGGTGCTGTATGCCGTTGTCGTTATCCTTCCTTTCATCTTGATAGCAGCATGTTGCTACCCAAGCTCCAAGGTAAAGTATTTATTACATATTGGTTTGGAAAATATGGGATACGTACGATTGTACACTGAAATTGGGTTGAAGTATGTAAAGTACAGTGCTGTATATGCAACTGGACGAAGACGGCGACGAACACAAGAAATTTCGTTGTTTTAGCAAAAAGAAGAAGAGTTGGTGCTCGCAACCATAGAAAGTAGGGCAGTGAAAGTAGAAAGAAGGGAACTAAGTATAATCTTATTTATACTTGACAAATCAATACGTTTTAAACTATTTCCCGGTTGTTATAGGAGGATGAAACTGCCCGCAAGAAGAAAACTGATGAACCAACAGAAGACGTTCAAGAAGAAGAGGAAGAAGAAGGAGATAAAAATGATGAAGAAGATAAGAAAGACGAGGAAGATAAGAAAGACGAGGAAGATAAGAAAGACGAGGAAGATAAGGAAGACGAGGAAGATAAGAAAGACGAGGAAGATAAAGAAGATAATGAAGATACCAAGGATGAAGACACTGAACAGGTAGGTGGGCCTTGCAGTTGTAATTAAAAGTGTTCATGCGATGTCTTGTTGTTCTTCACCGTGCATGTTTATATTGCGTTAACTGTATGTGTAACTTTGTAAGTTGATGTGATTTAATGATCTCATAGTCATAGTCATAGTGTAGTTAAATTTCGGTATGGCATGCAGGACTTAATTTAGGACCTCCTTGGTCCTGTTGTCTGCGCCATGAATCTGTTCTTATTGATAGTAAAATTAGTAAAATATAGAAACACTCATTAAGTGCATAATATTTTGACACTACAGCCAGTTAGTATATTTGGACGGGAAAAGATAATTCTGCGTCCGTAGGCGCTGATTATGTGGGCATTTGTTAGCCAGAAATTTTGTATGAATGACAAGGAGTTTTACTTAATATGTAAACGCTCCCTTTGAACACGCGTTAACCGCGTGTTTAAAATGAACATAACGATTTCAAATGATAGATTTCGGGTAGGATTTGCGTTAAACTTTTCGAAACAAACATTTTCCAAAGATCTAAAAACCAAAAACTCCCTACTCAATTGACCCTTACATGATTGGTGCTTGGAAATGACCAGAGATATTCATTGTTTGGTTTGTACTATATACTAAAATTATATTAAACTCTTCGCGGAGTGTGTGATATTCATATATTTATGTATAATGTATGTATGCGTACAACGAATATTGAGGATGCGCGATCAGAATTGATCTAATTATTGGTCAGGCGCTATCTGATAGTAGAATTTTTATGATAAACTTTCAATTTACTACCTGACTGTAGTTTTCAATAGGTTACATAACCTTCATACCTACGCATCAATTGAGTTTATAGATTACATCATAGTTGTAATTTATATAGATACATTTTTCATTATTTCCAGTAACCTTCAACCTGTTGAAGACTACAGTCAGAGAATGTCCGCATGACCCATATAATTTTAGCGTATAGTTCTAACAAACTATTCGAGTTGCTAATTTAATATTTGTTTTATGCAGAACGAGAAGGAAGAGTCCAAAGAGAAGAAGGAAGTACCCAAAGAGAAGAATGAAGTACCCAAAGAGAAGAAGGAAGTACCCAAAGAGAAGAATGAAGTACCCAAAGAGAAGAAGGAAGTACCCAAAGAGAAGAAGGAAGTACCCAGGTAAATATGTGCACCACTGATTCACTGTAAAAGTTCACAGAATTGTGTCAAAGGAAAGTGTTTATAGGAATATACGGATACACAGTATTAAAGAGAGGTTCATGGCGGGTAGTAGTTCTCCATAATCAAACGACTGAAATCATTTAAATAACATTTATGAAATTTCATAAAATGGAAACCTTTTCCCATTTCTGGCAGCAATGATAGCCGTAAAAAAAACAAGAAATGCGTCTCATTTCCCGACTTGGCACCATTCATCCTCGCGGCATCGATGAGCGCATCTCTTACATTTAACTCCTATCTGTTTATGCCTGCCATCAGCAGATATTCTACATCTCACCTCATCTCAAACATAGTTCTGTAATTTCTCCTATTCTTGTTTTCTTCGCTTTTCTTTACATGCTAATATATTTTGTAATGTGATTTCCATATTTTGTTTATAGTTTGTTTTGATTAAATCCATCTGATTGCTTTATTTTTTATCACGTGATCACTTTTGTATTCACTATAAAAGCACATGTTTTCCCCCGACCCATTCTACTAACTTCCAGACGAAGTATCTTCGCTCGAAACGTCGAAGTTCTAATCGTATATTTCAGGTAGATTGATACAACTATAACCGCAGTATAAACCCTTGCAATCCCTTTCAAAACACTGTACAGTAAAAATGGCCTTAATTTTGAAAGACTTAATTTCACCAAACGATTTCTTCAGTCCCCGCGCCATGTTCTTTTAAACAAGGGATTAAATACAGAAAAATGGATTTTCTTGCTGGTAGTGCCAGGCCCATTGTTGAGCAGAAAATAGGAACCGCTTATTGTTTTGCCTATATAGAACGATGTTAAAATGCGTGTGTTGAAGATTGCCAATGTTCGATTTTTGGTAAAATTGTTTTACTTTTTGTTGCAGTGAAGAGTCTGTTGGAAGTACTGAAAGCAAAGAGTGAAGTTATGAGATGTGTAGGCTGTAGCTCTGTGTATGCATGGAACGAGTTATTGACACAAGCATGCTTTGTATGTTGAACATGGATAATGTTAAGCTTTGTTTCTTGACTTTGCGCTCGTTTTAAGAATTTAGGCATGTTTCCAGAGTTGATTCCTGGCAATTTCTTGCAATCTGCGAAGATAGACGTAAACATTTTTCTTAAACTTAAAACTACGTTTTCACACTGCGATTTGTCGGGCTGAGTTCTGATTTTGCTGAATGTTAATGACGAATTGATTGTCGTCTATTGATGTTGTCAGATAACTTCACCACATACTTTCAATTATCATTAATGCGGATCAGAAATGCCCCAATAAATCACAATGTTGTAAACGTATACATTAAGATGGCTTCAAAAAAACATGTTTCCACTTATGTTACTATAGAATTACTTGATTTCCCTATTTAAACAATAGAAAAAATCAACGGATTCATGGGAAATTCTATATATTTTGTGACAATAGGAAATAGACCTTAGAAGTGCTTACGTCACGCAATGTTCAATACATACGCACTTCAGGAATGCGCAGTGCAGTGTGGGATACTTGTAGGAAAATTTTTGGCCAATTATTCATTGTTTGAAAATTATGTGACGTAAGCACTTCTAAGGTCTATTCTGTGCTCAAATTAGTTAACCTATCTTAATTGGAAACTGAAAAACATTTACAATCACTTGACATATGAATTGGCTTATTAGGACAGCTTGCAAAATCTACAATTTGCCAGAATAAAGTGTTGATAAAACCTTAATGATAGCCCACTTTTAATAAGGAGATTAACGCCTGTATTCTAAAAGCTCACTCACACTCAAAGAGTGGAGGTTCAATCTGAGCTTGACTTGAGTGTCAGTGCTGTTTTTGAAAAGCTGGAGGGTTAGTGCCGTACCATACTATGTGAGTACTCACCCTCCAGCTATTTAAAAATAGCACTGACACATAAGGGAAGCTTAGATTGAACCTCCACTCTGAGTGTGAGTGAGCTTTTAGAATACAGGCGTAAGACTCAGGAGTCAGGACAGCACGTGAGAGGACGATATTGGATTTGAAAAGGACGTATCTGATGACATGTACAAGTCAATGATTCTGTAGATATATGTACTCCAGCAGACCTTATGTCGTCCTTATATCTTGTTTGCCATCCCTGTCGTGTTGCCGTCCTGAATATCGAACGCTGTGTTCAAGTGTTCCACACTTGCCGCGCACTCACTTCGCACCTTGTAGAAACTTCATGTAAGTGCATTCTTAGAAGGCTCTTCGAAAGAGATATTACGAATTTTGGCTTATACTGCTGTAGATCAATACCCAACTGGCATGAATCACCATATATAGGAAGTTCTAATACCGTCCTTGGTAAAATGACGACCGACCGACGGGCAGACTTGCCCGCTTCGCGCGAACAAATTCGCCCAGTGGAAACGGGCTTTATAGAGAGACGAGCACACGTCTAAAAACAACCCTCGTGACGTAATTCGTGACGTAATTTTCGAAAGGGTGTATTCGGAACCGAACTCAAATTTGCACGTACCCTTCGAGTTCACATGGGACGCATTGTGTACGGTTCCAAACCATAATAAGCATCACCCTAGTATATATAATTATAAGAACTTCGACGTTTCGAGCGAAGGTCCTTCGTCTGGAAGTTAGTTGGGCTATAGTTGCATTTAAATTTAACAACTGCTCTCAGTTAAGTCTTAAATATGTCTATAGTATTATAGTTTTTCCCACGAAATTACGATAAAATATGATTGATTGTAGCCTGCTCAGCAGAGCAGGCTAGATTTATTGATTGGTCCATATTGAAGTTCACATAGATTATTTGACGTTTTCACAATTAGTGACGTCATCATAAAACCACAATGCATTGTGGTTATCTAGGGTAATTTTGAGTATATAGTTGACGTTCTATTGTAGGTCAGAAATCTGAATGTTAATCTGAATGTCAGTTGCCCGTACGTATTTTTTATTGGCAACTGCATGATACTGACATCTGACATAGCCTCCTCCGCAGGCAGCTCAGTGGTAAACGGCAGAAATTGCGCAATATTTAGCTGTGCGCGCCAAGAGATTGGGAGCTAGTAATGGGGGGGCGGAGGCTGGAGTGGCAGTAATGAAAGTAAATATTTAACTGCAGTTTACTATTGAAGTTCTTCCATTGAAATGTAATTAGTTTATCGCAGCTTTCTTATAACGTTCCTTCGATACGGTGGTTCTCCAAATCTTTCCGAACATTTTAGTATTCGCATGAAGAAAAAAAAAGCTGCCAACAAAAACCAGCAAAACCTCTGAAATTGGGATAGTTTTTGTGGTAGCTACTACTGACACTGCATAGCCTACATGCCAAAATGAAAGTATGACTCGAAAAACACCACAAGCAACCAGCCTTAATATTCCAATCATGCGAAATAGATAGCTTGATTCGTCCGTTTTAAAACATTGGAGGATTCTTCGAACATTACCAAAGAAACTGTCGACTTCCATTAGTTGAACTACTATACCCAAAGCGATGTATCTCCTTTGTATCATACCGTAGAGCACGAACATAAACACAATCTAAAACAACATAAGATCATAATGCCATAAATGGTTATGATTGGTTTGGTCGACAAGAGAGGCCCCCTTACTTGAGCTCTAGGAACGACAGTTTAGAACTGATAGAGCTATCTAGTATAAATGAAGATAGTTTAGTTTAGACTCAAAATTCAAAAATTTTCTCGGCGGAGCATGTCCCCGAACTCCCCTAGGTTGAACAACAGAACAAAGGAGTTGACTGCCTCTACGAACCTAGCCCCCAGTCGGGGATTTTAATAATAATAAGGTAATAAGTTTAGTTTAGTTTAATAGATTTGCCAAAGATTACAAACGAGACATATTACAGACAATAATTACAGTTTGTGGCAGGGAATGAAAACAGGACAAAAGTCCCAATTGACATTCAATCCCTTAATGTGTCACTTACAATCACATGATGGTAAATGCACAAGTTAAATAACCACATATCACCAGTAAGAGAAATGACCACAGTATCCCAAAAAAAGAAACCTGAAATATTTGAGAGATGTAGTTTAATTTTCTTGCTCCTATAAGTAGCTCAAATGCACCAGTTAATATACTCGTTTCAACTCACCTATAGCTACGGCAACAACAAAGTGAGCTGCTGGTGTCCAGACGTTCATTATATCTTCGAGCATTTCTGGCGCTTGATATAAACTAGAAGAAGATACATTGTTGAAATACAAGTTGATTAAGCTTGGTAGCACAGTGGTTAGATCATGTTTCTTTCACCTCTGTGACTATAGTTCGATCATTTCTGTAATATACAGTTGTCTAGTGATTATAATTTCGCCTCAGTCGCATGTGAGAAGAGTGCTTCCAGTTCGACGTTACCAAACACTGCACTTCAGCACTTGCATGGAGGTTTCCTCTTGTACCAATAGAACTTAAGCATGTAGGACGGCAACGCGCCGACGACGGCTATTAATACAACTGATGAGTCGATGAAAAGAAATGAATTACTAAAGTCCCACGCGAGTTTTAGACTTGGTTCTCGCTCTGTTTACAACGTCAAATCACAGATTTTCACGCCTTGTACACAACGCCTGCAATTCAGGCCGCGACAAGTGCTACTTCAAATTGATTCAGCAGAACTCTTCTCAAGTTTCTTAAACTGTATTAAATTCATACGATTGATAACACACGACAAGTTTTCTTTACAATCATTTATATATGAAGGAGTTTGTTGTGGCCGTCGTCGTCGCGTTGCCGTCCTACATGCTTAAAGTATCTAATACTAGATCCCAGAAAATTCGTCCCGCCGTATTCCTAGGAAACCGCCCTCCCGGGGGATAAATTCCCTAGGAATATCTCCCCCCCCTTTAGGAATTTCACCCTCCCCTGCGATTTCCGAACTTAGCAATATTAGGGACCTTAAGATCTACGACGACGCGGCAGTCGACAACGCCATATAAATATGTGAATATAAAGATATCGTGATTGAACAACGTTCTTGTTTTAGCTCACAGCTTTTTATTCATGACTTTTAAAACGTTTCAACTGCAGTTATCGACTACAATGCAGGCTGTAAAAACAAACGTGAAATGCAGCTATTCCGCAACTGACTTGCCGTCGTCCTGAGGACGTAAAAAGAGACCTTACGATTTAAGACGGCAACGTCACAGTATAGAGACGACCAGTAGGGCCACTCATTTGAAATTTTGTGTGCCCGCCATTACGCATTGGCAGCCAGTCAATTGCTTTTTCTGGCCAATAAGCAAGCTGGACTAACTTTCCTGGCCAGTAAACTGCAATTTTTGCATAAAAAGCCAGCTACATGTTGCATCGCCGAGTGGCCCTACTGGTCGTCTCTATACTGTGGCAACGTGACGACAACGGCTATAAATACAATGAAATTTATAGTATTTTAGAATAGAAATGTTTAATTAAAATCCCACGGGAGTTTTAGACGTCATCCTCGCTGTTTACAACCTCTGGTAAACTACAGATTTTTACGCCTTGTGTGCAACGTCTGCATTTCAAGCCGCGAGAAGTGGTACTCAGCAAATTGGCTCAGTACTGAAGTAGAAATCTTCTAAACCAAAAAGCCGTTATCTCAACTTCCTCAAACTGAAGTGAATTCATACGATTGATAATACACGACAAGTTTTATTTAATTGATTTATTTGAACGAGTTTATTTTGGCCGTCGTCGTTCACGTTGCCGTCCTACATCGTAAGGTCTCTAAAATGCTCTACAGGGTGTATCAAAAAAACTGCAAATACCATAATTTGTATGCACGAGATCATACATTAGAATTTCAATGGCTGTGCAAATAATTACGCTTCTGGGATTTGAAAATACGTTTCCCAGGGGTATCAAAACAAGCACACAAAGTGAATTTTAATTCACTTTGTGTGCTTATTTTGATAGTACTGCACGTGGAAACGTATTTTCAAATCCCAGAAGCGTAATTATTTGCACAGCCATTGAAATTCTAATGTATGATCTCGTGCATACAAATTATGGTATTTGCAGTTTTTTTGATACACCCTGTACAGGGTGTCCCAAAAAAAAGGCTACCTTTTCAAATTCAAATTAGCATGTTAATTCAAGCAACCTATTGTATTCAATATCCCATGTGTATAAAACTGTGTGTTTTTACGCATTCGTAGTTCAAAAGCGATAATAAATTTCAAAGAACTACAATAGGTTGCTTGAATTAACATGTTAATTTGAATTTGAAAAGGTAGCCTTTTTTGGGGGACACCCTGTAGTTGGCGTCGTGAACAAGACAGAGACGACGTCGACAATTCTCTTGGGACTACAAGTTTTTCCATTGCTTTATTACAAGCGAAAAACTTCATTGTCAGAAGGACCGCGTCGTCGACGTTGGCGTTGTAGATCTTAAGGCCCAGACACACCGGACGCGATTCGGCAACGCGACGCGATTTTTCAGTTTTTAAAAGTAAATAAAACCTTCTATGGAAGGAAATTTTAAATGATATGCAGACCAAATGACTCAAACTGTTATAGCGCTTCTGAATATTTGAAAAACATAAAACATGATCAAAGTTATATGTCAGTCAAAATCGAAAAATCGCGCCGCGTTGCCGAATCGCGTTCGATGTGTCTGGGCCTTTAAGCTCCCTATTTAATTTTGTCACCGCGACAAAATTTGTCGCGGTGACAAAATTAAATAGGGAGCCGGACAAAACCATTATTTTAAGTAGAGAGACTACGTCTGAATAGGAAGCACATCTATCTTTCATAATTATGAGCGTATGTTGTTGTTCGTGCTTTGGGAAGTTCTAGTATGTTCGATCCTCGAAGATCATAGTGAGAATTGCGCTTTGATACTAGTTCTTGTATTGTTGTGGGGGACTTTGAGTTGGTTAAAGCATTAAAAACAGTTTTTGCTTTTTACAGAGCCGTTCATTTAACTTGGCAGTACCCTAGTATATATACATGAACTTGTGGTTAGACCTCGACAACTGGACTCTGTAGCTCAATTGGTTAGAGCGCTGCACCGGAATGGCAGGGCCGCAGTTCGATTCCTGCCAGTGCCAGGGACCTATAGTCGCATTTTTCGTAGCTGTTCCTGGTAAGGTCGAATAAATGTATATAATTTTCACTCAATAATTTTCCATCTACAAAACCTTTCAATTATTAGAACTATATATAGCCAGTTTTGCAGACAAAGTTAGTTTAGTTTAGTTTAGGTTTCCTCCTGTAGTAACACTGGACAATTATCGGACCTCTACTGTGGAGAGAACAGTCTTGAACTGATAGAGCTATTCAGTATAAACAAACAAAGACACTGAGTTAAGCCGCTTTCAAGTTTCAAGCGTAACGTATCCTAATGAAACGTAGCGTATTTCTTTGTTCCGGCCTGGGGGTATAACTAGTATGACTTTGACACAAAAGAAAATCGGCTACGGTATGTTAATACGATACGTTTGAAGTGGAAAGTTTTGTTACGCAAATTTTAAGCTATTAAAGCACTTTCTTGACATGATGTTATATAAAGTTCTTTGTTAGGTATTAATATACTTTGTTATTTTATCTTTTTACGTGCTTTTAAAATTCGCGTAAGACCATAGTATAAGTAATTTAAGCTGCGCAAGTTTGTGTCTGAACTACCCAGCCGAAAAAAATTTGACGTTACTGTTCTTCAGGCTCAGAAAATTGGTCGGGACCAGGGTCAGCAAGGGACCAGGGTCAGCAAGGGACCAGGGTCAGCAAGGGACCAGAGTCAGCAAGGGACCAGGGTCAGCAAGGGACCAGGGTAAGCAAGGGACCAGGGTCAGCAACTTTAACCCGAGTCCTAATGAAGAGCCTTCGGCTCTCAAAACGTCTGTAACTATTCCTGGTAGTTCAAACCATTACCACGGCAATTTATACGCTAACCTGTATAATGCCCCAATACTAGACACCATAGAAAATATTAAATTTGACATAACCCAATTCCACCAATGGCATCTTTTCTGTTCTTTCAAATGAGCAGGACATAAAGTCCCTATATACCGGTTAATAAACCAATACACGATTGCAGTAATTGTAGACACATAAAACCATGGATATGTTGGTTCCATTTTTGGATGGTTATAACATCGTTGTTTGTGACCTGTAGACTATGTCGGTATGGTTGGTGTATATGTGTTTATTATATGGCAGTAAAAAACCCGTATTCGGACCGCCGTGGTCTGTATTTTCCGTATCCAATATCCCGGATGTTGTTTTAGCGCGAATACTTGAATGTTTTACATACTTACATAATTATATTTCACTGTCGTAATGCCAAGATATGATCCTACTAAAAAGTTTTAATGTACGGCTAGGTTTGTAATAAAACTTGTTTGTGAAGACAACATTAGTCAATGGAAAGAGAACGCGCACGTAGACAAGGCGTAGACTATATGCACCATACGTGGCGCTTGGCCATATAATAAACAGCTTATTAACTTCGCTTTTTCGGTCTGTACAGTGAAATATCAGACCTCTGTTTTTTGCACGGACCTCGCTCCTTCGTCGCTCGGTCCGTACTAAAAAACCTCGGCCTGATATTTCACAGTGCAGACCTCATGCTCGGTCAATAAGCAGTTAATACTGGCTATACTAGGGGGGAATAAATTTTTGAAACATGTTTATTTGGGGGGGGGGGTAAGTTTTTAGTTCCCTAAAAGAAAAAGGGGGGTTAAGATTTTGAATTGCAAACCAGGCAAATGACATTAATATGAGATAAGAAATCTTTACTATTTTGACATTGAAGAAATATGTTATTTCTGGAAAGAAATTTAACTGTACGTGAGTTATTATGGATCTATAGTCAACAATATATAAGGCTGTGTGCAACTTTAGTATGTAAAAGACTGGAATCTAGTTTTCCATTACTCCGCTGAACCGAATGATTGTAGCGGGCTCAAACTAAAACATATATGATAATAATAATAATATAATATGATCATAATAATATTTTGCGACCAACACGTGGCCAGTACACGATCATATTTCACACTTAATTTTTAGAATTTCGCAGCTTACTCAGGGACTGTTGTTACACTCATATTTGATACACTACCATTATGGTTCTCATTACCTATGTCTAAACTTAAAAACGGCCGCCATATTGTCGGACAGATCCAGACTAGTACTCAGTTCTTTAATCGGCCTCATTTAATGACAAGTGGGCGATATTAAATTGGGGGGGTGTAATTTTTTATTTATACAGTTAAACAAGGGGGGTATTTTTTCATTAGAAAAAATTGTGGGAGGGTGCAAATTTATTGACTTCCTTTTCTAAAAACCACTGCCCCCCCCTGAGACGTAATAAACCATCAGTCCCTAAGGAGAAGCGAACAAAAGCAGAAAGTGAGAAAAATGGAACTATGTATGAGATGAGGTGAGATGCAGAGTATCTGCTGATGGCAAGCATGAACAGATAGGAGTTAAATGTAGAGAAGCGCTCGTTAATGCCGTGAGGGTGAATGGTGCCAAGTTGGGAAATGAGCCGCAGTTCTTGCCTTCAATATCTTCCAGTTTCACCAATGTAGAGCATGCCACATTTACTGCATGAAATACAGTAGATGAGATGAGAGGAGGTGCACGTAGAATGGTGCTTAATAGTGTACTTAGATTTCGGTGGCGAAATTGTAGTGGAAGAATCTATTTAGGTTTTACACAGCTTCACATCACAAGGAAACGTACCATCAGGTGACGACGAGTCCTCTATGTCGAAAAACGAGAGTAAGGGGTTATCGGTGAAAATGGAAGATGTTTTACGGCCGTTTTTCAAGATCGTTTTTCAAGATATGAAAATTCTTCCTAATCACATGCCTTACTATAAAATTGAAGGGATGGTAAACTGAGAACTAGGGGTATTTTGTTGTTGGGAACATTAGACACGGGGACTCTAAGTGTTTCAGATCGGGGAATATTGGAGACATTCGAAAAGGCAATATCTAAGAGAGGGGTTGGATAACCGCGTTGGACAAAAAAGTTTCTCATTTCCTGATTTTTAAGTCCTCATCTTCACTGCAAATTTGGCGAAGGCGAAGGAACTGAGAGGAGGGAATAGACCTTTTAGTATGGTTGGGGTGGGAAGAGGTAAAGATAAGATAGCTACGGGAGTCAGTCGGCTTGTAGAGCACGGAAGTAACAGGTCTATTACCATTGATAGATACAAGTATATCTAAGAACGATACACTGATCTCACTGATCTCCCACGGGAACTGGAGTGCTAGGTGGAAGTTATTAACAAAGTTAAAAACTTCTCCAACTCTCCGTGGGAACATGCAGGATGCTGTGCTGAGACAGTCATCAATGTACCTACCAAGGTAATCAGGTATGGGATCAGTGTATTGCTCGAAGATCTGCTTTTCCACAAAACCAATAAAAAAATTGGCATAGTTGGGACCCATTTTAGTTCCCATAGCTACACCACTTACTTGTTGGTAATGCTCACCGTCACAGTGAGCACTAACTCAGCCAAACGAATTAAAACAGTGGTAGACGGTTCCTGGTCCGGGAGTATATCTAGGAAAAATTTCTAAATCACTCCCTCCTCGGGAAGACATTGTTATCAAACCTGCTGATAAAGGTGGTGTTTTTGGGAGAGCTGACTTATATCGCAATATATGAAGCTCATCGACAATTGAATTACACCACTTTTTACTGCAGAATTGACGAGGATTTGACTTCTACCACCATTTCCACCACCATCAACAATTTTATCGCCTCTGGTGATCTACCTGAAACTGCCAAGCATCTCATAACCACCACATCTCGCACACCTGTCATGTACTTCTTACCCAAAATCCACAAACTTGACAACCCAGGTAGACCCATTGTCTCTGCTTGCGGTTGTCCCACCGAGCTCATCTCCAGCTACCTCGGTCGTGTTATGGCACCCTTGGTTAAGGACTTACCATCATAATTATATCAACTAGGACACCAAACACGCTCTCCAAATCTTTCAGAACATCCAATTTCATAACACTAATAAATTCATTTTCACCATGAATGTCAAATCCTTGTACACTGTTATTCCCCATCATGATGATTCGAGGGCATATCTTCCTAGATAAGCGCCCTGACCAGGAACCGCCTACAACTGTTTTAATTCGTTTGGCTGAGGTAGTGCTCACCCTCAACAATTTTTCATTTGACGGTGAGCATTACCAACAAGTAAGGGGTGTAGCCATGGGAACTAAAATGGGTCCCAACTATGTCAATTTATTCGTGGTGTGAAACTGTGTAAAACCTGTAAGTATATAAATTCTTCCACTACAATTTCGGCACCAACATCTAAGTACACTATTAAGCACCATTCTACATGCACCTCCTCTCATCTCATCTACTGTATTTCATGCAGTAAATGTGGCATGCTCTATATTGGTGAAACTGGAAGATATTTAAGGATAAGGTTTGGTGAGCATCGTCGTGCTGTCGTAAACAATGATGCTAAACAACCTGTTGCCAGACATTTCAACACTGGCAATCACAGCTGTGTTTCAGATATGAAAATTCGAGCTCTGTGTCCCATTTCCCAACTTGGCACCATTGATCCTCGCGGCATTAATGAGCGCTTCTCTTACACTTTTAACTCCCATCTGTTCATGCAAATATGCCTGCCATCAGCAGATATTCTACATCTCACCTCATCTCATACATAGTTCCATTTTTCTCATTTTCTTGTTTTGTTCGCTTCTCCTTACATGCTAATATATTTTGTAATTATCTGATTGGTTTATTTTTTATCACGTGATCGCTCTTGTATTCACTATAAAAGGACATGTTTTTCCCGATCCACTCTACTAACTTCCAGACGAAGGACCTTCGCTCGAAACGTCGAAGTTCTTATTATATTTTTCAGCTAGTTTTACACAACTCAACCGCTAAAACTTCAATGTTTGCATCGAGGTTTGAAGGTTTCAATTGAACGTGTTGGCTGATGGGATTGGTGCCTGTTAATTATGAATAACATGAAAGTTTCACGTGACGTACCATTGGCAGTGTGTCCCCCAACTGACATGTTATTTTGCATTTTCTTCTATATCGGATACATTTTCACCTTACGAACCTCGTTGAATATGAATATCGTATATCTTTATTAAAACATGTTGGTTTATATCGTTACCAAGTATAGACTTGGTCCAAGTCTCTCTGATCCACTATGAGTGCGAATAACATAACAGAAAAACTTGAAGCAAGTCTACCCAACATTCCAGAAAACAAGATTTATTCTTGAGCTTTTTACTGCATTATCCCTGCATTAGCCTGCATTAGCCTGCATTAGCCTGCATTAGACTGTATTAGACTGCATTAGACTAGCGCTGAAAAATGGCCTTTTTTATGACTTATTATTAACGTTATTTCTTATGCCTGCAACTATAAAAAACTTTCCTCAATCTGTTAGTGGATCCTTACATCTAGAAACAAACATTACACATTTACACGTCGATAAGAACATTATTAATGCTATTTTTCTTTCGTAGCAACAAGAGAACCAAAACAGTCAAATATCCATGGTAAATAGCATTTTCTATGCTTTATAGAGAACGAGTAATGATACGAATTATAGGCGTGAATAGTATCATTTGACAGGTCCTTATGTTATAAGCTATTGGTTAAAACTGACTAATGATTTCGATAAAACAATGGTATCAAAAAAAGGGAAATTCAGTCTGTAGAAAATGTAGTAAAAGCGATTCGTTTCAACACTCATATATACAATTATTATATACACAAGCTCTGGAATGAGGTATTCTTTACCTGATTGGTTCTCTACTAGCACGTGGAAGAAAGGCGGGAAAACGTTAAAAAACACTTCTTTCAGTCTTAATACTTATACAGTTCATTTTCTATTAAGAGACATCTATATTTTAGGATTGTTTTGGAAGTTTTCTGTTAAATTTTATAAGAAGATATTGTTTAAGCATAGAGTGGTTTAAGTATATTATTTGTATGTATTGAGCAAGTCTATTACTACTATCGGTTGAAATCTGGTAAAGTAAAATTCAGTGTGTCTCTGGTTTATTTATTATTTATGGATTATTTATCTCACTCATTTTGCCAAACGATATTTCAGGACCAACTCGGACCTAATATTAAGTAGTGTAGTTGCATAATGCATAATTTATATACAACTTCAAACCGACTTTTTTCGACAATCTTGTGTTTCTTGGGCTGGGGAACTTCAAATTACCCCACTCCTAATAATTCACCTGTGTCATCAAGATCTGGAACACTGTTTGCAAAGAAGTTTCTTTTCGCAGTCTCTCGAATGCAGTATTTCTTTTTTAAGCGAGATACCCTAATATAGCTCTCTTTATGACGTTGACATGCATGTATTGTACCTTGGTCCCTGGTTCGTGAATGTTTATATCGAGTCGACCATTATTAAATATAATGGAAAATCAGGCCGAAAGTATTTTAATAACTTTTGAAGTGTGGTCCCTATAAAGAGACTGTAAAACTACTTATCTACTCTAGACTGATGATTTGTGGTCATTTGTGAAGCGCATGAGCCGCCAAGAAATTTGTCTCTCTAAAACGGGATTTCCTAGATATTAAATTATGTTAGAAATTGTATGGTTTTAAGAGAATACAATCACCATACTGGCCACCCTCAATAGACAACAAGGTAAAAATTTTCCTTACTGGTCTAAGTCTAACCTTCAAAAATGGAATGGAAATCAAACTGTACTACGGTTCATACGGTTTTATTGAGTCCTAAAACTATGAGATTTAGCTCATTCATGACAAACTTCATCTTTTTTTTCATTTCCTATTTCAATGTATTAATTCTATAAAATATTTCTCATTATCTCATGCAGTCTAATGCAGCCTAATGCAGCCTAATGCAGCCTAATGCAGTCTAATGCAGTTAAATGCAGTCAAATGAAGTCAAATGCAGTCTAATGCAGTGTAATGCAGCCTAATGGTGTCTAATGCAGTCTAATGCAGTCTAATGCAGTATAATATAGTCTAATGAAGTGTAATGCATTCTAATGCAGTCTAATGCAGTCTAATGAAGTCTAATGCTGTCTAGTGCAGCCCAATGCAGTCTAATAAGTCTAATACAGTCTAATGCAGTCTAATGCAGTCTAATGCAGTCTAATGCAGTCTAATCGCAGTCTAGCGCAGTCTAATGCAGGCTAATGGAGTCTAGTGCAGCCCAATGCAGTCTAATACAGTCTAATACAGTCTAATGCAGGATAATGCACGTCTAATGCAGTCTAATGCAGTCTAATGCATGCTAATGCAGTCTAATGCAGTCTAATACAGTCTAATGCAGTCTAATGCAGTCTAATGCAGTCTAATGCAGTCTAATGCAGTCTAATGCAGTCTAATACAGTCTAATGCAGTCTAATGCAGGCTAATGCAGTCTAATGCAGTCTAATACAGTCTAATACAGTCTAATGCAGTCTAATGCAGTCTAATGCAGTTTAATGCAGTCTAATGCAGGCTAATGTAGTCTAATCCAGTCTAATGCAGACTAATGCAGTCTAATGCAGTCTAATGCATTCTACCATAAGCTAATGCACTCTATATAGGCTGTTACAGTCTAATGCATGGCCTTCACAATATATACTCTCTCTCCCTCTGGAACTTCCTGGGGACTCCATAATAGGAATACATAAAGTACGTACCCAGGCTAGACTGCCTACCCAGCCTGCCAGCCGCTAAGGGAGCGGTCATTATTTATGGTATGGTAGGGTATGGTATGGTATGGTAGTTTTTTAGGCACTCTCGAAAATTCCATAACCTCTGACCATCATAACCCCTCCTTCAGATGTTTAATTAACACCTGAAGGTTGAAGGTTTGTTGTAGATGGAAATTTTGGAGGGGAAAAAATATATGATATTTTAGACCTAACCAGGAGCAGTTGCGAAAAATGCAACTATAATATAGGCCCTCTGGCAGGAATCGAACCTGCGGCCCTGCGATTCCGGTGCAGCGCTCTGACAACTGAGCTACAGAGTCAAGTTGCCAAGAGCTAAGCACAAGCACTAGGGTGATGTCAGTGTTTGGTATAAAGGTAATATTCTAGATTTTTGGGCTTCTCACTCAATATAACTGAATGTTGAAGGTGTTTTGCAGCTGGGAATTTTCGCTAAAAGATTATATACATATTTTAGACCTAACCAGGAGCAGTTGCGGAAAATGCAAAGTTCTAGATATAGACCCTGTGGCAGGAATCGAACCAGGGCCGTCCTCAGAAAATTTATCAGGGGGGGTGTAAGGTCCTTTCAACCGACTGACTAACGAACTTGTACCGACTACATTGCTGTTAGTCATCAAAAATATTTTTGTCTGCCGACTAAAATAGCACTTCTGCCGACTGAAACTCCAAATAGAATTTCTGGGGGGTGTGACACCCCCCCAAACCCCCCCGTAGGTCCGGCCCTGAATCTAACCTGCAGCCCTGTGATTCCGTGCAGCGCTCTGACCACCAAAATATGTCTATAATCTTTTCTCGAAAATTTCCAGCTGCAAAAAACTTTCAACATTCAGTTCTGTCAAGCGAGATGCCCCAAAATCTAGAATATTACCCTTATATACGACTCACTGTCATCACCCTCTTGGCAACTTGACTCTGTAGCTCAGTGGTATCTGTATATAATTTTTGCTCAAAGATTTCCATCTACAAAAACCTTCAATATTCAGTTCTATCGAGCGAGATGTCCAAAAATCTAGAATATTAAGTATAAAACCACCTTTTCATATAATAAATCTAAACATAAAATCAAAAGAGATGTTAACTTTAAAAAAACAATGTACATTACTGAAAGTTCAAAAATGAAAAGTCTTCTAATGTTTAGACCTTGCACTGGAAAAAATGAGTCCACTTCTCAAAAATATGAGTCGAAATACTGTAGGATTTTTAATTGTGTCGCCAGTAACAAGGTAAAGGGCTCTAAAGCCAATATCTCAATCACGAAAATGATGTTCTATAGCCAAGGGCGCAAGGCCAAGTATTTTCCAGAAGGGTGTATATTATTTCGGTTATTTTTCCCATAACTCCTCCTACTTCAGGTCAGGATTCAACATAATCCCTCCTTCGTTGACCTTTAAAATGTTGTAACCCCTCCTCTGAAAACATCCACCCCCTATTACCCCATAAATAATGACAGGCTCCCTTAGACTAAACGAAACGTGAATAATGTTCAAATCTTTCTGTGAAATTTCGTACATTATAAGATGGCTTAATTTGGTTGGGTTCGGGTCCAGGTTTGTGTTAGCGATAACACGCCATGCATGGTGTATATTTGTTCAAACTATT
The DNA here is from genome assembly GCA_016169945.1 of Trachythela sp. YZ-2020. Classification (NCBI taxonomy): domain Eukaryota; kingdom Metazoa; phylum Cnidaria; class Anthozoa; order Malacalcyonacea; family Clavulariidae; genus Trachythela; species Trachythela sp. YZ-2020. The sequence continues at coordinate 7,425,884 of JADLSH010000387.1, forward strand.
TTGTGGTGCTTACATGAAGTATGACTCATAGTATGATTGTGCGAAGTCCTGGTAACTAATGATGATGACCCTCATGCAGACGTGGACATTAATGGCTGACAATTTCTACTTTGTATTTGTAAAATAACGCGATTATTGAACCTTAGAAAGAACATCTAACATTGGAAACATTGACGGAATACCGTTTACAAAATGGTAAGTGTTTGACTTGATTAAAAACGCGAAAGAAAATGGTATAATTTTCAATCGAACAATCGAATGTCTGTCGGTGAAACGCTTCGAGTTGTTCGATAAGCTCCGATTGGGAAATATATATACTAATATTACTGTACATCGTACATGTAGATTTCAGATCTTAGAAGTGAAGTTGCATTTCTCTCGACATTGGAATATTTTGAAGTTTGATTTTACAATAGGTTAAAGGGATCTACTAGAGGTTTTACAGAAAAATAGAAAATGCAGATTTTCTGAAATACAACATAATAGTTATAATTATAAAACTGCATTTATTACATCGAGTTTTAAGTAAAAAATGCAGAATTGTTATCCTTTGTTTATAAAAAATGTTCCTGCATAAAATTGTCTGATCAATTGAAGTGCACAACCGTACATAACTTAGCATTGTATAGAACTGCCCAGTTCTCTTAAAAAGTCCTTTATTTTTGTCCTGGGATAGTCAAATTCGTGAATTAAAGTTGTCCAGGATATATAAAATGGGATTTATTAAAGAACTCTAATTACATGTTCAATACAGCGTATGTTTCAATTGATTCAAATGTCTGGCATTTGCCGGAGTTATTAGGTTCACAAAGCCTGTATTTTGTATTTTATTTCCAACTTGTTGTTTTGGCAATATATACTACAAATAAGTGGTCATCAAGTTGAGTTGTGGGTTATCATTATTGGGGTTTATGACAATTCCTTCATCGAAACAGTTATATCTTTGAAATATTGTAACATGCTTTTCATATGAGCTTGGCAGGCCCAGCCCAGACTGGAATCCTTGCAAATCGCGCAAACAAATTTGTGCGGGTGCTTGACAAATATATACCGACAGTGGCATTGTAAGTAACAAATATGTTTAATACTGCATGTTTAATTTCTTTAGACAATGTTTACCTCACCCAAAGAACAAATTTGCGGGTATAATATTTAAAAAACCATACATAATAGTGCGATGACACCCAGATTTTCAATTGTGCATGGATATTATTAATGGTTTGAGAAATTGCTTTCCAATCCAGATTTTGAACAAGCAACACCTGATTGTTAACAAAAGCCCTTTATAGTTAGCTAAGATGGCATATATAGAATAATGTTTTCTTTAGTTTAAATTTTAATACTTGTATGTGTAACTTAAATGTGTATTCCATTAGACACAACAATATGTATGATAAATTATTGGGGGCTAAAATTATTGCTTCGACCAAAGCCCCCTGCTCTGTGGTCCCTGACAGCTTGTACTTTACACTAGAACAAAGATTTATATCCTAATTAATAAACTGATTAATGCCCAGCACTTATCCCTTGAAAAGTAAAATTGTCTGGCATTCAACAGAATGAGATAAGTCATATTTATTTGCCGTACTTTCATCCAATCCTAAAGGAAAGCTTCTGTTTTCAAGCAATCCTGCTTATTGTTATGTACTGTATTATGTTCAATTCATCATATTTGTTTTTTAGGTTCTGCTTGCAGCTGCAATCTGCACTAAAGCTGGAAAGGGTATGAAGAAAACATTCTATATTGATTTTGAAAGAGTATTTCCTTAATGGGTGCTTTGAGCTGTTTATTGTTTTTTCAGTATATACCCAAAATATCACAGGGGTGTAGAAAGCTCATCTTTTTTTGGGGTGGGCGATCAAAGTAAAAAGCAGGGTTTTCCAACTCAGAAAATAGTGTGCGCAGACATTTGCACGGCAAATCATGCTGCATGTGTCGCTAATTAAAGGTCCAGACAGACTGAACGCAATTCTACAATGCAGCACGATTTTTCAATTTTCACTGACATATAACTTTGATCCTGTTTTATGTTTTTCCAATATACAGTTGAGAAGCACTATATAACAGTTTAAGTTATTTGGTCTGCATATATTTTAAAATTTCCTTCCCCTAAACGGTTTTATTTACTTTAAAAAAAACTAAAAAAGCATGTCGTCCGGTGTGTCTGAGCCTTAAGACAAATTAACGTAGACAAAACAATAACACATCAAGCAGGATAAGTCAAAGTGCTTTAGATTTAATACAGCCATTTAAGCAAACAACGTTGGAAATTTGAAGGTGTGTGTCGCTAATAACCATAAATTGAAAACTGTCAGGTAGCACTTGATTTTGTTACATATCTTGAAAACGCCTTGAGGGAGAATCGTGCGATTCTCCTTCAAAATCAAGTTTTGTGCACACGATAAATCACACGCCCAGATTCACGTGCGTGATAGGGTTGGTCAGGAAAACCTTAACCAAACAATTTTTCCTTAGGCCTAAATAAAGCAATAAACCGGCCTACTTTCCAGGAACTCAATGAACATTATTACTTTGTTTTGTTGTGTTTAGCAATCATTTCAAGACAGTTTGTTGAAATGAGCCGCTCCAGAGTGGAAGGTCTGCTTGGTGCATTTCCAAAACTAATGAACACAGGGAAACAACATACATTTGTTGAAACAGAGAGTGTGCGCTATGTGTATCAACCATTGGACAAACTCTACATGTTGTTGATCACAACTAAAGCTAGTAATATCTTGGAAGATTTAGAAACATTACGTCTGTTTTCCAGAGTGGTAAGTTAATGCTCAAAATTTTAGTCTTGAGAAATAGATATGTGTTATTTACCGGCTTGGAGGTCCGTATAGGGAAATATTTCCCAAGGTCTCAAAAACCCGGCGGGGGGCATCCAGACCGCTTGCGTAGCCAATCAGATTGCAGGAAACCCTAGAATATGAATTTGGACTGCAAAAAAAAGTGACGTTATCATCATGGGTCAGTTCAAAACAGTGTTTTGTTATGTAGCTCTAGGCATATAGTCTGACCCATCCCTGTTTCTGACCCTATTGTTGCCAGGTATTTGATTTTGATTTTTGAATATGGTAAATGATCTAATAAACTCCCAGGTGTTTATTATATTTCATATTTGCTGCGGTAGTGAGCGAACCTGAAGCAACACAGCAGATCAAATTTCTGTATATAGGGGATATCTCAAACTTTTCTAACTCATTGCATTGTGCTCGTGTGCTGTAGGTGCTGTGCGGTACACTAATTTTCCTGATTGTGTTTACACAATTTCATGTTGGAATTCCACGTGGAAGAACAATGCATGGAAAATATTGATATTTTGAAATAGATGTTGCAAAAATTTCAATTGATGTTTTCATGTTTTGTGACAAACCTGGTACATTTAGCTTGTGTAAACAAGTTTTTCACTGCTGCTGCTTGCTGATGTCTCATCCTGGCAAACTACTGTAAGCTCATCGCTTTCATCTCTTTCAAACACTTGCTAGAGTATGCATCTAAACACAGCACAAGGCAGCCCGCAACCTGATATCTTCTGGCATACACACCGGGTCAATGCCAATAATTTACAATGCATGAATATAATTTTTGTTGCATAAACATCATGTTTAAACAAGCTATAAAATAATAAAAGCCCCTGCAGCATTCCCTACCTTGCAGGTACCCTAGTTACAGCAGTTTTGTGCTTCTCAAACAACGCTTTCCCAGACCATCTTAGGAATGGTATGCGCACACCTTGGCACATGCCGCAGAACCAAACACCGGTGTTTGAGCCGTCGGTGTCATCTAACATTCCTAGGAAATTACAATTTGTTCCATCTCTTTTATTGTCAAATACAATGTCCTTAGCACCAAAGATAGATGAAATCGCTAATACATTGATACCGCAGGATCTCGATGTAGCATTTTTTACAGAGTCCTGGTTAAAGTGCACATCACCTCAAATTTTTTTTTTGGCTTGATCAAATCTTGGCATCATTTCTACTATATCCGTGGTCAAATCGTTCGATTTTTATGGCGTTTTGAACTTAGCTTTCGATGGACCTTGGCCGTCGTATTTTCTACCCAAAAAAAAGCCTGGGTCTAGCCCATTTTCTGACGTCACGCAAGGTAGTCGGCATTTAGCTTTGATCGGCTTGTATTCAGTTCGCCATTTCGGCTTTGCGCCTTTGCTTGCCTTGAATCAATCGAAGTTTACACTGTTTTTTTCTGGCTATCATGTCTAACCATGTAACAGACTAGTACACAGGATATATATAATTGCTATATATGGATAGAATCAGTTTTAGAAGAGCTATCTAACAATATGCCGCATTAAGCTATATATGTAAGACTGGTGTATTATTTAGTTCGAGCACGTTGAAAATCCAACTTCGCACGCGTGTAGGCATCTAAAACTACAACTTGTTTGCACTATATAGGTCACTGCTATATCTACCAAAAACTTGCCTTTTTCTGGGATATCTTTTGGTATGAAGCATGAGAATATATCTTGAGGCGCGTCAAAAAAGTTTACCCCTACTGACACACAATTAGTACACACGATATATTTTCGTCGTTTGACCCGCGAAACATACATCGATTTTCGTGCACATTTCCTTGAGAACTACATACGTTCCATACATCTAAGATGCGTAGATCGAAAGATCAGTTCAAGAGAAACATTGCTCGTAGGTCTGATATTGGCTGAGTTATGTCTTATGAAGCGATATCCAAATGGAATATTACTCACACTTTCGCAACGCCAATGTCACCGCGGCGCGAAATGAACTTAGTAAAATAGATTTAAAGCTATTTTGTTGATAAACACATGGTTTATGCACGGATAGAAAGCTGCAGGCATGACGAACACGTTCATAGTTGTTTCAAGGTTGTAGATGCAATATTTACAAAGTTATACGGGCTAATAGATCGGTTGTCTGAAAACATACAAAATTTGTAGTAATGTTTGAATGGAAATACACAAGCTATATAATATTAGACATATCATACATGAAAATAAAGCTCTCTTCATGACGGGATAGCTATTGGTTATTTCAAGTTTGTTAGTTCATTATTTATCGAGTTATTCGCCCACCGGCAAACTGTACTAAAATTCAATGGCACTAAACTTCTAAAAAATACATAATCCCGGCGAAACATACATCGATTTTCGTGCACATTTTCTTGAGAACTACACACGTTCTATGCATGTAAGATGCATAGATCGAAAGCTCTGATCAAGAGAAACATCTTACGCACAGTTTCGTGCTTGTAGTTGTGGGTCTGATATAAATGTAGATGGCCGACAGTATACAGGGAATTTGCATGTGGGCCGAAAGTTTATTTTGACGAGTACCTTGTGTGACGTTACAAAAATTACATTCATTTGAAAGTAAAATATTAACAGATCTTCAAGCCGATGACCATGAGGTTTTAAGGTTATTGCTTTGACCAAAACGCCTATTGCTTTTGACAACACATTGTTGCTGCGGTTCTCTACCACCCGCCTAATGCTGATAATAACGCCATGCAAGAATATCTTAAGAATTCACTGGAATACATTGAATCAAATTACCCAAACAGTGCGATAATTTTGGTCGGTGACTTTAATAAACTTAACTTTAAGTCTTCTGCCAAGTGTTTCCATCTTAGCCATGTCATCAGTTTCCCCACAAGAGGCGCTAACACCCTTGATCAGGTTTTTACTAACCTACAACATTTTTATATGCCACCAATCAGCGGTCCCCCGTTTGGCTTATCGGATCATGTAACTATTACTATTTTTCCTGCAACACGACGCAAATCAGAGCCTCAAACGAAAATTGTGAAAGTACGAGATAAAGGAGCAAGTAATGTTGCAAGCCTCGGTCGTTTCCTAATGAATGTTCCATGGGAAGCCTTGTTATCATCGGTCCAGTCTGCTGATGAGAAACTAGAAATCCTTACTGAGTTAATAAACTACGGGTTGTATACTATTATGCCAGAACGCTCAGTTAAAATACACGTGACAGACCGCCCGTGGATGACCAGTCAACTAAAACGTCTAATTAATCAGAGAAAAAAGGCGTTTACAGCGGGCAACAAGCGCCTTTTTTCATTTTTACGAATAAAGTTAACCGTGAACGAAAGCGTTGCCGTAAAATTTATTATTACCACAACTAAGCGCGTCATCTTGAAGATATTAAACCACATAAATAAATGGTGGAATGAAGTCAAACAACTTTGCGGCTCTTCGAAAAAATAAGATAAACGAGGCTTTTATCAGTGTTATGAAAGATTATGCACCGTTAACAGACGACGTATGTGTCATCCAGGATGATGATGATGTCCAAGTCACGGTGTCGTCAGTTGAGAGAAGGTTAAGATAAATTAGCACTTTAAGAGCTAGTGGACCGGACAAACTTACAAACTGGGTACTTAATACATATGCTGGCATATTAGCACCGGCCATTACCGATGTCCTTAATTGTTCATTTCGTGACTGTAGAATCCCGCAGGCATGGAAGATGGCAGATGTACTTCCATGGAAGATGACAGATGACAGATGACAGATGTACTTCCCTAAGAATTCGAGAATCACGGACTTCAACAAGGATCTGAGACCAATCTCGTTAACTTCTACCGTATCAAAAGTTGCTGAAAGTTTTATCATCGACTACGAACTAAAACCTACGTTATTAAGATCAATAGACCCTTTGCAATTTGGTTTTATTCCCGGATCATGTACAACATCTGCTCTTATCTCAATGTTGCATAACTGGTTAGCCGAAACTGACGAACAGGTTCTGCAGTGAGGGTGGCTCTGCTTGACTATAGAAAAGCCTTTGATTTGGTGGACCACAATCTATTGATTGCAAAATTAGTTAGTTATGGAATTAGATCAACAGTCATCAATTGGACAACGGACTTTATACGCAGTCGTTTTCAGAGAGTTAAAGTTACAACTGAGGGTTATTCCGACTTCTTACAAGTTCCAGCCGGCGTTCCACAGGGTACCAAAATTGGCCCTTGGTTGTTCCTTGTCATGATTAATGACTTAAGCGTCACAGGACCGTTGTCCAATAAAATGTGGAAGTTCGCAGGTGACACGACAATCTCAGAGGTCATTCCAAAGAATAGTAATAGCGCTCTAGAAGATACACTGAGTCAGGTGGCTAACTGGTCGAAAGAGAATAAATTTCAGTTAAACCCTTACCCAACTAAATGCAAAGAACTGAGAATAAGTTTTACAAAACAACTGGTTGAACCAGTGGAAATAAATGGTCAGTGTTTTGAAGTTCTGAAATCGGCAAGAATTTTAGGTATGATTGTCACAGATGACCAGAAGTGGAACAGTCACGTAGAGAGCATTGTGTTGAAAGCCTCAAAGCGACTTTACCTTTTAAAGCAATTAAAACGCGCTGATGTAGATGTAACTCCTTTAATTACATTCTATTGCGCATGTATTAGGTCTATTTTAGAATATGGGTGTCAGGTATTTAATTCAAATCTCCCTGACTATTTATCTAATGATATTGAACAAATTCAAAGGCGAGCTCTAAGCGGAATTATCTATTCAGACATAAATTCGAAAGAAGCAATGAAAATGGCGACACTAGAAATTCTAAAAAACAGAAGAGAGAAATTATGCATGAAATTGTTCAGTACAATTGAGAATAATAAGGACCACAAACTACATGAACTGCTACCGGAGGAAAACACGACTACCCATAATTTTAGAAAGTTAAGGAAATATAATCTACCAATAGTAAATACCAATAGATTTGAGAACTCTTTTATTCTAGAATATGCAGCACGTGCTAAATTGTGAATAATTAATTTTTAAAAGTTTTTTAAATTGTAAATAGTTAGTTTGATTATATTTTCTATCTATCAATAAGTGCGATTTATCACACACCTCAATTAAGATACAATGCAAAATATATTCTAACAATCCTACACTATACATAATATATTGCAATCAAAATATGAAGCATAATTGACTATCTTAGTCCAACACTCTAACTTTAGATTAATAATATTTTATGTTCGTGACACAATAACAACATTCATTGGAAACAGAATGGAAGCCAATAATGACTTTCTGTCAGTCACTAATAATATTTTTTCATCGTAGAATAAAACAGCCATCTACAGTATTAGATTATGGGCATTCATTAGATAATTGGCATTTCTTAGATAATTTATTTACGGTAAACGGCAGGGCTTTCAAACTTACGAGGTTTACCGCCGACTACTTTCTATAAAACATTATTACTCTTCATGTACTTTTCAATCTGTATTTTTCATTGCACTTATTATGAGTTAATCATTGGTAAGAGAATAACAAAAACAGATGTAAGGTTAACTATTATCTAAAAACCAAATTGAGCTACAATTACAAATACAGTGTGTGGTGAACGAGCATGTTTGGTCAGAAATTACTTTGCAGTTTCCTAACACTTATTGTAATTTAGCATCTTTTAATGACACGTTCCTTTTCAACAAGAACATTGGCCTTTACTGAGACTTACACTACTGTAAGAAGGCTTAGCTGTACATGAAGCAAAGAGATGGAGTGACCATACTTGTAATGTTATCAAAACGTATCCCATATTTGAGTCAAATGATTCCTTCATCCGCCTACTTTCTCAACACAGCCGCTTACTTAAAATGATTCTGAAACGAAAATGTCTCAACTAATTCTGACATTGTCAAAAATAGCATATTGCATGCAGGTATTGAATCCCATTCCCTGGTGAAAGGCAAGTGTGCTAAGCACTCTGCCACAACCTGTAATCATATATGAAATTACGGATCAACCTGAAAAATACAACAAGAACTTCGACGTTTTGAGCGAAGGACCTTCGTCTGGATGTTAGTAGCGAAACGTCGAAGTTCATGTCATATTTTTGAGAAAGTTTGATCCTGTAAACTCTCGAGCATATCGAAATTACGAACGTCCTCTCGTCGGAGCTTAGGCGAGAGAGCCTATATAGGTTTTTAGGGTTAGTATAAGGTTAGAATTAGTGTTCAGGTAAGGTTAGGAGAAGGATTAGGCTTGTAAGGACAATGAATCGTTTAAAAGTAAGAATTAAGAAATCGCTGTATTTAAATTGACCCAATAATCCCGTTGTTTAGATCCCAGAATATTGTCGAGCTGTGGAAGAATCTGAAGTTGTGGAAAAATCATTTGAATTGATATTTGCTTTTGATGAAATCGTCGCACTTGGGTACAGAGAGAATGTCAATCTCGCACAGATTCGTACGTTCACAGATATGGACAGCCATGAAGAAAAAGTCTTCCAAGCTGTTATTGAGGTGAATGGAATTTTCGTCCAGGAATCATTAAAATCCGCAGGCACATTTTGAATTTGAGCATGCACATTCTAAAATTCCGACATTTTAACAATATTTAGCTCTCAAAACCCAAAATAGGATGCATTTTTGCAGGCACAATTTGAAGTTATGAATTTTGCTCGCAGGCAGTAAAATTAAAAAAGTATTAATAGACACTTCCCGAATTTGCTGGCTGGCAATAAAAACTGTATATTGCGGCAAAAACCGCCTCGATTCCAAGCTATTGTTTCGTGTGCACTCAAGCAAATTCGGGAAATGTCTATGAGCCCTGTTTTGGTCTAGATTATGCCCAGCGTAGGAGCGGAATAATAATTCCGTTTCGTGTGTTGGGAGGGGAGGGGGGATAATAATTTTGTTTCGGTCATAGTGTTGTCTGTAGTCCTGTTTACATGTAACATGTTTGAACAATTGCTGAAAAAACTGGTCAAAAGTAATCCCAATAACTAGGGACGAATTCGTAAACACCAAATATTTTCGGACCGGTGTGAATTTTGGAAAACCGCTAATTTAATTAACCTGCACAACTGCAGACAAGATGAACAACATTCATTGTGGATTGCAGTTTGGAAATACAGAATAAAAACTATTTATGTAAACATTGATGAATGGGTTTTTCTTTTCTTACTGGAACCCTGTTGTATTTCAGACCTACTTATTATCTCTTTACTTCCCCTTTAGACTCAACAACGCGAAGCTAAGGAGTTAATGAAGAGAAAAGCGAAGGAACTTCAAGCAGCTCGACTGGCAGCAGCTAAAGGCAAACCAATTGCACGTTCATCCATGACAGGTTTTGGTGGAAATGGAAAGTCGAACGATTCAAACACCTCGGTGGAGATCACGCCTGCTGAACCTGTCGCACCGAAAACATCTAGACCAACCAGGTTCGTGTACTTGTTGGAGCTATTGAACTGACCCTGGGAATGTAGTGTCCAGACCCTTTATATAATTAATTCATACACCTCATTATTCAGCTCAACGTCACAACATATAGATTTTAGAAACGCCACTTTCTGCCGAACTTAGGGCGGATTATTTAGCGTGACGTAACATTTTTGCATGATTGCAAGATCTGAATGTATGTGTATTGTGTATAAATAGTAATTAATTATTCAATAAACCATTGCACACTACCACGTCCATATTGCCACGTCTACAGCAAAACTGCCATGTCTGCGGTAAAACTACAGTATATAAAAGTTTGAAGTATAACATTACAGGTGCGTACTTTCGTACATGTTGACCGTTATAAAATATTTGTACTGTACTCTATTTCAGACCTGTGGGTAGCAATAAAGCAATGAAACTAGGAAGTAAAGGAAAAGATGTTGATCATTTTGTTGATAAATTACGTTCAGAAGGCACAGGTACGGTACAGTATGGCAAAATACCATGCAAAATTACACACGTAAAAACGCACAAGTTGTAACAAACCTGCAGCAGACTTGTACCAATGCTGTTGCAACAACTTGTTATCAGGATGTGTTTCCACTGCTTGTTCCCAGCTTGTTGACAAGTTGTCAACGACATGTTGACGCCAAAAAAAATAAAATGTTGGTTTCAGGTTTCATAGGCATGTTTTACGTAAATGGTAGGTTCGTTAAAAAAATTTTTTAAAAAAAATTTTTTATAAAAGTATATGATAATACAATCACCGACGCTGGACAATCTGAAACTTATGACTCAATCGTGACAATCTTGTAGCAACTTGATAAAATGACAACATTGTTACAACTTGTTGACAAGCTTGCTACACGTCTGTTGCGAACACATCTTATTGATAAGATGTGAGATTTGTCCTTGACTATATACTCCATGCACTCAGTTTGCATTCCTTTTTGGGCTACTAATATACACAGCAGTATTGTAGAATCTTTTAGTGTTCTGTTTGTGTGATACGTCTGAGGCCTATTTCTAAAGGCGAAGGCGTGATTACTGCATCGTGTGTGACTGGAAGTTATACTAGAGCTACGTTAAACAGTGTAAAGCTTTGTATATGTAAAATCAAGAATGAGAAATTTTAGCCCAGCAGATTTTTAAACTATAGGTTCGTATACGTGAGTTTCACTGTATCAGAATTAGGATTTCAGTCTAATCGTAAGTTCACGATGCATATGAAAAATTGAAAACAAAATCAGGCGAGGCGAACAGATGTAAATTTATATGTAATTCGAGGGTTAAGAAAAGACGGATACAGTCAGGAGGAAGTTGACTTAATTTTTAAAACTGTAGTCGTATCCAAGCTGGTTTATGGCCTTCCGGTATATGGAGCTAGTAACGCTGATTTGAACATGATTCAATGCTTTTTAGATAGATGTTTTAGGAGACTTTATACTTCAGAATTATTCAATATCTACGAACTAGTTGAAAAATATGATAGAACACTCTTCTAATACTTCCATTGTTAATACTTAATACTTCCATTTAAACATTTCGAGAACATTTTATGAACACTATAGATAAAACGTTATGCGTGAATATTACATTTGTAAATTTATTATAATAAATTATAGATCTTGAATGACAATAAAATAAATAAATAGAAGACTCTTCCGGAAAATTAAAATGAATGCCTGCCACCCACTGTACTCATTCCTCCCCAGGGTGAAGGGATCATCGCTGCGACTACGACGTAGAACCAGCCAGTTGCCCAAAATAAATACTGAACGATTTAAAAATAGTTTTGTAAATAGATTGTATTTTAGATATAAATTATCAGCTAAAACTTTTGATATGTATTTTTATCAAATGAATAAAGACCAATAATTAATTTATTATTATTATTATTTGCAGTCAAAGTATATGTGCAAAGTATTGTTTCTGTTTGCGTAGATATCGTGACGTCAGCTGGAAAGCGTGCACCTGCTGCAAAGCCTTCGCAAACTGCCGTACCTACTTCAGGGTAAGTAAGAACGTTAGGAGATTATTGTGTACTGTACCAATCCTGCATAACTAATCCGGTGGATGAACCCAATATTAACCAATTTTAAATGAATTAATTTGAATAGTATACTGATGCATTCCTTGTAAGGTAGTAAATGTAATTGTTCCGTAACTGGACATTTTTGATCACTTGCCATAAGCCAAGGGCAAGTTAGTCATGAGAGTTTTCTGTCCTGAATAATAAGTTACTTTTCTCCAGATAACAGAAACAAATGAGGCGCGAAGGAATTTAACAGTGAACAGATATAATTATAAAATTACCAGCCAACTATTTTAAAAATATATATAAAATAGAACACAATCCGAAGATTAACATCTTGAAACCCAAGTCTAATGACGATTTTGCGATAAAATTGAAATATAACGAACTCATTCTCGTCTTGTTTTAACTCGTATCTTAGATTTCAAGATGGTAATCTTCGGATTGTGTTTTATTTTATAATATAATTATATAGTTTGCAATTAACTCAGCAAACTGAATAACGTTTTTTGATGTAATCCTACATGCATATGTGTGGGTACCATTTCTCAAAACATGGAGCTCAATAATTGTTTTTGCTAATTTTCCAAGCATACATGTGGCCATGTGTTAATGACTATGTTTCTATGTATGGGATCATTGCTATGAATAGATGATGTGATATTAATATCACGTTGTATGTATATTTATTATATATAGTAGACAGTAATATATGGAAAATATGCCGTGACATATTTACCATATCTTCACTAGTGAGGATATCGATCGCATGATCATTTCCCGCCAAAGGCTTTGTGTTTTGAAGTTGTCAATTTCACGATGACTATATAAGAATTTTATCTTCTCGTGTTGAAAACAATATTTTACTCATTCGCTGCGCTCATTCGTAAAATATTGTTTTCACCACTCGAAGATAAAATTCATATCTTCGCGCCGCCGTGTAATATCCTCTACATATTATACTTGATGTAGAGTACATATCAAGGTTGATGAGAAGATCTCGCTAACTGCTGGCAGAGATGGTGGTCTACAAAATATGGAAGTTCGAGGCTTGATTCTCCTCAGGATATCTGAAGCTGAATATGGTCGAATTTCTATCGCTGTTGATAACGATGACAAGTTAGGATTTCAGCTACAGGTTTGTGACTTTATTGTGTTGTTTTCGTTTCAATTCACTGATTACCAATCCACTGATATATAATTGGTATCGGTAGAATCCCAAATGAACTAAACATATTTATACTGAATCTATTTGTCGTACTCTAAACTGCTCCTTAGTGTAATGTTTTAGTTATATATTAATTAGGCACGCAAGTTAGGTCACGTGTCCCTAAACACATGGACAAACTTGTAGTTAAGATTGTTTTGGGGGATTCATGTGGTAAAATAAAAGAGATAGTATACTTGTCCTGTAAGGCCATAAAAATAGAATGTTGGTTTCATGTTTCATAGGCATGTTTTACACGGGTAGGTAGGTCGGAAAAACATTTTATTTAAAAAAATATTTCTTATAAAGTATATCTATATATTGGAAATGACAAAAACAATCACCGACGCTGGACTATTCGCTGGACTTGTTGTTGCTTCCATGTCCCCCAATAGAAGATCATAAAGGGGGATGTTTTGACAACACGGACGTCACGCGTACATTATTTAACCGTTAATTATGGTAGCAGCAGTTGCTTGAAATCAAGAACGGCAGTCAAAGTGGTTTCACGTTCGTGATTTCAAACAAGAACGGCTGTCGCCATCTATAACGGCTCAATTTACTTCCGGTCGACGTTCATGAATCAAAAACGACTTATTATATCTGTCATGTGTGTTCAAACACCACACGCGAGCCACACGCATGTTCGTGTGTGCTATATTCTCGTCTCCAGGGCAGAAACCGGAAACGCTCGATATGTATAATAAATATTCGTGTGGATGAACGCGCCGTAGATCCCGCTGCACGTATTCAATATTTTGTTCAACTGTTATTTTTTCTAAAACTATAATTAACATGATGACTATAGATAATGATTAAGGCAAACAAAATATTGGACAGACACACAGACACCATGTTACTGCTATTTAAGAAAAAATTGTTTTATAATTATGTCAATAAAATGTTTATGGTCGGTGACATTTTTAACAGGTCGGTCGGAAACCTGAAACCAACTATTATTTTTATTTGGCCTAAGGGTCATCCCTTAATTATCCAGTAATTACTACCGGAGTAAGCCAGCTACCCAAAGAAAACTTGTTGTGTTTGGTGGAGTTACTGTGAGCTGAAAGCACTCTTCTCACATGCAACGAGGCAAATATAAAATAGGAAACCGCATATTGCAAGAATTCAACCCCGGTCGCAGAGGTGAAAGGCACACTGAGTTACTGACCACTGTGGAACCCCAAGTATACCTACATGATTTCCGATGGCTTCTATCCGACATCCTGGGAAAGAAAAATATTCTGTTAGGAGCATTATTGTCAAAGCATGTCTCTTGGGTATATGGGCAATTCTTCGTTTCGGACGTTACATATCAGACAAAATATCAAAGGTGTTTTTCAATATCGCTTGAATATCAAAACCTGTTTTGATAATAATGCTGTTTGAAGCTACTCTACATAGTAAAACAAAACTTGTTCTGGGACAATCTCGAGTGTTGTCACTTTAGTTTATCTTTAATTAAAGGGATAAAATATGTTGCGGACGTTACGAAAATGAACCATGTATATTTGGCAACAATGTTTGATCATATTTTCCTATGAAATGAGAATGTATATAGACGAATTATTTGAGTTTGCACATATCAACAAATGTTTGAAGTTTAATTTTTTGTCGTACTATTTGGCTAAAATGGACCTCCTTTTGATTTGATCAAATTTTCTGGTCAGACCGGTCCTAAGCCCAAACGGTTTTGTGCTCCATTTAACAATTTGATCGATCTGACCGGTCTGACGGTGTTAATGGAAAGCGCCCGTAGTGTGAAAGCTTTACATATTTATATCAGATCTGTGCCTGTCTTGTTTTCTTCAGATGGTTCCAGGGATTTCAAAGTCAGTATTGTGAATACTGACAATAAAAACATAAAGTATGTACTTTTTACCTCTAATCCTAACCCTTGAAGCACGAAAAGGAAACGTGTCTTAGAAATTGGAGAAATCAAGAAACTGTTTTCTTTTGTAATGAAACCAAGAAGTACATCAACATTTGAAACAGCAATAAAGTTGAGGGTCATTGCTCGTTTAGGTCCACACATATTTTGTTCATTTAACTTTTGACATTTTACACTTGAGCCTATGGCTCCAATGTATGGGATAATCGTACCCCACGTTATTGACTTAATAAATTGTATTGTATTACATTGTGTTATATTGTATCTGTATAAGAAAGTTGTTATAAGTTTTCAAATTTAGGACAGACATTTTTGAGAAAAACATTTCCAGAAGAATAAAAAGAACCTTGTTATAGGTGTATGTTTGAGATAGCTTAGAAAACTGATAGAAAATGTTGACAGATCAGATATACTTGAAACTCCAGGGTAGATATTTGAAACTTAAGGATTCCTATCAACTTCCGTTCTGCTTCGCTTTAAGCGGGGTTTTTTAGTTTTTTTTCGAAGCGTAATGGCCAAAACGTAACGTCCGCTACACAATTTATGTAACGTCCGCAACGCAATTCATACAAATGAGAAAACAGTGATTGATGGATTTTACTAGTTTTATACTTCTTTTAGTTTGTTAGTTAAACTTCAGCAATAGAATGCGTAAAATGATAATGCTCCATGTTATTATATTAAAAAAACCTAATATTACCCACTGTGATCATGTAACGTCCGCAACGAAATGTAAACTCTCCGAACAACCCCCGGTATTCTTTTACTACTAAATATTATCTCAAAAAAACCTTTGCTGTTTCAATGAATTTAAAAAAGTGTTATTTTTCGTGTTAAAATGTGTTCCAATCAATTTTGTGCTTAAAATTCCGAAGCTTATCTTTTAAATTGTCCCTTTCGATAGAATCATGTTAGAATATCGGTGAATTTTCTTTATATTCACAAAAACCACTTTGCCTGGTTTATTGCATGCTAAGTACCTTTTATGTCACTGTGTAATAATAACTGTTCAATGATATTATAATGTTTTTGCCTTAGACGCATCCAAATGTGGACAAAAAGATATTCAACCAGGAGTCTGTACTTGGCCTTAAGCAATCTGGAAAAGCATTCCCTCTTAACGCAGATATTCCAGTATTAAAGTGGCGTCTGCAAACGAAAGATGATTCGTTGATGCCCTTGACAAGTAAGTACCGGCACCCGTCCCTCGTTGAGATATCCAAATACAATCAGACCCACCGGAGGTTTCGCGAACCTTGGGGAAATGTTTCCCTTGGCCTATATGGCTATATGTAGTCATAATTTTACAGTAGCAGGAAGATGTGCTATATTTTTATACAAGAGCCCTTCTACAAGAGCCGCGAACATGAACAAGGTTGACAGGGATCCCAACATGAAATAGGCCCCCAGCTTGAGACAGCCCACCTGAGAGTAGCACCAACTAGAGAGGAACCTTGAATTTTTGGCACTCCCAAGTTGGGACCTAATTTGGTTGGCGGCACGGGGTAGATTACCCGGCCTGCCTCCCCCACAAAGGCCTTGTGTGAACATGTTAAATAGACATAATAGAACATATCTTCTTTCTGTGTTTATTTAGTCAACTGCTGGCCCTCTGAAAATGATGGACAATGTGATGTTAATATTGAGTATGAACTACAACAGGAAGAAATGGAGTTAAAAGATGTCACAATAACAATCCCAGTACCGTAAGTATATTCCCTCACACGCTAGTAGGAGCCATTTGACAGTGTTTTTTCTCTTTAAGCTAGATTTTCTACAAACTACGTGCAGAGGTGGCACTGGAAAATCCCCATCAGAGACGCTAAGGTCCCCAACAGATGGGCCAAGGTCCCCAATTAAGGGTTAAAGTCCCCAACAAGGAAGCAAGGTTGTTGTCGGTAGTCAAAGTTTTGCTGCCAGTACAACCATGGGAAGTTCGGGTGTATGCTCCCCTGAGAAAGTTTTGGAATTTTGAGTTTCTAGAAGTGACGTCAAAGTATCTTCGTCTGTCTGTAAGGAAGTATTGGACACCTTCCACCATAACCCCAATAATGCCATTGTCTCCAAACCAAAATTAAACTAAATGTATTGAGTAAGCAAAGAACAGAAACAATGTAACGACAAAACAAATTACAGAATCCTTTTCGGTAAAAGCCTACTGTATAACACGTCAGAGACATGTATTGATGTCTTATACATGTATATGACTGACATAGCCTGTGATATACGATGTTTCGGGTTACTTATTTAATTAGAAACACTATACTTTATTCCCAGGTTTATTCATACTAATCTGCAATTGATAAGTTGCAGATTTTTTCTTGTCAAAATAGAAAAGCACCATGTAAATTCAGTCTGGCCGTTTATTACAGGTTAAACGTTCAATAGGACTACGAACAAGTGGCCGCGGTCGCTTAATAGAGATGGCCGTTTAATAGAGGCAGTTTTTACAGAATATAAATAGCTGGGACTTTAATATCTGGCCGTTTAATACAGGGTGGCCGCTAAATACAGGTTCGATTGTACTTTCTCACATACAGAAATCCTGGGTACGGGATTGACGGTGGATCTTTTGTTTTTCTGCACCTTCCATACATCATTATACATTTAGGCATGGTGTTGGTGCGCCAGTCGTGGGTGAAATTGAAGGAGACTACCATTATGACCACAAACGATCAGTACTAGAATGGCAACTTCCAGTCATAGATGAATCAAATAAATCAGGAGCAATGGAGTTTTCAATATCCGGACATCCTGACGATTTCTTCCCCATTCACGTATCATTTGGATCAACGAAGTCATTCTGTGATCTCAAGGTGAGTTCTAAACACTAAAAGACAGCCCATTTCCGTTTTTTTATGGGCGTAGATTTTCCTAAGGAACAATTTTTCAAATATATAAGCATTGTATATTTGGAGGCCATTATATAATTTGGTAATCTAAGGCTTCGTTCACGTTAGCGCGCGCTCTCAAAAAAATAGAGCGCGCTCTAAACAAAACTCCCTCCCCAACAATAGAACGCCTGCCACGCAGGCTACGTTCACGTGGGATCGAATGAATTCAAAACCGTCCTCAAATTCGCACGGTTACGCATATTGCGTTAACACGGGATGCATGAAACAGGACGAATTCACACCTACACACGCAATCTCGCATCTTGTCAACAAGATGTTCGCAACAGACTTATAACAAGTTGTAACAATGCTGTCGTTTTATCAGGTTGCTACAAGGTTATCACTCGTCAATTTGTTGAATTGCAGGACGATCACAAGTTGTTGTTGTTGTTGTTGTTGTGGTTGTGGTTGTGGTTGTGGTTGTGGTTGTTGTTGTGGTTGTGGTTGTGGTTGTTGTTGTTGTTGTTGTGGTTGTTGTGGTTGTTGTGGTTGTGGTTGTGGTTGTTGTTGTGGTTGTTGTTGTGGTTGTTGTTGTGGTTGTGGTTGTTGTTGTGGTTGTGGTTGTTGTTGTTGTGGTTGTTGTTGTTGTGGTTGTTGTTGTTGTGGTTGTTGTTGTTGTGGTTGTTGTTGTTGTGGTTGTTGTTGTTGTGGTTGTTGTTGTTGTGGTTGTTGTTGTTGTGGTTGTGGTTGTTGTGGTTGTGGTTGTTGTGGTGGTTGTTGTTGTTGTTGTTGTTGTTGTTGTTGTTGTTGTTGTTGTTGTTGTTGTTGTAACAACTCTGTTGAGTCAACAATCTTGTAGCAAGTTGTCAAGAAGCATTTTTGTATTGCCAAACTGTACGTAAACGAATGCCTTATTGTCCAATCTATCTTTCTTAGGTAAAAGATGTCAATATTGTAGAAGACGGAATGCCTGTGAAGTTCGCGAGCGAAATTTTGTTTTCTGTCGATAAATACGAGATAGTCTGAGAATATAGCGTAGGTTCGAACTCCAAGACACTTATAATATAAGCAATCATCAATTTTCCAAATCTTTAAGAAATTTTAGCATGTCTGCCGTTTATTTTGAGAGTAAGACATGGGTCATGGGGCGCTAAAAATCAATGGTGCAATTAACAACAACTAACTTCTGGCAGACGCTTTAGGAGGAGCGGACCCCCCGCATCAGTCTGTAACAGTGTTATTTTTTTCAACCAAGAAAGCATGCTATTTTAAGATATTTTGCATTAAGTTTGAGACACAAACGTTTTTGAGAACTGAAATTTGCATAAACAAAAGGGTAGTAATATAAGACGGAAACCAACATTCGCACCTCTTAGTGTCCGCCATTGGAACTAACCATTGTTTAAGCTGCCTTGAACATCACCATTTGCATTGTATAGGTACACGTAGGTAAATCGGGGATCAAGATTCACTATCTAATAGATATTTCATTATTTGTGTAAAGTACATCAATCCAAACTTCATTATCCATGTATCGTAGGGAATTTGCCAAACATCAAACCTGAATACTGGTCCAACAACGAATCCCAATGTGTATAAGCACTTCTATCCCGGTACAATTATTTTTCTTATATTTCAATATGCTCAAATGATACCACGTAAATTTCATTACGTCTCAAGCAAATGTTCAGTAGCCGAATGGTTTAGGCGTCTACCTTCTACGT
Organism: Trachythela sp. YZ-2020; assembly: GCA_016169945.1. Lineage (NCBI taxonomy): Eukaryota > Metazoa > Cnidaria > Anthozoa > Malacalcyonacea > Clavulariidae > Trachythela > Trachythela sp. YZ-2020. The sequence continues at coordinate 7,445,785 of JADLSH010000387.1, forward strand.
GGTGAGTCGATGTCAAATCCTAGGGAACCCTCCCAATAGTGGGCCCGCGAAGGGCTAGGGTGGGGTTTGGGTGCGTGCAAGGTTTCAGATTTTACTATCTAAAACAACGTGAACGTTGTTTTTACGTGTGCGTAATGTTGTGTCAGTAAAATAGCGTCTACACATTGGGATCCGGCGTCGGACCTGTATCCATGCATGGCGTAAAATTTAATGGGAACACACTGCAACATTAGACAATGACCACATTGGCTAAAAATCCCCTGAGCATATTTTCTATAGGAAATTTCACCACCTCTGCAGAAATTGGCCCCCTCTCGAAAAATATCCGCAATTTGTGCATGGCAGTATGACAGCGAAAAGATATGGAGAAGTATTGCAATACAAAAACTAAAGTAGAATTGTTGAAAGAAATGCCATGAGAAATATAGTATTTGAAAATCCGTTGTTACAAATTATTAAGTCCGTGTATAGTCCCATTGATATCGCTGATCGAACGAAAGTGTATAGATTGACTATGACATGGATAATGAATGACATCTATATTCCATGGTCAGCCATTCCAGTTTACTTTATATGTACTGAGTCTGAGAAACAGCTGTGAAATTTCTGAAGTGATTTATGTATTCTATAGAATAATAATTTACATGGCTTTGCTGCGTCCCTGCAGCACTTAGCAGAACCGAGTAACTCGCCTTGGAAGCGGATATTCTGGCAGAGAAACGGAATCTCGGCAAGGCCAGATCGATTATTCCCACATGTAAACAATTTGCACGGGTAATGCGCGCTAAGCTGAATTCCTATATGCCTTGTATTTGAAATCTAATGGCAATACGATTCATCAGTCTGTGGGATTAGAACTCGAGTAAACCTAGCCTCCTCCGCAGGCAACTCGGTGGCAAACGGCAGAAATACGCAATATTTTTTAGGCAAGAGGGTGGTAACAGGGGATCGTCAGGGATACAGTAAAGCCCCGCATAAAAGAACCAGTAAAATTTGACTTCAGGCTGAAGTGGTTCTTATATAACGGGTACTTAGAAAGAAATCAGGCTGAAGTGGTTCTTAACTGGTTCTTATTTCCAGTCAAAAACAATTGTTCCTGGTTTAGAGTTTTAAACCTCTTATTGTGAACAAAGGGTCATCATGATGTAAGTTTTTTGAATATAGTTTTGCAAGTTGAATTATGTTGTGAATTGATTGCTGTTGTGATAAAATAAATGCATGCATGATGTGGTTGAAAGACAATTCCTGCTAGCAAGATTACAGTATCTTGTTTTCTTCCTAGTACCTGCTTACTAATTCAGCTAAAAGTTTAATAAGGTTTTTTAAGAACCAGTTTCATTTGTCAGCCTGAAGTGGTTCTTGTATTTTGGGTGCTTAATCGCCCAAATTTCAGGCTGGTGGTTCTTAACCCACTGGTTCATTTATGCGGGGCTTTACTGTAGTTGGCGCAAGTAAGAAATAAAACCTCTGCTCAAGTATTGCAATTCTGCCGTTTGCCAAGAGTTGTATTTGGGGGAGGCTTGTTCGATCCACACCGCGGTCAAGCTTTTCTCAGCTTGCCCGCGGTGTGGATTCATCAGGTTAACTTTCCTGAATTTCTCAGCGCCTATTTTCATGTTTTGACGATATGGCGGTAATAATTATGTTGATTTTCAGTGTCCTTCCATTTTATGGGCAGCTATTAAAGTAAAATAAAGAAAGGCGCTCGTAGGGGAATAGTTTTTATAATCTGAAGCGATATTCAATAGTGCTAAAACTCAGCTGCGTGTTATGATTCAACTGCAATTTGGTCCCGACGCAGAACGCGTCATTTGGATGCGCAGTTGGTCTATGTAGGATAAGGGAAGACTTGATGATTATATGGCAGGAAAATAAACGATAGAGTGCATGAAATGTTCATTTTTTATTATTTTTCAATTGTTTTGCCCAATCTATTTATAATTATTTGACCATTCATTTAAATTACACTTGTAGTTTTATAAAGTCATTACTTCAATTAATGCTTCTAATTATAATGGACAATTAAGTATGAGAGTAGTCAGTATGTTCATTGCCACACTTTCACGTGTATGCTGAAGGTTTTATGAGAACTTCCGAACAAGATCTTCATCTCCAAATGCCTAATTATCATTAATTATCACGTAAAATATTGTTGCTTTGTTCATATGGTATGACAAGTTTTCAAACTAGTCCATGCACACCTTTATATTAATTAAGAGGCATGCCCGTATTTACCAATATGCCTACCGAGCAAGCTGTATCTATAACCTATCGGCCCACAATGGTCTTTACATTTTTCTGAAAATGTGCTATAAATTCGGCCACTCTGCTCCAGAGACCCGAAGGGCATTCTCCCTGATCCGCCTGGTTTTAGATATGTGTTAATAATATCCTATGTATTCCGAAAATTGGTAAATCCGGGCGTGGTTTGTCTTGCTGTGCTACACAGCGTCTTATAATTCCACTGACTCTTTTCTCAATATCACACTACCAAATTTGTCGGCGATTTTTCTCTTCCTGATCGATGTGATCGAGCGAATGACATATCAACGACATACTTTTGTTTGTGAGTCTACTCATTCGCATGCGTCAGGAGGAGGATAATCGCCGTCAAAATTGCTAGTGTGAACCAGGCTTTAAGCCTCGTTTCCGTTTTGTCGTAACTGTCGTGACCAAGTCATATTTGACGATGTGAAATAGTTTGGGTCTATCTCGTCTTTTCGGCATGTGCTGTATGCAAATCGGTCTTTACCACTGATCTGAATATAGGCTGGATAACGCATCTCTTGTCAAAAGTGAAGCCGGAAGTCAAGCGGCCGATCAGTGCCGCCACCCGATTCTGAGGCCCTACTTTATTATAGATAGTATTACAGAATCCTAGTTTTTTTGCCTTTTAAACGTTTCTGGCCGGGCCAGTTTTACTATCACAAAGATAGAAGCACACGAGAAGAAATTTGAGCAAAAAATTTGGAGTATTATGGTTTTATAACGCCGTGAAACTGGATTTACACGTTCGAAGGAGTGAACAGTCGCATGTTCGCGATGTTTTGTTTATGATATTTCAATTCAAAATCCACTCAAAATATAGAATTACTGCTACTGGACGAAGGCACTCAAGGCATTTGATGAAATGAACCAGCTCAGCTGCAGTATGAACAAAAGCGTGAATGTGGTAAGTTTTTAAAACAGGAATTAAATAGGTTATTAACTTAATATGTGTTCATTTCAGTACGTGAATATTGAACCAGTGTAGCACTGTTCCTAATTCCTGTTTTAAAAGCTTACCACATTCACGCAGTTGTTCATACTGCAGCTGAGCTGGTTCATTTCATCAAATTCCTAGAGTGCCTTCGTCCAGTAGCAGTAATTCTAATATTTTGAGTGGATTTGAATTGAAATATCATAAACAAACATCGCTAACATGTGGCTGTTCACTCCTTCGAACTTGTAAATCAGTTTCACGGCGTTATAAAGCCATAATACTCCAAATTTTTGCTCAAATTTCTTCTCGTGTGCTTCTATCTGTGATAGTAAACTGGCCCGGCCAGAAACGTTTAAAACAAAAAACTAGGATTCTGTAATACAATCTATAATAAAGTAGGGGCTTCTCTGATACCGTGGCACTTCGACTTCACTTTCCATCTCAGAATCGTGGGCAGCAGATCGCCGCTTGACTTCCGGCTTCACTTTTTTCCATCAAATTATTAAGAGATGCGTTATCCAGCCTATATTCAGATCAGTGGTCTTTGCTGACTGCAAAGATATATCGACACTATATTCCATCGATCACCTTGATATGGTCACGACAGTTACGACTTAATGGACACCAGGCATTACACTAAAACAGTGTCTTGACAAAATGTTCACGATATTTCTTGATCTCAGTATGACGACTTCTAATAACAAAGAATATTGGCAAATGCTTCACGTACTAACAAAGAGTATTGGCAAAAGCTTCGCGATATTTCTTTACCCTCCATGCATACACCACTGGGTTTATTGCGAAGTTCAAGCAGGCAAACGATTGTGCGTACGCATACCCTGTGACAAAGAACTGGGTACGAACAATATCCAGAACACTCCCACCAGACAGCCAATGGATTAACCACATTTGTAGGTAGATAACAAACGGCAATTGAGTTATTATCAATACTACAATCAATATGATCACAACTCTCGACATATTATCATAAGGCAGTGGGTACAATACTCGTTCACTATAAAGTGTTTGACTTGCACTCACTCTTGTAACAAACCTTCCCTTCTCGCGTTTTCTCAACACTGGATAGATAAACAAACTGTTACATATAAATATAAGGATTGATAACTCCACGAAACTTAAGATCGCCAATCGAGTTTCCAGTTGGTGAAAATGCATAACAATGCCACCGGCGATTGATGCTACCCAAACAATGATGTTACTGATAATTGTTCGTCTGACAGTAAGAATATAAGACCAACTTAGGGAATACAGAACTATGACTAGTCGATCGATGGACATCAGTACCAGAGTATAGAATGAGCATTGCATTGTTATCCAGTTTAAAAGTACCATAATACCTTCACACATAGGTGTTAATGGTATCTGGAACACACGTGTCATCACCAAAAATAGAATTATTACGCCGGTGAGGAAGTCTGCGAGTGCTAAGTTGATAATGTAGTAGGTAACGCGCATGTGCATGAATGACTTTCGTTCTTTAGCTAGGACAAGAAGAAGGAATCCATTCAGAAGCACGGACATGAACGCAATGAATAGACCAAAAACATACGGCGTAAGGTCAGTGTTCTTGATGTTAAGTTCTTCAGTTCCATTACTGCTGATGTTGAGAGCAGCCATAGTACATCAAATATTACACTGTCAAAAGAAAATACGAAAATCAAATTGTCAATGTCAATTCCCATATGAAACAATCATAATTCAAATACAACGATTTCTGAAAAGGTCCTGGGAACGAGGTTGCGAGTTTTGGCCTTCAAGTATTCCTTTTCCTCACAACCCGAAAGTATTACTCCTGCTAATCCAAACTTTAACCCTATAATTATAATCTAGCACTAACCCTATTACCCTAATCCTACCCCCATGCAATAAGGCCTTACTCTGCTCCTAACCCCAATCTTAACAAACTAACGTAAAACTGAGAATGAAGTTATGAACAATATTTCCAGCCGGTGTACATATTTGCATCGTATGGATTGCTTTGCTCTCATGTTCATGCAAATTTAGGAAAAAACCTTGACGCATACATAGTAGGCATGTAATACTAAGTATTGCTAATACATTAATAGACTCTTATAGAATAGTGTGCTTGATAAATCACTTTTTTATACCTCAGTTTTATATTTTAACCAGACTCGGTTTAACATAACATATATTGTTACGACAATGTTATATAATACACAAATCACCCGGCGTTAATATTTCATTCTATTAAATTAATCGACTGTAGCAATGGTGAAGCATAGGATAAGTACTGTGCAATAATATTGTCAGTTGGAACAATTTGAAGCTAGCTCAAATTAACCGTGTTTTCATTACTACCATTAGCATTTCATTAGCGTTTTCACAGAATTGCGTTAAATACTTATAAGAAATTTACTCGTGTAACCATATAATTCATATGTGTGTATATGCACTTTGACATTAAATACATATAACGTCCTCGACTCACCCCTTGGCCTTGATCCTCTAAATTTTAATTTGAACTCCAAAGGCAAAGCCGTTCCAAACTTACAAATAATACACACTACTGTTCAAAGGTTAAACTTCACATATATTTATACTATAGATGAGGGAGTAGCCAAATTCCTTTCCTATGCACATCCCACAATTTCCTTTAATTTCCTCCCTAAATTTCCACTCCCAATTCCGTATTTTCCGGCTAGACGCATTCGAGAATGCACGGTCGTGTCTTGCGACATGCTGAGCGGTTGAACTGAAATATTAATGACATTATACATAAAGAATTGTTTCCTATATGGATATCGACTGTCGGAAAAGTTATCATTTTAAACAAACGTCCTTTATCTATTACATCCTGAAATGTACACAGTGTGCAGGGTCCTTATAGATTTGCCTTTAGGCCACGACCAGGGGATATGAACTTATTTCATTTACGAACTTTCTTCGAATTCAAAAGATTAAAGTTTCAATCCGTATTCGGTTTTCCTATATAGGAACAAAAGTTTACATGATTGATGGTAAACCTTCACGTTAGAAAGTCAAATTCCTTTTCTGGAGTAAAAATTATAGTGAGATGACTTATAAAATCCTAGACGAAATTAGGAATGATTTTTTTTTCCTTTTTGTCGATCACATGTAAGCGGTCCGTAGGAGAAAATGGCTATAACACCAAGTCACAAGTGCATGGGCGCACATTAGGGGGGGGGGGGGATTTGTAAAATTACACTACTTAATTCGGTCCGAGTTGGTCCGAAACATCCTGTCTAAAAAACGTATAATAAACGATACAATAATTGTCAATAAAATAAATCAAAATTGCAAAACCCAGAGATATATTTTCCTCTTAAAGCAATATACTCAAGTTTAAGAAGAGATAGCCATACACGACTGCGCAAAACCTCCTAACTTTTGCTCTGCCGCATTGCGCGTTCTATTTCCAAGTCAGTATTCTCGAGTAAAATTAAGTCAACTCTGTTGTAAAAATTATTTTTTAACAATCCTTCTACACTGCAGGCACCACACATATTTTTACATTAACTCGTAACACATGTTTTGATGTGTCAAACAAATATTAAAAGTCGGTCCCCGAACAATGGACACCCCCCAGACTTTTTTGGAATGTGCGCCCCTGTACAAGTGTTCCGAATTCCAAAAAGATGATCACCTTCACGAATCTTACTCGTTAAGGCATCATTAATGCCAAAGGAAATAAGTTATTCATTCCAATACATGCATTGCCCTACATTAAGTGACTAAATCCGGAATAAATATTTAATAAAGCTTGTGTTTGGGCTGTTCAAATTCAAAAGGATAGTAACAGTAGAATTTGTTTTAGTTGGTGACTTGCCAATGAGGAACTATTTAAGTATTTCCTTTTTCATTCTTTGAACGCCCACACTGATAATTTTTTCTCAATTGGATTCTGCCTCAAAACAAACCTTCATCGTGAAACCGAGGGTTTAGTAAAAATTGTACACTTTGTCAAACATCACAAAAAGATGTAAAATCTTGATTAATCTGAAATGCCAACAAGGTTAGAAAATCTGTAAATTTTCGATATATAGACAGTTATACTTCTCGAAGTAGAATTTTAGTGGAGAAATATTTTAACAACAAAGTTTGTAAATATTTGAAGTCAGTATATAGACTTAGGTTATAGAATTTGCACAAATGCTCCACATGCCACAACAAAGTTTTATTATAACGCAGATGTAATTTGTATACGTCATGATGCACTCAAACAGAGAAGTAAATTCTGTGAATATGGATCTTACAATCATATGCCATTAATCAGTATAGACTCAGTACGAATATGCGCATATATTGCGCAAATAAAGTTTCGTTATGATGCAAACTTTCACATGCGTCAAAACAGAAAACACAACGGAGAATAAATTCCGTCAATACATGTCATGGCGTGCAGCTACTGGCCATAACATGGCCATTATTTTCTTCCTTTATTATCATAAACTATTTGTGGGCGTGCGCGCAGTTTTATAGAGATCAATTAATGAGGTGATGAAATCATATCACGGTATTGTTGGGTGGGAGGATCTTGGCACATACCCCTATAATTTTATATGAACATTCGTTTGTCCCTATACAGGGTGAATCATAAAAAACGGAGTCCTCGATTCAAATGTAAAAAATGATTAATATAGAATAAAACGTTTATGCATGTTTACATTCACTCTAATAACGGTGGGTTACTTTATAAATTGTTTCGCGAATAATAGTATTTTAAGTAACTGTGATTGGAACATCGAAAATTTGAGATGCAATAAAATTTTATACTAACTTATTTTTATCAACAAAACGATAAAAATCATAAAATTGAACATTTTGGCAATGAATCATCAAAACCAAACAACTACGGCTTAATTCCATGCACTACTTTCAGTTCATTTACTAACTTTGCATAGTTTATTATGTTTCGGTTGCGGTTTAAGGGTGGTTATGGCCGGTTATTTTTGGATTGGATTTAGGAGTATGAAACAGATAGTAAAACCGACTATGAATTACCGACTAAGAATTTCACACGCATGAACAATGCATGAAATAACATAGTAAAATTGCATAATTAAGCGGCATCTAAAACTGATGGGTTCTACTAAATTTTCTCTTGTGCAGAAAAGAACAAGCTTTAAAATAAGATCTATTTAAAACTGTTTTAAATTATGAGACACATGCAGTAACCTATGACCAAGACTAAGTTCATTTACGTCTTTCGTGCATTTAAAACGAGTCAGAAAAGGCAAAATACAGTCTCTTTGGTTCATGCAATATCAAATATATAATTGAAGACAAGTCGAAACACTAACAATTTCGCTCATGCAGGCCAAGCATTACCTTTATACGTTGATAGTGATGTCAGAGAGTTATTTTCTAAATTACAATGTGCCCAAACCAATGGCCCAAACAGGTCATTCTCGCTGCTTCTAGTATGTTTATATATGTCACTGTGGCCAGAGAGAGCTTTTTGTGAAGAATCAACATTCTTTCGTCAACACTTGATTTTCGAAGTAGTTGAAGTATTGTGCATGTCTGGTGACCAGTGGCGGTGACCTTTCATGTGTGCCATTATTATGCTAATGCCTAATGGGATTTTTATCTATCAGTCTACTGATTTTCTCATATATTGTTTTCGAGCTGTGAACAGCCAAGCCAAATTGAATCATTCGTATAACGATAAGATAATGCACAAAAAAACATAGACTGCATGGGATAAGTCATCCGGCTCCTTAGAACATTCCCGTATTCCCATGGATCATTGGGCGAATTTTAATATTTTTCGAAGCGAACTAGAAGGACTGTGCACGAGGGAGGCTAGTCAGATTCGCGGCTCATCACGGCTATTAGTAGAGAATTATCGACCTATTTCGATGCTACCGGTATTAAGTAAAGTTATGGAGAGAGTTGTTCACGTACAACTGAGTGCACATCTTGATCAATTAGGTTTTCTATATCAGCATCAGTGCGGTTTCAGGCGCGGGCACAGCACTGCACAAGCAACAGGACAAATGGACAATTGAACAACTGGGTGTTTGAAGCTATGGATAAGAAAGAACTTACTGGCCTGCTATTTGTTGATATATCTAAGGCATTCGATTCAATAAACCATAAACTTTTATTGGGTAAACTTGAACATATAGCTAGGATTGTCTGCAAGCTCTTTGAAATGGTTCAAATCTTATCTTGCGGACAGAAGGCAAAGTGTGTGTGTTAACGGAGAGTCATCAGAGACTCGTCAAATTGACCTTTGTGGCTCAAGGAAGTATCCTGGGTCCACTCTTATTCAATGTTTACGTAAACAGATTGCCAAAAGCTGTAGAAAAGTATCGCATGATTTTGTATGCTGATGAAGCCGTTCTAATTTATGATACATCCACACCTGGACGGTGAGCCAGTAAAACTTAACAGATATCTGATTTCAAATACTTGGGAATAACGCTATAGATGAAAGATGGAACTGGAAGGCACATATTAGTAATTTATCACGTAAACTCGGTCATTGGCTGACTATATTCAATCGCATTTCGCACTTGTTGGATATGAAACACGTTTAGCATACTATAACGGTCTTGTGCTTCCACATTTAGATTATGCGGATACTGTTTGGGGAGACTACCTGGAATGAAGTCAGAAATGGCACATTTGCAGAGATTCCAAAACCGTTTTGCAAAGAAAATTGTAGATTGCAAATTGTCATCTGATGAGACCTTGGCAGTGTTGAAGTGGTTCCGCTCGCAAAACGACGTTTTGGACATCGATGTGTTGACGTTCACAATGCAATCAAAGGATATATCCCAGAACATTTTGATAGATTTAGAACTCCTTTGAGCAAATCCCACGGATACAACACAAGAAACGGTTATTTTCCTAGTCTTCCTAAAGTAAAAACTTATTGGGGAAAACGAGTTACCTACTACAGAGCAGTACAAGATTGGACCTCCCTTCCTGATGACCTTAAAAAGCCTAGTATGCCCATTTTTATCTTGTCATAGTTTTATACTCATATGTTTTATCTAGTTATAGATGACCCTGTTGAAAACCACTGTACAGTGAAATAGGCTTCCTCTTAAAAGGTTTAAAAAAGAAGAAAAGTTTAATAAATTAATCTTTCTTCCTGATCCTCTCCTCTCAGTAGAACCTCCTTGTCGTCCTTGAGCTTTAACAACTCACTTTTCCTCTTCCAAAACATGTAAGCATAAGCGATCGATTCTTTTCAATTCTTTCCGATTTTATGAAGCATTGTAATGATCATGAAATAACCTGAATTTTAACACATTTTTAAAGATTTGCCCAAATTGTCTTGATTTCCCCCAACATTTTCCCGAATTTCCTTGCTTAAGTTGGTTTTCTACATTTATGGAATTCCGCATCGTAAGTCAAGGAGATATGGTTACATGTCCAATAAAAATCGATATTGTGAAATTGACCCTATAATAATTAATCCTTTGAATCTAGTTCGGTTCTTGAATAGCGCGATTGTTTCGATTCGAAGATATTTCGATAAATGGATGTTCAAATAACCTTCCAAATCGAATTACAAAATTTAGGCATTTTTACCTAACCGGAGCAAGCGCTGCAAGCATATTAAAGAAAAGAAAAAATGCAAAACAAAAGAAATTAATGCAGTGACGCATATCAGATACAGTAAGCGCAAGTATAAGCGTAAGACTGTGTTAAGTGTTTAGTTAGCATAAGCTGGGAGTTGGGTGGAAATTTAAAAAAGAAATTTTTTATATTTTTTATTATTAAACCTCAGATGGAAGGCCATACTTGCATGATTGATAACTTAGTTTCCCGCATCATCATTGATTACTTACGAATCATCCTCATCAGGGACAGGTCATCAATTCACAATAAATACGAACATTAGAAACCATAGTTATTTTTCCCACAAATCTTGCCTTGCCTCTTGATAGAAGAGGAGACTACTCGACATGAAATTGTCAGTGCATGAATGTTAAAGTAATTAAATATTGAACGTACATTATCAATAGATTGTTTGATGAGAGCGTCGATAAACATCTTATTTTCATGAAACATCGTTAAATATCAGGAAATCGAGTTAATCAAGAAAGAACAAACGTAAAAGTTACTCCTTAATTCTTCGATAATTTATATAACTTCAAACCATTGTTTATATATTAATACGAGGAATCAGTCGGCGGAATGTTTGAATGTTAAATCAGGACTGCTTTAATTAATAATACCTGAAAACTCGTTTTCTGTACGTTGTAACTATTATAGTAAATGTACATACCAGATTTGAGGTAAGAAATTTACCCTTCAAGGCTTCAGAGTTCAGTCAAGATACCACGCTTGCCGAGACAGGTTTGATGGATCGGTCATGCGACTATGACTGCACTAATGAGGAATTACTCAGTAAAATAGTGAAATTTGAGAAGGTTGTAAGTGCTCTGTAGCTTACGTGTTTCGGAAACGGGGGAAGGGTGCGTCAAATTAAAAGTTAAACAGAAACTAATCCTTGGATAATTTATCCAAGGGCAAGATGGGGATTCGAAACTTAAAACAGCTGTTGTTATGACTTATGACAATAAAATTGTTTATATACATTTTAGACCACGTCAAGCTTAAATGAAAAGTTTCTCATAATGACATAAATTATGGAATGTTCTATAAGTCAATAGATGCAAACGAAAGGTCAATAAGTCAAGGCTGCATGCAGGGTTGAAGAAAAACGAACTTGTTGCTGACCAGAAGCTCAGAGCTCGTGGTCGTGTGTATATATGTTGCCCCGAAATTTACCTGTGTATGAGCCAAAAGTAAACATGAGCGAAATATCACTCTCACGAGCCATGCAGTGCTGTTGCTAGGATGGAGGTAGAAGGGTTCGGGACCCATTGGCAAAATTGTCGGAAACTCAGGTCATGATGTAAGTTGTAATGTAAGTTACTATGACTATGTTTTCAGACTTTTTGCATGAGTTGTTGTGTGCTATATAATGGTTTATAATAATCAAACTTGAAATGAAATTATCTCCCAAGATGTAGAAAACGCCGCTTTAGAAATTCTAGATTTTGAGGTATGCAATTTGAGGTATCGGGGAACTCACGTGTCTAAAAGTTTAGGTTTTTACGAAATAAGTTTTCTTCCATCGAGTCACTTCTTTGTCACTGAATTATATTTTTGGCACTGTTTTCAGCCAATCAGAATTGAGAGCTTTGCCGTGTTTATTTATCTGATGAAAATAATGACGTTACAAGATGAGCTGAGATAAATAAAAATAAAAAAGATATAGCTGGGGCCTGGGATGGAACCCTTACGTTATCATTCAAAAAAGTTCTTCAAAGGTTTTGACACCTGCCTGATTTTGTGCTAATTGTAAAAATTTAGTTACCCCGAAACTTTCTTTCCGCCTTCTTTCTGATAGTGAAGATTGCATGTGAGAAAAGATTGCTCTGCAAATTGTGGAATTACATTTGCATCGTTCAATTTTAATATAATATTTTCTGTAATGCTGAATGTTAATTCGATACCATTCTTTATTGAGTACAGTATCGTAAACTGATCGTAAAGCCTAATTGTCTCAACGTTTTGTCATTTTAAAACGTTTCGTAAGAACTGCATGTGCACATGTGCATGACTTAAAATGCAGGCAGGCAGCTGGAAAAAAGCTGTTTCACTCAAACTGGAGCATTATAAAAATGGGGAGAATACAATTTTTTGTAATCAAGTCTGTGCTACCCTCATTAATCTGTGCATACCCTATTAATTGTTTATTGGTTGATTGGTTGGGTGGTTGGTTGATTGATTGACTTACTATTTAACAGTTGAAACCGCAAACTGATTAAAAGAATGAGATCTGACACACAAGCCACAAGGCGAAATGTATTCAGTTTTAATTTTCTTAGAATTTAACTTCCTGTCAGCAGGGGTCCCTACTTTTTTCAAAAATTGGAAAAAATTATTTTCCCATTTTTGAAAAAAGTAGGGACCTAAAGTGCCCTCTTTTCTGGTTGAAAATGTCCCTTTCGAATTAAATGCTAGACTTGCTCCATCCACTATAGTGTAAATAACATGACGTAGCAAGGGGATTTTGAACCGAAGCGGCTAGACTTGCTCGAAGTTTCTGTTTCGCTGTCTTTCTGTATCGATCCACTATAGTGTAACTCATGTTATATACACAAGGACAATGAAAGAAAGACTTCGGCCAAGTCTAGCCGCTTCGGTTCAATTTTGAGCCGAGATTTTCCGAAGTTGACAAGTCTCTCTTTCTCGCTCCGCCACCCCTCGCTACGTCATGTTATTTACACTATAGCGGATCGATACAGAAAGACAATGAAAGAAAGGCTTGGAGCAAGTGTAATCAAATGCAGGAGATCGTGTTGCAGAGACCTATTTTTTCCGGGGGGAATCCCGTCGGACCCCTACAATGTTTGTCCCTTACATTGTACATTCAGGATACTTCTTACTCCCCCCCTCCAAAACAAAATATGACCCTGGCTATGCCACTGATAGGTGCCCCTTTTTTGCAGTGCTCCCCTACTTTTGAGAATTGAGATGCGTCGACGGCCCTTGCCTGTCAGGCAACAATTAATCAAAATTTAATTACTAATCCAGTTCAATTCACACTTTCTACTAACAGTGTTCATTACCTTATGATATGGGTATAGTGAGATTGTTTGTATACGACATTTGTATTGTTGATATCCAATTAATAGCTCATACTAATGATACCATATTAAACTGAAGAATATGTAGTCGGTTCGCGCGACGAAGTTGGCCATGCCGCGCCTATATATGGCTGCATTTAGCACCGGAAAATATGGCAACCAAATAGCGACTGACTCGCGGTAAAAATGGTACCAAACTATCAAAATGAAGAAATTTGTAAGAGACATTTGTAATGGTATAGCTATAGGACTCAACTATATAATCTATATTGGAATTTGCTAAATGGCGAATATTTAACGTAAGTTATTGATATGTACTAATTCTATAGAATTGAGATTTAAAGCTATATGCATGATTCATTTTATATGGATAGATTTTCTCCGAAAATGCTGGTGCGAGAAATACTTAACCATGCAGTGCCTGTTTACAATGAAATCTGTTAGAGTTTGAGTTTGATGAGCAGTGCCATTTTTTCCTCTTGTCGTTATTCCATTGCCATCTTTTTCCGGTGCTAGTTTACCGTTGCCGGCATTTTTTCTGCTCACCCCTATGGCTACTCACAACAACAAATTTCTTCAGAACAGTTATAATTTTCCAACCTAGCTGTATACATTAACATGCATGTGTAGTAGATAGACCAATAGATAGACCAATAGATAGACACAGTCGGTAACATTTTACTTTTGTTGTATATGTATATATATATAAACAAAAATCTTGCAAGATGTTCATGTTTTTGCAATAAATCATCAAAACATAGTGCACCACGCTGATTCTTAGAATTCGTAATTTTCCCATCACGGTCTTGGCTCTATAACTGAGTTAACTTTTGACAATAGTTTATGGCTCAAATATATTATATTTACCTTGGCGTATACAACAGTCTTGCAAGATGTATTTTCCGATCTATAAATGGTTTTGCCGTGATACGACATATATGCTGAAAGCTAGTGTTGGGCCATTCTGCATGTTTCCATGTTAAAAAGTCCGACGTTCTTGTCACGACGTTTTAATGTAATTACTTAATATGGAACATGAGGTATAATCAGCAATGCTCGCCTGCATACAGTGTTTAAACTGATACGGTGGGAGCACTGAAAATAATTATATACAGTACTTATAACATCTGAAGGAGGGGAGGGATTATAAAAGACGTTTATCCGATGGGCGTGATATATTGATTGGTATCTAAATGAAGGCGGGTTGATTCCATTCGTCGTAAATTGAAGGTTTTGTGCAATTGTTTAGTATTTCAACGATATTATATTATCTATTAGAAATGCGAATATGAAAGGTTAACTAGCAGACAACTGATATTTGACTGTATTGTTATTTTTACTGACAACTGACAATTAAGGTATCTTAACTGATAGCTGAAGAAAGATCAGTTAAACATCTTGGAACTGACATGATGTTATAAAATATCTCACTGCAGGACAGCTGTCTTAGTGAAGTTTAAGTAATTTTAGCTGACACTATTGACTGATCCAAAACCCCATTAAGACTAGCAGAAAATGAATAGTCCTATGAGTCAAGGAACCAACCCGTTCATAATATTTGTTCAATATATAGGGCATTAATGTTTTATGATAGATTCATTGAAAGTTGAACATTCCCTTGAGTTCTGCAGAAGCTCACTTGGGAGGACAGCTTTTTAAATACAGTTGAGGCGATCATGCAAATAATGCATTTCCTATTACCAGCCGTAAGTTGCCATCTGTTCTCATCTGCATGTTGTCACAATACATGTATTACAGTAAAGTTGAAATAAGGCTTTATTATACACTAATGCCGGAATTGCGTACTCTAGTAGAAAACCTCATGTATAAGGATTAGCTTCCTGGGATTTGGAAAGAGGAAAGGCACCAAGGGTTTCCCGACTGTGCTCCTAAAATCGTGAAAAGTTGCTGACCAAAATGCTAAAAAGTTGCTAAAATTGTGCCCAAAATTCAAAAGGTTGCTACTTCGAAACTTCAAGTTGCTGCTACTTGGCACTTGCTACTTAAATTTCACGATATTTCCACACATACATTATTTAAAGTTTTTAGTTCTATATTTTGTCCTTCCTTATAGTGTTGATTGAAAATTGAACAAAATGCTAAAACGTTTCATTATATAAATCGCTTTCCACGAAGGAAGAGTCCTTCGTCGTATATAAAGTTATAGCTCAGAACTCAATCAACCAATGACTGGTTATTCTTTAAAATCCCCAGTCCTTATAATGATACTAATAATATTTATTATGTAAGCAGTTAATAAGTTAATAGAAAACATTGGCATGAGCGACAGACGGTCGTTGTTGATATTATTATGGTTGAGATAATTATATTGTTGTTGAGCATAGATGTAATAGCATGTGCATGAATGTGTTAAACAACGAAATATAAAGAAACAAGATATAACATTGGTGGCAGCGGTGGGACATATTTAATGGGATTGTAGTGTTTTTGAGTATATATTTTATTACAACACAACAATACGACAACTCGTTATTTCCTCGTGGTGATGACCCCGATGCCTCATGGGCCATACACCACATCTCTCCCCACGTCACAATATTGTCCCTCTAGTATAATTAACTGTCAATAAAATGTAAATGTTTTTATGATGTCCGTAATACGTTCGCACCATATCAATACCTAGTGTTCTTAACTATATTAACTATCATGTCCTAGTCTAGTTGGTTCTTGCCGGATTCGTACAGGATACGTACAGTGGTTCTATTTCATCCAATTCTTGGTTTGGTTCTAGTGTCCCTTGTTGTTCTTACATGTCCATTGCCGTTTCATCCTCGGTGACACTCTCATTAGCCAAGGCTTGGATATCTGCACCTGGTTCAAGATCTTGAGTTTCAGTTTTGTTCTCCGAGGCAAGTAACCGATCAATGTGTCTCCTCCAGATAACGTTTGGTGTAACCTCCACCTGATACGACATTGGTCCGGTTCGAGCACGCACAATTCCTTGTATCCACTTCTCCTTCCCTCTGTAATTTCTGACACTCACTGTTTGTCCAATGAATAGCTGACGTACATTACTAGCAATAGCACCCTTCGATTTGGCTTGATTGACTTGTTTGTCTATAACATGCTTCCTAATATCGGGTTTGATCAAGTCTAACCGTGTGCGTAAATTTCTTCCCATTAAACGAGTTGCTGGTTTTTCGCCAGTAGTGCTATGTGGAGTGTTTCTATATTTCATTGAGAATTTGGACAGTTTAGTCTGCATGGACCTTGGATCTTCCTTCATTGATATAAGAGATTGTTTTAAGGTCTGAATGAAACTTTCTGCTAAACCGTTGGTTGCCGGATGATAAGGTACAGACGTGATGTGTTTTACTCCGTTTTTCTTTAGAAACAGCTGGTATTCTTCTGCAGTGAATTGCGGCCCATTGTCGCTGACGAGTTGTTCCGGTATTCCATATCGTGCAAACACTGTTCGTAGGGCTTCGATCGTTTTGGATGTTGTTGTTTTAGAGTGCATGATTATTACTTCTGGCCATGTCGAATGATCGTCCACTACCACTAAAAACATTATTCCAAGGAAGGGTCCTACAAACTCGATGTGGATACGTTGCCAGGGTGTAGATGGCCACTCCCATGGGTGTAAGGGTGAGCATTTGGGGGCATGTTGAACACGCTGGCAACCACTGCATCCTTTTGTTAACCCTTCAATCTCTAGGTCAATTCTTGGCCACAAGACGTAACTTCTTGCCAACGCTTTCATTCTGACCACACCAACATGACTTTCATGTAGTACTTCTAGTATTTCGTTTCGTAACTTCGTGGGAAACAACTCTGCTCCCCCACATAATACAATCTTGGTGCACAGTCAGTTTGTTTCTTCGAGAGTAGTATGGTGCCATGTTGGGATCTTTATTTTCGTGCCAGCCTTTCATGACATACTCATACACTTGAACCAGGGTAGAATCTCGTTGGGTTTCTTTGCGTACATGCTGACAAGTGACAGGCAACATGCTGAACTGTGACACATGAAATGATCAACCGACTGATCTTCCTCATCTTCAGTTATTGCTAGAGGTAGTCGGGACAAGCCATCTGCATTACAATGCTTTGTTAAGCTACTGTATTCAATCTCGTAGTCAAACCCTGAAAAAAACAGTGCATATAGTAGAAGTCGAACAGCAGTCGTTGCTGGTATAGCTTTGGTTGGACTGAAAATGGCTGTCAGTGGTTTATGATCTTTCCGCAAGGTGAAATGTCGTGCAAATACATACAGTAAGTATGGAATTTCTTCAAACCCCATACTAAAGCCAATGCTTCCTTATTTATAGTGTTGTTCAGTTTTTGTAAGGGACCTTGAAGCATAAGCTATGGGCCTTTCAGCATTATCCTCTATGTCTTGTGTTAAAACCGCTCCTATCCCATAAGGAGAGGCATCACATTCCAGCTTGATTGGTCGTTGAGTGTCGTAATGTGCAAGGACTTACTCTGATGCAATTAACTTCTTTGCTTTAAGAAAAGCTTGTTCACATTCTGGAGTCTATTTCCACCGTCTATCTTTTTCTAGCAACTGGTTTAGTGGTTGAAGTAGGGTTGAAATGTTTGGGAGAAAATTGTGGTAATAATTAATGAGACCGACAAAGGAACGGACTTGGGAAACATTCTCAGGACGTGGGGCATTTAGCACGGCATCCACTTTCTGTTGGGATTTATGTAGACCCAGCTTGCTGAATTTATGACCACAGAACTCAATTCTTTCTTTGAAGAACTCGCATTTGCTGCTGTTAGCTCTCAGATCATGTTTACTAAGTCGGCTGAGAACTTCTTCTATGTTGTCAAGATGCTCTTGGTTGGTCGCTCCAGAAATGATCATGTCATCAAGAATGCATTCACATGGGGGAATTCCTTCCAATATCTGATCAATAGCTTTTGTTGCCAGATTGCGGGAGCTTAGGCTACACCAAATACAAGACGGTTGTATTGGAATAGTCCTTTATGCGTATTGATTGTTAGGAATTTCTTTGCATCGTCTCCCATTTCCATTTGTAAATACGTCTGGCGTAGATCAATTTTACTGAACTATTCCCCCCCCCCCCCCGAAGGGAAGCAAAATTATCATCAATCCTTGGGAGAGGATATTGTTGGACTTGCAAGACTGGATTGATTGTTTGCTTGAAGTCACAACATAGTAGGAGGTTACCATTCTTCTTGATTACTAGGACAACCCATTCACTCCAATCAACTATGGTCAAGATGTTGGCATTCTGCAACTTGGTCAACTCCGTTTCAACTTTAGGTCGTAGGGCGTATGGTACCTCTCTTGCTTTGCAGAACGTCGGCTGGCTGTTTTCTTTCAGCTTTGCTTTGCTTTGGGAGACTTTAGCAGACCAATATCTTCCCCGAAGACGTCACGGTACTTATCGAGTATCTCATGTAATCGGCTTGATGGATTTCCAGGAGATGTTGTTGACAATGTATTGATTGCTTTCCAGTCGAGTGTAGTCTTTTCTAGCCAGTCTTGACCAAGTAGGGCAGGTCCCTTTGTTTCGACCACATACAAACTTAGCTTCTGCATCTCTTCTTTATACTTAACTTGGACATTCAGGACCCCCTTGGGTTGGATACTCTCACCGGTGTAGGTTTTTAGAACAGTGGTTGTTGGGTGGAGTTTACATGACTTGAAAATTGTGGTATATTTGCTAAGTGGAACGACAGATACTGCCGAACCAGTGTCTAATTCCATTTGGAGTGGTTTCCCTTCCACTTCAGGAGTGACCCAGATTATATTAGTGTGGGCTTTGGCAACCTTGTGTAGTTCTAAGGATGCCAAAGTGTCCTCGCTATCACTATCGCTTTTGTTTTGAACCCTATGTACTTCATGCCCCCTCTTCTTGCTCGAACTTGTCTTGGCAGGGGAATTTTGTTTACCAGGCTTCGACCTACATACTCTTTTTACATGACCCTTTTTACCACAGTTCCTACAGTATTGGTCTTTAAAATAGCATTGCTGGGGTTCATGTCCCTCTTTCCCACATCTATAGCATCTAAGTTGTATTGGGGTGAATACTGAATACTGTTCATGGCAACCGCGATTTTTAGTGCTTTCTCAAATGTAAGGCTGGTTTCGACAAGTAAATGTTTCTGAATGGATTCATTGTGTAATCCGCAAACAAGTCGGTCTCTTAACGTGTCATTTAACGCTGTACCGAACGACGAGGATGCATAGTCTCCTTAAGTCGTTCAAGCAATCGGTCGCGAACTTTTGAGCTCCTCAAATATATATAACTATTTTTGCTAATAGCGAGAATATTAGAATAACATACACATTAACTGTATACATCAAGTGGAATGTGCAATCGATATGTCTATTGAAAACCTAAGTCTTGCTTGGACTAGCGATTTTGACTGGCTCAAGAAATTTTCAAATGAAGTCCTAAACCTTGATGGAGAATGGACACAGCCTGGAGGGGACAAGAAGCTCCTTACTTTTGGCAACTCAAGTATTGTATGGCGAAAAACTAAAGGTTTGTTGCTGTTTAAAGGTGAGCAATCAATAGCTGTTAAAACGAAAATTTGCGAAGCAATGCTACAAGAATCGTTTAACCCATCATCACAAACGCATTCGAGCATATCGCCTGGTGATCATATGAATGAGATCGAGAGTCTTAGATCTGGTCAGTTATTGAATGGTGAAGCAATTCAACTTTTGGCGAATTCTGTTTCGCAGATCTCTTCTATAATTGCTGAATTTCAAGCAAAAGCAAAACCTTTTACTGACGATTTAAGTCAAAATAATATGGAAAAATCACTAGAGGAAAAAATTGAGCAATCTGAATATGCAAATTCCATCAACACCAACAATCCTATTGTCATAGAACAATCAGAACAATCAATGGAATCGAACAATGCAAATAGTGATGAATACACTTTAGAAAAAACTTTAGAGATAAGCGACAATCAAGAAGACATCTCCACATTAAATGAATTAAATTATGATGCGAGTGATAATAACATGAAAACCTCCTACGCAAAAGCTGCGAAATCACATCTAGATTCAAGAAACCCCTCTAAAACACCTACAAGATCTGTAAAGGATGAATTGTCGCTTGCTACTAATACAAAGGAAAATACCCCAAATTCTGAAGGATTAATACACTCTGATGTGCCAGACGGCTTTATTGGAGTTGAGCGCAAACGAAAGAAATACAAGAAACTTTTCTTATCCGGTATTGCTGAAGGCGTAAAAGAAAGCCAAATATACTCCTATCTCGTTGAAAGAAATATAACCCCTACCAAAGTGTCTACCTTCAAAAGTAAACGTAAAGGGACAATGTCTGCTAAAATACATATCCCATTAATCACAAGTTCGGTTGCATTGGAAAAAAAATTTTGGCCAGAATTTGTATACTGTAAGCCATGGCAACAAAAAGTAGATAAGAGACAAAATACATTGCAGAAAAATAAAGAGACCCTAGTGGGAAACTATACAACTCTAGTATAATGGAGAATGTAATTCCAGTACGTATCTCGTCTAGAAGATGTAAAACGTCTAGACAAAGACCCCTCTACTCTTATAGAAATCTAAGTCGTGTAAATGTTACTAGACAAGGACCCAGTAAACCAAAACAAATTCCACAATGCTTGGTGTTGAATGCCAGATCAATAGTGAAGCCTGATGCCTATCCCGCGTTATATGCGGAACTCAAGAGCAATAATATTGATGTTTGCTGTATTTCAGAAACATGGCTAAATCTAACTATAGCCAGTTCTCTAATTTGCCCACCTGAGTTCTGCATCAACAGAAAAGATAGGTTAGGTGCCCGTGGCGGTGGAGTGGCAATCCTTTGTAGAAAAGATTGGAGAATGAAAAAAATATCAAATATGGATAATCCGTTTGAATCCCTATGGGTAAAAATTACAACTGAAAACTCCAGTTTTAATGTTGCAGCTGTATACCATCCTCCTGACCATAATTATAATGCAGACGATTTAATAGAATTCCTAATGGACTCATGCGAGCACTTATTATCAGAAAACCCTAATACGAAGATAATTATTACTGGAGATATAAACAGATTGAATACTCGCGACTTACTTAATCAATTATCTTTTACACAGTTGGTTAAATCATCTACAAGAGGTAACAATATCTTAGATGTTTTTGTCACAAATGCTCCTCATTACTGGAAGCAAACAAACGTTAAGAAAAGCTTGGTAAGAACTGATCATAATATGATTATTGCATACTCGAGAAACACTATAAAGGCAAAAAGAACAAACTCATTCTTTAGAGATGTGAGAGAACATAGAAAATTAAATATGCTAAGAGAACTAGAGAATGTGGACTGGTCCAAGATAACAAAATATGACCAAGACCCTGATGAGATGATTAAACAACTTTATGAAAGTCTCTTGCCGAGATTCGAGAACAATTTTCCACTGATAAAAGTCCGAACATCGTCTCGAGATCCACTATTCATGTCCCCTCTTGTAAAACATTTGTTAAAAAAAAGGAAGAAAGCTGTAGGCGTAGGTGATGAAGAATCTACTTTTCGTCTACAAAATCAAATTAACACACTAATTCGTGCCAATCAGCTTAATGCTGTCCAAAAAGAGAACCAAAAACATAAAACTGGAACAAAGAAATGGTGGAATAATGTTAATAACATTACTGGCAGGAAAGAGAAAAATTCTACACCTGTTAGCTCTCTGATTGATCCGAATGTTATAAATGCCTACTTTCAAACTATTAACACTGACCCTAACTATTCAACTCCTCAGTTATTAGAAATTCCAGAAGGAACTAGAATTCCGTTTCTTTCTATTGATATTGTCTATAACTTCCTAAGAAAACAGAAGCGTTCATCATCTGGCCCGGACGATCTACCATATTGGTTCTGGAAAACATACGCAGCTGAATTAGCTCCAGCTATAACAGAAATATTTAACGTATCTCTGAAAGTCGGAAAAGTCCCTGAAGTATGGAAGAGAGCAAATGTAGTTCCAATACCAAAAGAAAATGTCACCAACTCAAGTTCTCAACTGAGACCTATCTCACTAACAGACATCATAATGAGACTATTTGAGAGATGTATATATAAAAATGAGATTGCAGATGTTATATATTATTCAATCGATTCTGACCAATATGCATATAAAGTAGGACACAACTCAACGATGGCTCTAATCAAATGCCAACATACGTGGTTGAAAGGGTTGGATAATGGTGCCAAATACGTGAGAGTACTATCATTTGACTTTAGCAAGGCTTTTGACAGTGTTCCACATGACATACTATTTGAAAAAGTTAAGAAATTGTCTTTTAACCCATACATCATAAATTGGATGATTGATTTCTTAAAAGATCGTAAACAGAGAGTAACAGTTGATGGCATCACAACCGAGTTCTTGAAAATTAATCGTGGCGTGCCTCAGGGAACTGTTCTAGGCCCGATATTATTTTCAATAATGGTAAATGACATTAAATCAGTCAATCCAATCAATGAACTCTGTAAATTCGCTGATGATATAACAATAGAAGTCCCGGGCTATGATGAGGATGATACAAGTACAGAAGAGGTAGAAAATATAAAATCATGGTCAGATGAAAACCGAATGGTGCTGAATATGAACAAAACATATGAAATGATTGTTCGTGGGAGAACATCGATACCTCTACCCAGTTGCATTCCGTCCATTAAACGGAAAACATGGCTCAAGATACTTGGAGTTACCCTTGAGGAAATACCAGAAAATTGGGATAGACACTTCGAAGAGATGCTCAAGAAAGCGAGTGGAAGAATGTACATTTTACGAGTATGTAAATATTATGGTTTTACAACAAAGCAGTTAGAACTTCTCTTTCAAAGTTTAATAATGTCATTATTCACTTTTGGAATTGAACTTTGGGGAGGAGCATCCTATACTAAATACATCAGTCAGATTGATAAGTTTGTAAATCGTGCATACCGTAATAGGTACGTAACAGAGAAATCTAATTTTAGAGAAATAATAAATAAGAGAGACAAGAGGTTGTGGAATAAAATATTAGATGATGAAAATAATGCATTAAGAGAACTTTTACCCAACAAATTAAATCGAACTTTAAGGCAAAGGGGACATGACTTTGAGCTGCCTTTAGTGAAAACTGAAAGATTTAAAAAATCTTTTGTAAATAGATGTCTTTTCAATTTTATCTAGTGTATGACATTTTAACAATTATTAACAATATTGTAGGATTTTTACTAGTTTTATTAAATTATTGATGTAAATAACTAATGAAAAATAGACTATATACCTTATTTTTACAATTCCATGTAAACTCGGACGTGTGTTTCGAGTATTGATTAAAGACTATTATTATTATTATTATTATTATGTTACCACACTAATAACATGGATGAAAACCAAGGAAAACCGAAGAATATTAGAAACCACGTAAATAGTTTGATCAAAACAGAAGGGAAAACACTGAAAATAGTTAATGGTATTCTGGTCTTGCAAACCAAAGTTGGCGAGCAAACTTTGTCTGTCCCACTGCGGAAGGCAGAAAGAGATACAGAGCAATAAATAGTCGCTTGCGAAGAACAACAAATAAAGCACGTAAATAATGGCTGAAAGAACAATGTGAAGAAATCGATTTTGACCTAAAACGTGGAAAAAATGATAAAGCATGCATGTAGATATTAGTAAAGGAATTATGTGATCGATGAAAAGAAAGGTAGAAAGAGAACACGCGCAATAGAAGATGCAAACGGAAAACTTCAAACGGATAAAACTAAGGTTATTCAAAGATGGAAAGAGTACATAGGACTTCCATAATTATGTAGCGGTTGAAAAACCAACAACTTCACCATTATATTAGAAAACGAGTCTATTGTTAACAAGGATAATCTTGGACCACCCTTTAGGCTGAGCGAAATTGAAAAAGGAATAAAACATCTGAACAACGGTAAAGCTCCAGGAGTAGACAACACATTAAAAGCTTTGGGTAATCGATGAAAGAATTCATAGGAAGAGATCAGTTCGGGCGTGGAACAAGAGACGCAATTATATGTATTATCACTGAAAATTCCTTAAACCATGACAAGAATGTGTACGTTGCCTTTGTTGATTACGAAAAAGATTTTGACAGAGTTCAATGTCTTCAATGGCCAAAATTAATGAAGATTCCAAATCGCATTGGAATAGATTATAGAGATAGTCGAATGAAATGGGAGTTTTATGTGAACCAGAGTGTATCTGTTATGATCAAGGGCGTCAATCCGAATCCCTCCAGTTTTGGGCAGAGGGGGATCAATATGTAATTATCCCCCCGCACTTTTTTCGACTTTGTTTATACGACATGTAATTCTGATCATCAGAATGCTGTAAAGTGCATGAAATGGCGTTTCAGAGATTCTAGATTTCAAAATTATAAAGGCCATGACTATAAAGGCCATGGCCCATGGGAATTAAGGTCTCTGATTTTCGTCGCTTAATTATTCAAATCTCATTTCAAATCGCATTTTCATTATTTATCCCGCGGCAGTGCTTCCACTTTCAAATTCAGACTTTAATTCTCATGGCCATCCATTTCCTTCTCATGGCCTTTAATTCTTTAGGACGTCCAGAAAATCTTCTCACCCTGGCTATCGAAGGGATATTTACGGGGAAAGAGGACGCGAAAGATGTATCAAATACTCGATAGACTCCCTCAAAATGAAGAGTACGAAAAAATGAAGAGGCGTGCCGAAGATCGTCATACATCATGGAGAACATCCTCGTGTCCAGGGTATTTCAGGGAGAGCAAATACCCTGGGTACGAGGATGCATGGGGAAGTCGGAAGTTGTACGGCTTGGACCTGCAACCAATAGGTGTGCTGCAGTACACAAAGTTGTGGCATAAGGGGAACTAGCGAGCATTTGCTTATTATATGTCAAAAATGCCCTGGTCCTTGTCCGGGAAAGTAAAGTATCATGGAAAGGAGAGCAAAAAACAAAAGATGAAAAGTAGGAAATGGAAATATTATTTTCAAAATGGAAGCACAAGCCGCGTTATCACAGAATACGGAGACGAACCAGAAGGGACACTCCTTTGATGTTAGGCGGTCGCGCCGACAGTTGCCTCATACACCCGCGAGCGAGCGTCGAGTCGGCCATGTTCTTGGGTAGTAAAGTCAGAGAACTTTACTATATTAGATCTCACCGAACTGTGGAATTGCATCAAAAATTCGTATCACTACCACTCCCACAAACGTCTACGACCACACCTACATATTTTTGCATTTTACAATTCTATTTTTAAACAGCCAATCCGGTGCTTAGTAACAATTGCTATAAAAAGTTGATTGGCTGTTTATTATTAGAATTGTAAACATGCAAAAATATGTAGGTGCGGTCGTAGACGTTTGTGGGAGTGGTAGCGATACGAATTTTTTATGCATGCCACAGTTCGGTGAGATCCGTAGTAAACAATATGGCGAAAACCGCACTATGATTAAAATCGTTCATGTGTGACACAACTTCTCTCTATGCTTCATAATATCGGACAGGATCTAGATAGGAACACCCAGACTGATATCTTGTACCTCGACTTCGCCAAAGCATTTGACTCTGTGGATCATAAAATCATTCTGGAGAAGCTTCGTGGTTACGGTGTGACAGGAAACGCTTTGTGTTGGTTCGCCGACTATCTTGCTGGTAGGACTCAGAGAGTTGTTGTTGACGGCGTGGCTTCAACATGGACATCGGTCACCTCTGGAGTGCCCCAGGGTAGCATTCTAGGTCCCTTGTTGTTTGTGATTTTTATTAATAATAATAATAGTCTTTAATGAAGAAATAACCCTTAACAGACGTAAGAGTTTTACATTTAAAATATGTACATCACTAATATTCTATATTTACAAGAGTATAACATGCATAATAACTTATATCTAATAAAAGCATGTATCTAAAGCTCGAAGAGACATCTGTTTATAAATACACGTTTAAATCTCTCAGTCCTAACTTTGAGTAGAATATAATTGTGCTTGCGCTCTCTCAAACACCTTGTTCTCTTCGGTGGTAACAACTCGTTTAATGGATTATCAGGGTTACTTACAATTTTATTCCATAATTTGTGATCTCGTTCATTAATAACATCATTAATATTAATAGGATGACTAGTATACCCAAACCTATATGCATGGCGAAGAAAACTGTCTACCTGTTCCAGGTACTTATTTTTGTATGCACATCCCCACACCTCTATACTAAAACACAATATTGGCATAATAAGACCTATTGAAAAGTAAGTGAAGATCATCTGTAGCATACCCATAAAATTTACACACTCTCAAGATATGGAGTTGTGAACTAGCCTTCTTAAGGATACACTTAAAATGCATGTCCCAGTTACAAGGGTTGTTTTGAAACAACACACCAAGTAGCTTGAGCCAGTCCTTACGTTCAATAAACTGGAGTGGATAAGGGAGAGGTTTTTGTGAATTTCCCTTCAATACCATTTCCCAGGTTTTATCCAGGTTCAGATCCATTCTATTTTCTTCTGCCCATTTCCTGATATTCGATACCTCCAAACTTGAGATGTCACTTTCACTATTTTTAATGGGGACACTAAGAGTCAAATCATCTGCAAATCTCTCTAGGAGACTGCATGTGGGATCGGTAACTTTGATATCATTAACCATCACGGAAAATAGTATCGGGCCTAAGATGGCCCTTGAGGAACTCCTCTATTAATGTCCAGAAACTCTGTTAACACACCATCAACTTTCACACGCTGTTTCCTATTGGATAAGAAGCTTATTATCCAATGTTATATGTATGGATTAATATTCAGTTGTTTAAGTTTGTTGCAGACAATATCATGTGGGACTGAGTCGAAGCCTTACTGAAGTCGAAACTAAAAATTCTGACACAATAAGCATCACTGTGCAGCCATTGGAGCCACTTGTGTTGACATTTGAGCAGGGCCATTGTTGAATTTAATCCCTTTTTGTATGCATACTGGTCATCACCAATAGACTCAGCATTCAGATGGTATAATTCATTCTGGTACACGATCCTTTCAAATAGCCTCATTATAACATTGGTTACTGATATTGGACGAAGTTGATTGGATTGATTTAGGAGTACTTCCTTCGGTATGGGTGATATGTTTGCCATTTTCCACAATAAAGGCACTGTCGAAAGGAAGAATTGAAAACAGACTGAGGTTATAACTGGTGCTAAATCATATGAAAAGTCTCTCCATAACCAAAAAGGCAGTTCATCCGGGCCTGAGCTTGTTCGTTTCAGATTTAATAGGAATTTCTGCACTGTATATTCAGGAATGACAGGAATAGGAGTTCCTTCTGGGATTGACCTTCCAGACTTTGTGGAATTAATTTGGAACAGAGACAGCCTTGTATGCCGAAGACACTAAACTACATAAAACAATTGTATCTTCTAATGACTGTGGATATTTACAACAATCATTGACGAATCTACATAACTGGAGTGTGGAAAACAACCTCCACTTCAACGCCTCCAAGTGCAAAATACTCACCATACTCGCAAGAAAGCTCCTGTCATTTACGGTTATGCCCTCGGAACTGAAATGCTCACTCGTGTTGACAGTGAAAAAGATCTTGGAGTTATCACCTCCACCAAATTGTCATGGGAACTTCACATTAATTCCATCATCTCAAAGGCTAACAAAATGTTATACGTTAGGTGTACTTAAAAGAACATGTACCATGGTAACGGACGTGAAATCCAGGCGATCTCTCTATCTCTGTCTTGTGAAATCACAGTTAAGCTACGCAACTGAGGTGTGGTCGCCCGTAAATAACATTAAATTATCAAGACGAGTGGAAAGGGTGCAAAGACGAGCAACAAGATGGATCTTGAAGAGCAGAGGATAGTTATCCTATAAAGAGCGGTTGTTGGCCTTGGATCTGCTGCCATTAACTTTTGACCGGGAAATCATAGATCTGGTGTTTCTCTTCAAAGCCCTATTCGGATATTTGAACGAACGTGAACATTAATAACTATGTGTCGTTTGTCAGTCATGGTCGTATGTACGCGCCTGAGTCACACCTCAAAATACATTCTGCAAAGTCAACTGTGTAGAACTAACACCTTCCAATCATCCATCCTATTATAACCGTACGATCAAGACATGGAACGCGGTCTGCAAAGATGTCTCAGTTGATAGTTTCTCTAATCCTAGTACTTTTAGAAATTTACTCAAGCGCAGATACTCTAATATAGTTAGCTCCATTTATGACGTTGACATGGCTTGTACGTGGTCTTTGGTTCGCGACTGTTCCTGCCACAGGGCTTAATCTTTTGAAATAGTTTAATAGTTAGCTTGCTTTAATTGGTTTATATTAAGTTTGGGCAGGTACCTTGCATGGTTCTTCGAGTCCCGTTTGTACCTCGCCCGTTTAGGGTCCTTATTAGGTTTAATATAGGTATATTTAACTATTATTATATCATTAAAGTCTTTGTAAATATAATTTATCTAACCCTAATAAAGATAATAATAATAATAATAAAACTGCTCCTTTAATTTTGGAATGTAAGTGGACTATTTTCGTCGATTTTATGAATATTTTGAAGAAAAGGAAACGAATTTTTCTTTGTCAAGTCTGGTAACGTAAAAATATTTTTTTCTGGCACAATTTAGCTGCGATTTGTTCGGGAGTATGAGAGCTCATGACCAGCCTCGTACCCAGGCGCTTTTAAGGAAAAGAAAAAAATCGCATTCAGCTAATTTATAGAGTGCCTTCCCAAGCATCCCCGCGCGCTCGCTCAGCTTAGCCACTGATCTCTATAAATTAGCTGAATGCGATTTTTTTCTTTTCCTTAAAAGCGCCTGGGTACGAGGCTGGCTCATGACAGCTCATAATGGTTTGGTAGACTCTCGCACGTTTAAATTTTTCTTTATTGTTTTAATAATTTGTCCAAATTATTTTACATATAATTACAATCTAATATATATTTACAAGAACAAAATAAGAACTTATTTTAAAATATAGCATACACAGATACACCGATCCATATATTTTGATAAATTTTCGAATTTGAACGCTTCAAATGAAATAGCAATTAACAAATACCGTACAAAGTAGCAAATATAAAATTCAAATGTCAAAGGTATATATCTTAATTTATGTAACAACTTGTATTCCACTTTTTTATATAACGTGTCTTTATGGTACATTATTGAATGGTTCTATTATTATTAATTATTTATCAGGATTCATTCGTGTAAAAATTGTTTCTAGCTAGGCAGATACATTATTATATTGTCAATCTACTTTATATCAGGGCTTGAAATTTGCAGTCTTAATATGATCTTGTGCATGTATTAGAAAATTGGATTTTGAAGTATTCAGGAATAGTGAAAATTTAAGCCCTGTTATTCAAATATAGTATTCAGGAATACTGAAAATTTAAGCTCTGTTATTCAATTATTCGTACACAAAGTTTCATATAATTATACCTAGTTAAAGTTTCAATAAAGCTACAGTGTAGTTTCCAATATTTATTTGATGCAATATCCTGTATGCATGCATGATATTTTCAAAAATGTACAATGGAAAAATTAAACAATCTATAAAACCTGTGACAAAACTAGTCCAATGTTTTTATTGTTTCATTTTTTGTGGAAAATAATGATACAGTTTTGGTTAACTGGTTTTTTTAGAGAAACTTGTGCCTGCGACCGCAAAAATAATTTTAAAATGTGCTGGCAAAATGTCGATTTTTGTGTTGGGGGTCTAGCAAACGCTGAAATTGTGAGCCTTCTGGGTGGGAGGTTGTTGCACATACCCAGAAATCTGAAGCTTGAAATCTGAAGCTATCAGAGCCAAGGAATTGGAATCAAATTTACTAGTTGTGGTTTGAAACTTTTCTTACAAATTATTTCAAAAAACAGAAAAGCCCAGCAAACAATTGTCTAAAGCAAGTCATTTTGAAAAGAGTATTATTGTGAGACTCAACTCAGCCCTTTATGGCATTATAAGGAGTTTGACTTTTTAACCACTTAAATACATGTGGAACGGAGCTTTTCGACAAAGATTGTCGAAGGCTTTTGTACCACAACCCCACATCCACTGTGAATACACCCGTCTATCGATGGCTAACGGTAAAAAAGACTGTCAATAGTCTACGTACTAACAATCGCCATTAAGATCGCTCAGGTATATTACAAACACTAAATGGAAGAGATCAACCCCTAGATATGATTCGCGAAATGTGACCATACAACACATACAAAGTCATACAATGACAATACTCTACAGAAAAGAAATTGAATAGTTTCGAACATCTTTATAGTTAGAACATTAGAGTTAAGAAAACACGTCTTGATACGTAAAGGCATAAATAATACACTAAATCACCTGGAAAGTTATGAACCAGATGATGAATAACACCAGAAACATGTAACGAAGCAAAAAATCTTTATTGACCCTAATGAATGTCAACTGACAACTATTAACTAACTAATTCTTTCAGGGAAAGTAGTTGACAAATAACAAGAAAAGTATAAAATAGAAACTAAAAATGTCATATTTAATCATACTGTGGTGGTAACAAGACAGTATCGATAACTTGCATTACTCCATTGAATGCAATGATATCAGCTTGGATCAGTGTTGAGTTGCTGTTAAACATCACTTTCTTTCCGCTTACTGTAACACTGACATCTTGACCTGCGTATGTTTGTAGTGGGCCAGTTTCAAAACCAGCTAAACAGGTTATTTCATCCAGTATATGATATTCAAGGACTTCACGTAAGAACTGGTAGTTGTCGTCCATTTTCTCTTTCACATCTGATGCCAGTTTTGCAAATGCATCATCATTTGGTACAAGCACTGAATGAATAAATAATTAAAGCAATTGAGAAATGGATATTCATGCAATTTTCGAAATTTCTAGAATTTCGAGAGCAAGCTGTTATTTCAAGGTTGCGTTCGTTATCTCTTTCTTAGGTTTTCGATTTTCCAAACATAATACATTATGAGGGCGTAGCCACAGATAATGCATTAATTTCATGAAAAATATCTTAGACTGTTACTGATATTCATATCTGAATGATAGTTTCACTGTTTTCGACAGCCAGTTAATTTTTAAGCAATATTGAAAGCATCTCTCTGTAACGAAGCTAAGAGTATATACGATTTCAACGTATATATGGAGATCATGCAGAATGGTCTCAGAATGCACGACGTATACCATTTCAGAACTCTCAGCTTTTCAAAAATATTTCCGGGACTCCCTAGCCTGAATCGGATCTGTCGCACTAATGTTACTATCGTGGCTTACGGTCCCCTGAATGTATACTCACATGTCGTTGGAGTTGGTTTCTGCAGCAACGGTTGAATCCGACCTTTGTTCACATACTTGAAAAAATTTGAGAATGTTGAAGTTGCGGTTAGAATGTTATAGATGCCTCCTTCAGGTGGGACCATAACTCCATTCATTGTATCCAGTATACCATTGTCATATGTCTGGTCTATAACACTGCCAAATGCTTGACATGATCCATAATTCACCTATTTAAAGATGAAATATATCGATTATATGTAATGTGGTTAACAACCAAGTTGCACTTAGCTCGTACATTGTTTTCTGGCGTCACATGATCTCTCCAATCTCATCATTTTTTTCAACGACACATGTTCGACTGTTCGTTACTTTATTTGGTTAAAACTTGGTATTTCTTGTCTAACAGATTGCTGTTGAAGTCAGTATTAATAATAGACAAGCTAAGAAAGGAAAATTGGACTAAAACAATGCCAAAACTAGTTTACTTCCGCGGAGTGACGCATGGGATTATAAAACCAGCAGTCTACACTCTGACAAAACTTTTGGTGCGAAGTGACTAAGTGAGTGCGTTTTTTTTTCCGGTTCCCAAATATAATTTACTGATTCATTGTACCACCTTTTCGTTGGGGGGGTGTCTGGTAGAATTGCCATGCCATAACTATGATGCCCTGCGCTATGAGGGACTGCGGAGCTATTTTTGGATTGAGAGACTAAAGATCACCGAGAGTCAGTGTTGTAAAAATTACCAAAAAAAAGTAGTGAGTAAAAATTACAATTACTTCACCGAAAAAGTAATTATTACAAATTACTGATTACTTTCTTTCAAAAGTAACCAATTACAAATTACTAATTACTTGTTAAAAAGTAATTAATTACTAATTACTTTCAGATTACTTTTTATTTATAAGATATGATATTTTTATTTTTATTTTTTTATGTTGCTTTCGCACTGCTACACCATAATACAATGTCATGAAGTATTTCCCATGTTCTATGATCGCTGATCAGTAACACCGCAGGCCTCTTCGAGTAAAAACAATTGAAGCGAAATTCAAGGGAATAAAACGATTTTCAACACTGAAACAAACTGTATTACACATGGACGAAATCGTCTAAATGCGGAATTTGTAAGGTTGGAAAATAAGAAGAAGTACACAGAAGTAACGCAAAATTACTTTTGAAAAATGTTACTCGTTACCTTCAAAAAGTAATTAATTACGTTACAAATTACTTTCGTACAGAAAGTAACAAATTACCGAAAAATTACTCAAAAAGTAATTAGTAATTAGTAACGCGTTACTTTAGTAACGAGTATTTACAACACTGCCGAGAGTGCAGTGACACTAGTATCGAATGCTGAAGGAGCGAGACCTTTAGGGGGTCTCGGGGTATGGGGGCATGCTTCCCCAGAAAATTTTGAAATCTACAGCCTCTGAAATGTCATTTTATGCACTTTGGGGGTCGATTTGAGAGAAATGTCACAAGAATTTTTTCCAGAAATTTGGTCGAACGAAAAGTTAAAAAATCGATCTGAAAATCCACACCAAAAAGTCCGACGATTCCCTGATATTGCTAGATTTAAATAAACAATTAGCCTTAAACATAGCAGAGATCATGACTTAATTGACAATTCACATAGAAAATGAATTTTTTAGTTCAACTAATCTTGTTCTTTTGCGCAACTGCACCATGACTTTGGTGCCCTGCAAGACCTTTGATTGCCCTGCCAATCGGTCATTTTTGTATTTTGGGGGTGTCACACCCCCCATATCCCCCTCAAGTTTCGCCCCTGTCGGCGGGATAAAAACAGTCCGCAATTTGAGCATCATGCACGCAACGTAACTCATCATATCCTTGCTCTATCGCCTCTATTTTTGCATGCATGAAAGAGATGCACGTGATGAAGTTGTCATCAGCTCCTCCGCAGAGTTCGAATGCGCCATGCAAAGCGTAGACGTAGTGAAGAGTGGGAGAGTGAGTCGTGGCTATATATACAGAGTCAGGCCAGTCAAGGTGTCCATTTTATGCATTTTTGGTCTTACTTAAAGCTTGTTCTTTTCTCTTTCGAATAGGGGACATCATTTGACTTATTTGTGGCTTTACTGCATGCAAGTAATAACTGCACAAAAGACAATATTAAGCCATTAAGAGAGCCTCACATATTGTAGACATCTTGCATGAATAAGGACAAATGTCAAGCCTCAAATTATGGCCATTACCAAAGTAATTTTTATAGTAATTGTCGACGACCTTTCAATTAAAATCGTAGAATTTTCCACCGCTGTTTGTCAGGTTCTTCACCCCACCGAAATTTCCACCGCTGTTTGTCAGGTTCTTCAATTCAATTCGCTGCTACTTCTCATATATATAGCCTGCGCCACAGACGCCCGCCTACAAATACTTGGGTATAGTGGCTACTTCTCATATTACGCTTGAGTAGTGATATTGAGTTTTGCATGGTTGGGCACGTGACTTCCTAGTATTCCTAGTATTTTATGCAAATGAGCTGAAATACTTGGAAATCGACCGCATGTGGTCTTATATAGTTATATAAACAGCAAAACGAAACTAAGAAAAAAACCGTTAAAACCTAAAATTTGAAAGAAATTATACGCTATAAAATATTAGAAATTATTGTAATTATTGCAATTAAAATATTAAAACTAATTATCTAAACGTAATTTACCCATTATTACCCAATCTTAACAAACAACGAAACAGTAGGATAGCTATGAGTGTATTCTTCTCCGACACTAAACGCGTGCACCGTATATAATTTCTTGTTTTGTCAGTGTGACAAAACTTACCCCTTTGTACCTCTCAAACCTTATTTTCTGTTGACCTCCGAGCAGAGTTTTTAGTTTCATATTTTGTTCTATCCTGTTTGTAGGGAAAGAACCCAGATGTACGTGGTACAAGAGAATTTCAGGTAGACGAGTGGTGTTCGAGAGCAAACCTTTGGGTGCATTCATGATTGCTTTGTTAGTTGGTGCGAATACGGTGTAACTCGTGGTTGTAACGTTCAGCTTATCAAACAACTTGGCTGTAATGAGAAGACTTCGGAACGAAGTCAAATTGTATTTTTGCAGTACTTGATCGAAGTTGATTTCAGTATTCACTCTGTCGTTCACTTCAACAGCTATTTCATCACCATTGACTTCCACCGGGAGAGTGTGACACAGAGAAACAAGCAACAAAGATAACAAAACCATGAGAGTCTTTCCATTCATCTTGTAAATATAACACAAAAAATTTGAAAACCTCACCGTACGCCACCCAGTCAGAATGAAATTAGGAGTGGATGACTAGCATATACATCGACCAATTGTATGTTTGTACTTCATACGTCATTAAGAGTTCACCAATCACTGAGTGGCAATATTTAGCATTGCCTTATATGGCATATAGCGTCGGTCAAACCAACACCTCACGAGAGTACTAATGCGAGAGGCGTATACGTAATTCTCTCCGAAGAAACAAATTACACATTTTCCGCATTTTTTTCAAAAAAACAAGTCCGAATCCTGAAATGTATTTCCAGCCCACACCACTCATTATTGTATAGCCTGTGTACAGACCTTACGTGTGTACAAACCTTACATTACGTAAGGTTTGTACACGGGCTGAGTCCGATGATACACAAAAATATTTAAAAAGCTATGCATTTTGCCAAATATAGACTGTAGCATGCAACTCGTACATCAGTGCTCGTACCCCGAGCCTGCAGAGGAAGCTAGCGAGGATCTGGGGATTGCCGGCGAATTTTGCACGAAAATGAGTACATACGAGTCCAGTACTCTGCTCGACGTAAACAATGTTTTCAAGCTAAAATTTACGACTTAGTTCTTATAACTTGTTATAAGAACCTTTGCCAGGGTCTTATTATGTTAAATGACACTGAGATTGATCAAATTAGGCTATTTCATGACGGCCTTTATATAGATTATGGTCGATTCATTGATGTTAATATTAAATACATAATATAGCGAAATCACAGAATGCGGAGACGAACCAGAAGGGACACTCCTTTGATGTTAGGCGGTCGCGCCGACAGTTGACTCGTACACCCGCGAGCGAGCGTCGGCCATGTTCTTGGGTAGTAAAGTCAGAGAATTTTACTATAAACAATATGGCGAAAACCGCACTATGATTACTAAAACTGCTCCTTTTGGAATGTAAGTGGACTATTTTCGTCGGTTTTATGAATATTTTGAAGAAAAGGAAACGACTTTTTCTTTGTCAAGTCTGGTAACGTAAAAATATTTTTTTCTGGTACAATTTAGCCATTTTCCATTAAGGCCATTTTCCATTACGGTCGTTTTGCCCGCGCGGGCGAAGCGACCGATTCCAATCACGTGAATAATTAGTCGCGCGGGCACGCCAAGAAAGTTGAATGTAGTTCAACTTTCAGGCGTGTCCGCGAGGTGTAAAGCGGACAAAAAAATCTCATGCTAGTAGACACCTACAGCGAAAGTTGAAACATGGTCGCTCCGCCCGCGCGGGCAAAGCGGCTGTAATGGAAAATTGCCTTTACAATCCCACATAGACTCTCTCGCAGGTTGAAATTTTTCTTTGTTTTAATTTGCCCAAATTATTCCCTGGAGGGGTTATTGATCATTATTCACACGGTTATTGATCATTAGCCGACTATTCTTGACGTGCTAAGGTTTCTCCAGTCTTTTACCCGACCTATATATTGTCGAGATTTGTCGAGATTTAGATTCGGCGTCGGTCAACCTCGTACCCAGGGCGGTTGCCAAAATTTCTGCTCGTATCATGCCCAGGAAATTCAAGGAAATGTTAAGGCGAAATCAAGGATATTTGGATGGTGCGTTGTGGAAACACTGACCAAATTTCAATTTCCAAAATATGGCGGCAAATTTCTATATAAAATTATAAATAATAAATGTTTATTCACTTTATAGAATTATAGTGACAGGTATATTCGAACTTCAAGTATTATAAAAGATCACCAACAGACTGTCAGAATCATGCTAAGAAATCAAAACATTTGTCAAGAAATTGGTAGGTCAGAATGAATGCAGAAATTTGTACTTTACACTGAACACAGTGTTCAGTCTGAAGAATGCCACAATAAAATCAGTATAAAATGCTGCAGTTGGTCGATGAAATAATGCGTTATGCATGTCTTTTTAAACGAACTACCCCAATGGCTGAAGCAAATTCAAGTTTATCTACACTAACAGAAACTAATTCAGCAGAGAGTTGATCATCATTAACACAAGGCTGCAAGCCCAGGTATAAATGGTACTATATGTTATAGGTGACAATGGTTATGTACCAGTTACTGTAAATTCCCAACCTGGGAAATGCTGGGATTTGGAATTTTGCATTGCATATTAAAGTTGACCCAAATGTTGTTTGCACCTAAATGCATCAGTCAATTTTGCAAGGATCAAGCACGCCTTTCCCCTTCCCCAGGCATTTGTCAATTTTTAAAAAATATGTGGCTAATTGCCCGAGTGGGAATGAAGAACATGTGAAAATGCCCCATTGTGGGGCCAGAAATCACTAGCAATTCCCCCACCCCAGGGACAGCTTGACTGTATGTTTGAGAAAAATTATTTCCTGTCAATTTTGTAAATAGTTGTCCAAATTCACATTTAAAATCCCCCTCCCCTGTTTCAATGTTGCATTAAGTTGCAGGAGAATTACAGACAACACTATAGAACACAAAATCACTAAACAGACAAAAACCATGAGACTTGGCAAGTCTGGAAACCTGATCCACATCTTGCTCGATCATTAACAAGTTTACAAGGTCTACCATAGGGATGAGGTTTCAAATTAAATTGATACTAACTTGAATTCTACTAACATTACATTATGAAATGGTTTGAAACTGGTGTGGTTATATACTTATATATCAGTTTATCGGTGGTCTTGTCCCCCCAAATGTGATTTTTATTGTAAAAAGAAAATGAATTTCAAATGCCCTACCCTCGGGCAAAGGCAAGGCATGAATCATAAAATATACTGGCATATGCTGGGATATGCTGCTCAGAGCAGTGTGGATTATAATGATTTCGCTTGGGTCTGCCTAAGAATGGTCGGCCTTGCCTGTAATAGTTTTTATGTGTACTGGTCAGATTACTCATGAAACATGTCGACGTTGTTGTTGATGCGTCATGATCAGCCCTATAGAGCAACAGATAATTGCATTAAAAATACAATCTTTACATTTGTCACTCTTTCCTTCAAAGAGACTTTGGTATGGTTCGTATCTGTTATTATACTTTGGAGGGAAACTGTGTACTTTACTTGATCGGTTAAAATGTCCGTGCGGAATAAAACTAATCGGCCATTCTGTGTCTTTGTTCGGCAAATAGCCGAATGCCGACCGTTATAATCCACACTGGCTCAGAGGCCGCTTCTGTCAAAATTTCAGAGTATGAGAAAATTTTTGGTAATCTCTAAACAATGGTATACTGTAGACTTGGAGTGCTTCCTATTGACATTGTTCTCAATAAATACATATGTGCAATCTCCTAAAGTACGTACCTTGTTTTGTTGTACCTAAATCTCTTTATCTACCTCACTTAATTGGCTTTTCTTTATAATATTTAGAACATTTATTTGGTGATCACTTAAGACAAGACTGCCTTAAGCTACAAGCTGGATGATATGCAGTCACATGTGAGTCCCATTTTCTTAATATGTTATGAAATTAATATAAGAAGTACGTATCAGTGGAAAATTTCAACACTTCAGTGGATAGAGTATTTTCCAAGCACATTAAATGTCAAATAATATCAAACCTGAAAATTACAATGACAATGTATTTGAAGTAGAGTTGAAATATCACCTTCAATTTTGTTTTTGGTTTTAATAACCATATATTATTTAGAGTTTAGCCAGGTGACGCTATTTTTCAGATTCTTTCTTTAAACTTGTAGATAAATCCAGGATGTTAGTTCGGAAACATTTCTTATAATAACTCGGGTCCGAATGTCGCATCTTTTAAATGGCATTCTCCCCACGTTCGGACAGCGCTTTTTAAGCAGAATTTAGACCGTCCAAATATATAGAATCTAGCCATTGTGTACGTGTGATATACAGCTCTCAGTCAAAGTCATGTCAAAGCTACATATCAATTAATATGTGAGCGTAAAAAGCTAGTTGAGCAATTTTATTTTTTAATTCTTTTTCCATAATAGACTTTATGTTATTTTTTGGCAAATCTGAATTGGGAAATTGCAAGCTAAATGTAATTGGGAAACCGGCATATAACGCCGAATTTTTTACTGTAGCTAACACCATAAAATCTAAATTTTAGAGATGATGATTGACGTCCTTTAATAAATAATCAGTCCTTCATCGTTCACTCAGGGAAACAAATGCTCAAAATAATTAAGTTAACCCCATTATGCCGCAATGCACCCTAATGCGCCCACTTTGTCATTTTACTCTGTTTAACGCCAGCCGATTTTATTCGTCAAATGGAAAGTGTTAGGCATTAATGGGTTAATAGTTTGAAATTAGGACATTGATCATTCACTTTCCGGATTCCAAAACAAAATAAAGCGAACCAAAAACATTAATTTGTTAAACTTATGACCTGCAATAGTTTACCCTACAGGGCGCGAAATAACGGCTGGAGGGTTGCCGGTCAAGATGACCGGCCAAACCAACTTTAGCTCGGACATCCCGGTCAAATTATTCAGCTAAACTAAAGGCTGACGAAGTCCCCTTAAATGTAAAATACTTAATGTAACTAGAAAAATGTCTGTAGAAGTCAAGAATCATTTCTGAGTTTTATTGTAAAGTCCGTACAGTAAATATTATTCAAAGTAAACAACGTGAATAATGAAATTAAAAAAGCAAAAAGTCAATATTTTACCGAAAACCTTGAGGCTAATAAGAAAAATCCAAAATCAACCTGGAAACTTATTAACGAATTAAACTCTCGTAATGCTTCTAGTCACAAAACCATAACCAATATCAAAGTGGGTGAAGAAACTATAAATACACCCAAGGACATAGCTGAGACATTTAATTCTCACTTTGCTAGTGTGGGTGAAAATTTAGCATCCGATATACCACCATCTGCCGTAGAACCTGAAGTATATGTTGTCCCAGCTGAAACCACATTCTCAATGAAATCCCCCACTGTAAATGCAGTTTATAAAAACTAAAAGCAATTAATGAAAAGAAAGCAGCAGGTCTTGATAAAATACCTTGCAAACTTTTAAAAATTGCGGCTGAAATCGTTGCTCCATCACTAACTCAAATATTTGATAAGACTATAAGCATCTTCCCTACAGATTGGAAACTAGCGAGAGTTACTCCAATTTTTAAGAAAGTAAAAAAGACAATATGGACAACTATCGACCAATAGTTGTACTGGTTGGTTAGAGCGCTGCACCGGAATCGCAGGGCCGTGGGTTCAATTCCTGCCAGAGGACCTAGTGTTGCATTTTTCGCAACCGTTCCTGGTCAGGTCTTAAATTGTGTATATATCTACTCACTTGGATTATCCACCAAACCCAGTATTCTAGTTCAACCAAGTGAAGTGCAAAAAAATCTTTGAAGTTTACCTTATCACAACCCGCACACCCGATAACCTATATATATACAGAACTTACAGTTACAGCTCAGCAACTGGCCTCTGTAGCTCAGTTGGTTAGAGCGCTGCACCGGAATCGCAGGGCCGTGGGTTCAATTCCTGCCAGAGGACCTAGTGTTGCATTTTTCGCAACCGTTCCTGGTCAGGTCTTAAATTGTGTATATATCTACTCACTTAGATTATCCACCAAACCCAGTATTCTTATCGACCAATATCCGTTATTTCGGTAGTTGCAAAGATTTTTGAAAGGCTGACTTTTGAGCAGTAGTATGAGTATCTGAACAACAACAACAACCTAATATCTGCGTATCAATCTGGTTTTCGACCATTGCACAGTACACTAACTGCCCTAATAGAAGCCACGGACAATTGGTCAATCAATATAAATAATGGTCTTCTTAACGGGGTAATTTTTATCGACCTTAAAGCATTTGATACTATTGATCACGCCATTCTCTTACGGAAGTTACAAATGTATGGTGTTGACCAAAACGGTATCAAATTCTTTGAATCATATCTAAGTAACCGCAGCCAAAGATGTTGCGTCAATGGTGAGTTATCTGAAGCTGTTAAAATAACCTGTGGGGTACCACAAGGTAGTAACTTGGGACCTCTATTGTTCTTAATATGTATTAACGATCTGCCTAATTGTCTCAACAGAGCCTCTCCAAGAATGTTTGCTGACGACACTAATATAAGCATCGCAGCAAAATCCGTTACGCAGCTTGAGCTAATAATTAATTCCGAATTGAAAAATCTTCATCAATGGCTACTTAACAATTAGACAACGAGGCCGAGTTGGCTATGAGCGAATAGTCAACGAGGCGAAGCCGAGTTGACTATTCGCTCATAGCCAACGAGGCCGAGTTGTCTAATTGTTTTAGTATAAACTATAGCATTTATTGAGAACTAGGGAACACAATACAAAAGTAAACAAAAGTATTAATATTAATTTTAAACGTGAATTTTCACGCCATTGTTTTGAATTTTGCTACTAGTAGACTATCACTAATAGTCTACGAGTAGCGTAGCCAATCAGAACGCAGGAAAAGTGATAGTCTATTACTAAGTTTATACTAATAACTAATAGACTGAGTCTAAACGTCGCTAAAACGGAATTTATGATAATCGGTTCTCGTCAACGATTACTCGTACATAATAACGAACACATAAGCGTGGAAATTGACGGAAAGGCTATCAAGAGAGTTAACGAAACGAAATCCTTAGGTCTGCAAATCGATGAGCACCTTACATGGGCACGGCATGTCGAACATATTTCCAAAAAGATTGCTTCAGCTATTGGAGCTCTTAAACGGGTGCGCCAATTTATAGATACAAACACTGCCCTGAAAATCTATGGAGCATTAATACAACCGTATTTTGATTATTGTAGTTCAGCTTGGGATGGTTTAAATATCACGTTAAATGATAAATTGCAAAAATTGCAAAATAGGGCAGCGAGGGTCATCACCAAATCTCGATATGATGCTAGTTCCAGCGACCTTTTTAGTAAGCTGGGCTGGGATAATCTTTCAACACGCCGGAAAAAGCATAAAGCTATATTGATGTTTAAAACGATTAACGAATTAACTCCGCATTATCTTCATGAATTGTTTGAATCCCGCAGCACAGGATACAATTTGAGAAACTCTGAAAACACTTTATTTGTGCCAAAACCGCGAACGAACTACGGTAAACGAAGTTTTAGTTATAACGGGGCGGTGCTGTGGAATGAGTTACCTCAAAATGTACGAGCAATATGCTCTCTTAGTCAATTCAAAAGAGAAATTGACAACCTATTTTCCATACTGTATGATACGGACTCCCGCAATCTTGTAAATCAGTAAACATGTAGTTTTTAATATGTGTAAAAGTCTAAGTGTAAATTGTCTCTGTATCAGTAAATTATTATTGTAAAATGTTGCGTTATTTTTATACCATACTGTAGATTTTACCGTGTTTAAATAAAGTTTTTTGATTGATTGATTGATTGAACATCAGACGAAATTAACAAAGTACGTAAGTTTTGACAGTTGCAGCCACTGCGTGCCGGCTATTTTCACTTGTCAGCAACTTCGAAACTTAATCCATGAGAAAATTGCATGAAAATAGTTTGCTCGTTCGCTTTATTTAGCAACTGAATTAGTGTAAACTTTAAAAAGTAGCCGGTCAAAATGACCGGTCATGCGAGAGTTTGACCGGACAACTACTGATGTTGGCCGGACATTGTCCGTTGACCGGCCGTTATTTCGCGCCCTGCCCTAGAATCTCGAATGTAAATATGAGTTTTTTGGCTGTGGCAAAGCAGTATTTACTGCTGCCACGCCACTCCGTGTTAAAATCAGATTTACTAAGTATCCAATTAGGACTGAAATGTGAGCTTCGAGGAAGGAGGAAGAGAGGCTATCAGGAGGACTAAGATGAGAATATTGCCACGGATACAAGGTGGAGTATAATGAGCATATATATATAAGTGAAGAAAGTTGAAAAACCAAGAATGAAATGGTTCGGGCATTTGATTAAAATGGATAATAGGAAAATAAGCTAGGAAAGCATGAAAGGAACGTGTACGATTCGAAAGATCCGGAGGAAGACAGGATAAGATGAAGTGATGAGAAAATTGTGGAAGAGA
Organism: Trachythela sp. YZ-2020; assembly: GCA_016169945.1. NCBI lineage: Eukaryota > Metazoa > Cnidaria > Anthozoa > Malacalcyonacea > Clavulariidae > Trachythela > Trachythela sp. YZ-2020. The sequence goes on from JADLSH010000387.1 coordinate 7,489,092, forward strand.
TTAAACTTATTAAAGACAATGCAAGAGATCGGGTTTCATGGAAACAATACGCAAAATTGGAAGACCTTACGAATAAGTAAGAGGAAGAGGGGACGAAGTAATAAAATGTAAATATTATAAACTTAATGGAAACGGGAGAGTGGCTTGCATGGAAAGTGGCTTAGGTATTGCATTATATAACGTTGTTCAAATGAAATATAAGCGCTACCATGTATGCTTTGAAGAAGAGTATTGCGTTGTAGGTCGCGTCAATACACTTTATTAGTGTATAAATGTAAGCGACATCACCTATAGAGGTTGCAGTAAGGGCCGATTTTTTTAAAGATTGTGTAGACGGTTATTCGTTTTATTGGCAGATAAACGAATTTGAAAACTTATTAAGGCCAATTTTTTGTTGGTTTACGGATTTCCCGACCATGTATTTTTACAAACCAGAAAAATATAAATACCGCCCATCACTCATCAGTTTCCGTGTTTCGCCAAAAAATATAAAATGTCGAAGAACAGCGCGCCGCGAAAGTAGTGAATAAATTCAAGCTGACATGCACGCTAAACCTTCAACAAGCAATTGTCACGTACGCATGGCCACGCCACGTGATCGTGCGTATGAACCGTGAAAGAATATGTGAAACTGAGATTTCATATGCGGGAAAATTCTGAATTCTGGAATGAGCATTTTCACATGTGAAATGTTCCAATTCGGAATTCCACACAAAATCTTACACGTCACAGAGCTTTTATATACTAAATAACTCAATGAGCACAGTACATTATGTTGTCCGAATTGTTTTGCAACACAGAAGCTATTTGTTTTGTTTATCTTGATATGCAGATCAGTCGTTTTTGTGCCATTGATATCAGTATATTTAACCCGATTTAACAGATTTCACCTGTCAGTCGTGATCTTAATGAAAAATGTCTATAGCCTTCATTAAAAGAATTTCTACCCATATACAACATTAATGAAATCAACATATAGACTAGTTCTGATAAGTTCTGATATTCCGTAATAGTTCCAAAATGTTCACATGTAATATTGACTGGTCTTCTATCGTAATACCCCAGTCTTCGCGCGTCAAAGCTTTCAATATGTGCTCGCACACTGGTAGGAAAATATTATTTAAATAATCCAGTATTTAAACATTCGCAAGCCATCCATATTTTACCGGCTTTGCCAATGTAACCATGCATATGTGAAATATATTAAAGGACGAATTTACTGAAGTGTACATCCTAAGACAAAGAATAGGTAATTATAAAAAAGACACATAATATGTTAAGCCTATCTGCTATTACGCCCACGACTCACGAGTGTCTATGACGCAGGCTATTTATCTTTCAACAAGAGAATGCACGAAGACGCTCTAGGGGTGGACCATTTTCGTATTATTGAGCCTCTGTGTCTTGATTTACAGGACATATGATTGAAATACATTGCACTTATATTGAAAGAGAAACTCAGGCCAAACAAATAAAGTTCCATTCTATGAATGATCCAATCATACAGTTGAAAGGTTACGATAAACTGTATTATCCCCTCATTTCACAAGATAAATATTTAAAGCAAATTGATGTTAGGTGTCATTTTAATAACCCAGAAATCAGAATATAAGTAATGTACTCTAATGTGTAATTACACTAAGAAAATAGCTGTCTAAATATGCATAATAATGCAAATATAAAGATGAAAACTATAGTCTATACTTATATAGTGGTAAACACATGCACATTGCAATGCTGTGATTTCATTTACGTTTGTCGACTTCATCCCGAGCATCCAAGGTATTTTTATTGACAATCATACAGACGCTTTCAAAAGAACAGCTGAATGAAAATATAAAATTAATATTCTCGGGTACACCTGCGAAGTCTTTATTTTATTTGCTCACGGGACTCTTTGAACAAACTATTATCAATTTTTTGCACTGTTGACTGTTCAACTGAAGGATTTAGACACAAGTTTTGCATCGTTCTGCCGGGGTGAAGAAGTTTTCAAAGCTGTTTTTATTAGCAAATGAGAAGCAGTGATCTTAATGAGAAGAAAAGCCTAAAAGTCAACATTTGTAAATCAACAGCTATTTTTCTGAAATATACGACAGGCAAAATGAACTCAACAAACATTTCAGGAATTTACAACAACGAGTCTCTTCAGTACATTGCAGTGAACTTGTACTTAAACAAAAATGAAGTTTCTGCTTTCATCCTTTTTCTTGGGTTTTTTGGATCTGTCGGATTTCTACAGAATCTCGTAGTGATTTTGTCAATCATTTTGACTGATGGATTTTTGGATGCTCCTGCAAATGTCTTTGTCTTGAGCCTGGCTTGTTCGGATTTGCTTGTATGCGGTGTTTCCGCTCCACTCTTGATTTACAATTGCTACCATTGGATTTTTACCGCCTTTATTACAGTGAGCAAGTTTATTGTTTTGGCAAGCACTGGGAGCATATTCCTTTTGACTTTTAACCGCTTTTTATCCATAGTAAGACCTCTGAAGTATGCAAAAATTATGACTTTTCAACGTGCTATATGCATGGTTGGAGTTTTGTGGTTCATCGCAATTCTGGTTCCTGTGAAAGCAACGATTGGATTAATCTACGAAATAAAAGATTTGGTTCACATTACACGATATTTCTTGGCGTTCTATATTTGCTCATCATTTTTTATGTACGTGTATATGTACATTCTCGCGGAGAAACACCGAAGACATTTAAGGCAACTGAAATATGCAGTTACAGGTCAAATGCAGACCACTTCAGACGAGTTCAAAGCATTACGTTCGTTGTTTATGATCGCTGGAAGTTTTGCAGCATGTTGGTTGCCAATGACAATCGCATTTTTCTTCACAGACAGGACAACTGACCCAATTCAATTTTATCGCACTTTTAGTTTTACTTCACCTCTGGTTGTTGTGAACGCTATATTGGATCCTACCATATATTACTATAGAAATAAAGGATTTCGCTCTTCAGTAACTGTGCTGGTTAACCGCTTCCAAGATTTTGCGTGTTGGTGAACAAGTCATGACTTCCAAAGTATACAAAGTCAATGAGCAACGAAGGATTTTTTGAAAATCATAAAATATTTATAAAACAGACTGTATTACGAGTGTATGCCATGCGTTGTCAACAAGATTCATGTCAGAAAAGCCAGAACAACTACCAGAAAAATGACTGTTAAATTTAGTGGGACTAAGTTATGGAACTCACTCGCTGACGAGATTACTAAATCGAAATCTCTGAAATTGTTCCAAAAAAAACTAAAATCACTATTATTTACCGAACTAAATGAAAGCTAAGTACGTTTTAGAGTTATCTCATTGCTTATCCAATCTGCATATCTAGTTTGTATTACAAATATTCTTCAACATCATATTGCTATACTTGCATTGACTTATGATGCTGGTGATTGGTGTTTTCACAAACTCATTAGAGTTTCTTAACCAATCTACCATGTATACCATAAATCCATAAATTATTTATTTTGTGATGTATTATTAATACAAAACATTAATATTACATTATACATTATCATTATACGTAACTTGTAACATAATATATATTCCTATGTGTGTTTTCTTTTCTTTTTTTTGGTATATGAGAATAAAGTTTCATTCATTCATTAAAAGTTTAAATCACAATGCCTTTAGCTGCAGTTTCTTTCAAAGTGCACTCGTGAGTTGTACATTATAGCCGTAGGCGGCCGCAGGGAGTTTTGAGCCCGGCTCACTCAAGTATGGCAAGGTGTTTAAACAAATCTATACAAAGTACTGAAAGGCTTAATAGCATTTTCGAGCATGATTTTGTGAAAGTAAGCTAACTGCACTAGTCTTGTATTGCATGTCGTACTGATGGATTATTACGTCTTTATACCACAAAAATCCATGCATTTAGCACTCTGTGATAAACTCTAGTTTTATCTTACCAGATTTCCATATACATCACCAGCCGGGCTGAAAATTATCAATGTTGTCATAATTGTAGATAACTTATTTTATATTTTGGAAGAGCACAAAAAGTTGTTTAATTAGTTATTTTACTCCTTTTTATTTAAAAATAGAACATCTGTATATACTTTTCTGAAGAAAATGCATTGTCTTATCGTACGGTTGTTGAAGGTATCTAGGATACATGAAAAACTTTATTATTTAATTGTCTTGAAAGGCTATAGATCTCTAGCCATTTATAATATATTCATTAGAACATTGGCAGCCCAAAGGTTTGGAATGCACCAAATGTCGATCTATTACAAACTCGCCCCATTCCTCACAAACCTATCGCGCACCGCATGCGCATTGAAAAGCAATGAATATTTCAAATGAAAACATGTTTTCGTGACAGAGCGCTTGGCTTGGAAGACGTGTGGTGTTTCAGTTCTACTTTAGAATCATCCTCTGAGATACATGATAAAATAGAAGGTGACAAATAGTGTAGTATCGTCAATATTTTCATGACATAGAAAACTACCGGCAATTTATAGCTATTACCGTAATGCTGGAATTTTACTTTTCAATTTCCGCGCATCATCATGGATCTTCACGGTTCATAACAATCGGTTATTTTAGTTTGGGTTCTTAAAATTTGGGGTGTACTAACTCGGCTAGAAGATCAGTTGCAACCACTCTTCTCTAAAATGTTTATTCTCTAATCGGTTCTAGGCATAGCTTGAATGTCATAACCTGCCGTTACCATTTTTCTACGAACAGAGAACACTATACAGAGTACAGCATGGACTTAGATTTTTCACCCCTGCTGTATATAAAATCGTTTCATACAGCAATTTGGAAACCTGCTCACGAAATATATTTTATTCGTATTATTCTAAGCTGGATTTGCTACCACTTCTTGGAGTTGTAAAAATATTTCTGGAGTTGTAAATGGAAATTGCTGGAGTTGTTATTTCTAATTTTTATTTCCAATTTGAACAAAAGATCAAAACTGTACTTTGTCGATTAAATATACCATAATTCCATTCAACACGTTGGCAAGTAATTACAGTGTGGATTATAACGATTTCGCTCGGGTCTGACAAATGTCCGATCAACTAGACAGTTGATCGGACATTGGTTAAGAATGGTCGGCCATTGTTTCACCACGTGCGAGCAATTGGCACGAAATCTGAAAGGCCTGGGCTCGATAATTTAATTATACGTAAAATATTCAAAATGGCGACCTCTACGTAAGAAAGCGAAAGCCTGCTCTGCAAAAAGAGAAGCCCGAAGTTTTCTCTGTACACCTTTTTCCATCCAAATATTTATTGGTTAGTAAGTTTCTGCTTTTTAAAGAGTACAAATCAAATACACCTGTAATATACCCTAAATTTAGAGGATAACTCTGTATTTTATTTGATCGGTCAAAATGTCCGCGCAGAGTGAAAATCGATCGGCCATTCCGTGTTTCTGTTCGGCGATTAGCCGATCGCCGACCGTTATAATCCGCACGTCAAGGAATAACTGATATTAACCTTGAGATAGGACCATTTTTGCTGAATTGGAACGTCATACAAGCAGCTGAGGGAGTGCCCAGGGGCCATGGCCCCCCGCCCCTGAGCATATTGTCATCCTCCCCTGAGCATATTGTCATCCTCCCCTGGGCATATTGTCATCCTCCCTTTATCTTACTATTTTTTAAGTGTTTTGGGTTGTTTTTGATTTAGTCATGTAGTTATATATTTGTGCGAAAATAATGATGATTTAAAATCACCAAAACTTTATAACATCACCGGCCCCAAAATGCAAAAATTGGCATTTTGAGATCAATATCTTAAAATTTCGGGATTATGGCCTCGACCCCCCAGAGTTTAACTAGTGTATTATAATCTGTATATAGAAACTGAAGGGCAGTGTAAAAGTGCTAGGGTAAAAGTGGTAGGGCCCCCCTTAGGTTTTTTCACCTCACCCCGCAAAAGGCAGCGACGCTGTGGATCGCATATAAAAGTGAATCACCAAAATGGGACGTGAAAAGAGTCCGCTGTAGAAGTGACTTGCCTTCCAGTAATTTGAAGAACTGATGTTGAGAATGAGCCACTAAATTATTTAATGAACTAAGAGCATGGCATATGTTTTGTATTATGTCATTGCTAATATAGATGTTTTATTGGTTTGAGATTCCTAATTTGCTGGAATTGTAATATTTTCTTAGAATAATCCCTGGAGCAGAATTCGTACTCGCACCTTCAGGATTTTGGTTAGCCTGCACAGCGGAAGATTTTAAGAGTTGGGGTGAATGTGGCATGTTCTGCCTAGCGAGGTATAAGGCGGTGAGATTTTCCCTTGCTCGATATTTCTCCTTGCCTTGCTCAGTCAACACGCTACTCCACTAAACCCCTTGAAGTATCGAGTCAATGGGAATTGGTGGTGAGTTTTGTATTCTAAATGCTTGTACCGCAGAGCGTGCAGTTTTAATCTATTTCCGAATCCTTAATGAAGAATAGGGAAAATCTAAATTATCATGATACTGATCGGTATCGCCACTATCGGACATGTTTGACAGCTTTAACATGATAGCTCAACATTAATACAAATAATTAAAGCATACACACGAAATCAGATGATAAACGACGTTCGAATGTATTTTATAAATTCCCACACAAATCAGCTTTTATTTTAGGACGAATAAGGACGAATCGAATTCACCTCAGGGCTCATTCTATATAAAGTTGGCTTAATTTATGGACGTGCATTACCACTTTACAAACTACCTGGTTTTCTTAATAGACGAGCTTCACAATTATTGGCTGTGATGGTTATTTAATAATTTCATCTCAGGTCAAAACGACAGTTTTAGCTGAAAAGGACATATTAAAAATAGTATAAGTATGAGATCTGAAACAAGTTGTCAAATACACGGCGGGAGATATACACACCGAAAGTTTTGCTACTACAACAGGAATTAAGTGAGCTATTGAAGTGGGCTCGCCACTATTAAATTCCTTTTGGAATGACAAAAATTCAGCGTGACTGTGACATACTGCAACTTATTTTCAATATGTTGTTTTTTTCAACTAAAAAGTCGTTTCGACCTGCGATGACAAATTGAAAATGAACTGCTACTTCGCATGATCGTGAAACTCGCTGTTTGTGTTTTTTTTCTTGAATTGTTAATGAGTTTGAGAAATACGTAGTTTTTACGTACATATACAAGCCCATCGAACTATTCAACATTAGAGTTGAAGATTTTGTTCTTTTAAGTTTTTGCCTACTCAGGAATACTACAAGTGATGCGCAAATTTTTAGCTTTAGTATGTCAGAATACAAACTATAAGATTGGTTCTAAAATGAAGTTCCTAAACTAAAATTTTGTCAAGAGCTACTAAAATAAAAGTCAAATTCCTGCCGCTTCCATGAAAATCTTCAGTCACTTTGAATACGTCTTATTTCTTGAAAGGTAATCACGAGCAAAAGAGAGACGCGTTCGCAACCAAGCTATAACAATGGCATAATGGCTTTCTGCTAAAATCTCCCAAAGTATTGGACATCCAGCTCCCATTCCGCCATTCGTTCCAAATTCAGTACAAGTAATAACGACAAGTACAAGTTCCTTGTTCTACCTCCACATTTCCCGCTCCCTAAAATCATCGATTGTTTGTTTTGCTATACTTGCGGTGTTTACGTGCGTTAACTATGATATAAAAAATGCGCTACTCCACGAGACCAGTCGTTCTCAAATCGAATATTTCGTTGAAGGTTTGGCTCAATGATTGCCACATTCTTGCAAACTTCGCTAGTCAGCAAGTCTCCAACTTCATCATGCTTCTGCGCTGCAAATCCACCGTTTTTGTACGACATGGCGTGATTGGTAGAGAACGTTTGTCCACATGACCAATAGTGCCAAGCAAAGCGAAAAAAAGGCATATTGAAGAAAGTCTTCGCATGAACTCTTGTTTGTTGACCCTCAGACCCTGCTCCTCAAGGAGAATTGAAGACAACCTTAATGGAACTACCTGTATAGTATAAGATTCGTTTGGTTATTATACAGTTATGACTTAATTTATTTTAATTTTAATAATAATGCCTCCTTGGCCTAAAAATTACAATAGTTTTCTTTTCAATCGTATAAGTATATAAAAATTTAAGATATTCCATCTTATTAAAAATCTATTATATATTTGATTATAAGCGCCTAAAAATTTCCTGTGACTATTCCCCAAAACTGCTTATGTTTCCCTTATTTATTTCATCCTGCTTATAGCGCTCCAACTTCGCTTTAAAATCGTTTACTGTTCCCGCCTCTTTAACTTCAATGGGTAACATGTTCCAATATCTAATAACTCTACTTCTAAAAATATCCATGTTTTTATTAGACGAAAAGTTTGATGTATGCAGTAAATTTCTTTCGGATCTGGAACTCCGAAACATATTATAGCCATAATCTACGAATCCACGCTTAATTTTATATGTCTCAATTAAATCGCCCCGAGCCCTACGCTCTAACAATAGACTTAGTCTTCTAATTCTTCCATAGTCAATAGAATAAATTAGGAAGCTCAATGGAAATACAAAATAACTCATTGTCTATGTTGGTTTTCTCATTCTATATGGTCGTTTCATCGTCACGTGTGTATTGTATTTTCGCCAAATCAGCCAACAACGTTTTAAATTGACCATTGGTGTAATGTCACAGATGAGTAATTAAACCACACTGCTATTGGTTGGTTGGGCAAAAATACAATACACACGTGACGATGAAACGACCACTTTTTCCATAAACCTAGACAAAACATAGAAAATGAGTTGTATTGTACTTCCATCGAGTTTCCAAACCTTATTGACTATATGGTTCTTCTGTTTATTAATTTTGTAGCCTGAAAAAGATCTCTCGGAACAAATTCAAATTTTGAGGTAGAGTAATCTTCATACAGTTATAATATACCGGTAGATGATTTATATTGAATGTGATTGGGTTTTGCTTAGTGACATAAAAACTCAAAAGGGAAGAAATGGACATAGAATATTCTATAAAGCACGACATGTAAAGGGTTTTCAAGGGATTCGTTTCCATTAGAAATCGACATTAGACAACGACACATTTCCCTTGTGGATGGGTGTTGGTGGTTGAAGTGCGTCACGGTTCACCAATAAGTTCAATAATAAATTGATTATTTCAGACAAGATGTACTGAAGAAAAACTTGAAAATTGTAAAACTTCAGGACGCATTAAATGGAAGGGAATCTCGATCACTTACCGAGTCCCCTGCTGAGTCTCCTAGGCGTAGATTATCACCAACTCCTGAGAGGCAGAGACTACAGTTTTCTTTGAAAGATTTGGATATGGAAGGACATTTAGGAACGGGTGATGTGGATCAAAAGAGAGAAATTGAAGATTTGAAGTCAAAACTTAAAGCTGTAAGTCCGAGTCATTTTATGATGTAAAGTTGTAGCTCAGTGGCGGACACAATATTGGGGGGTTATATTTAGGTTGCGAAAGTATTCCGACCCTTTTGTTGCTGTAAATTTCACTCCTCAAACCTTTTGTGGCTCAAATTTAATGCCAATTTGCTCAGGGATGGATCCAGCTTGATTTGATAGGAGGGGTGCTAAGCGGGCTTTGGTCATGAAGCAGGGCGTGGTCGGCGACCGAGGAAGGGTGAATCACCACTGAGGACCCCCTACAGGGTCCATGGGGTTATCTTGTCAGAAAATATTTCAAGGCCCATCAATGTAGGGCGGTGTCCGCTACACGGGCAGATCCAGTGTGTGTGTGTGGGGGGGGGCATCAGAGCAATAACCTTTATCCATGAGATCATGGGCTCGATTCTCGTTCCGGACTCAAGAAATTCATTTGAAACGAGTCAATGAACACTTTGCCGAAGGTCGCGGGTTTTCTCCAGATAATCCGGTATCCACCCAGATAGATTGTATACAGGATGGGTTGGGATGCACAGAAGTAGATTCACGACCCCATCAGTATGAGCTGCGGTTAAATGCATAACAAGATTGAATAAATTATCAATTAGAAAATATTACCTCCGCCAGGAGTTTATGCTTTCACTTGATCAATCATTCAATCATTTTCATTTATTTATTTGCCACAACACAACAAGAATATAGATATTTACATTAATTATAATTTGAATATCAATGCTGAGCAGTAGCGAGAAGACCTCAAGAAGCTAAAAGGCTTATATTAAGAGGCCATCTCGTCAACTAAAATAATTTTTATAATAAGTAAATTTAGAGAAGAGGAGGCCCAATGGCAGTAGTCATGAGACCCCCTAGTTCACTGTGATAATTCAAAATAAGACCATATCTTTGTTCAAGTTCAAAACACACATACATTACTACATAATATACAAGTTAATAACTAAAACATGTCGATTTCGACGTCTATGCGACATTATAATTTCCAAGTAGGAAAATGCGTAATTGATTCTTGAAAGAGGAAATAGTGATTTTAGCCGTAATATGTGGTGGAAAAGAATTCCATGTATTCGGACCAACAGAAAGAATAGTGAATTTCTTTATGTTTGTCCGACACGCGTGAGATCTGTAATTTGTAGCCGATCTGGTGTTATAACTATGTACTTGATTGTTTGTGATAAATAAGTTATCAAAACATTCAGGTAACAAGTGATGGTGGTATTTAAACATAAATGTACCTCTGTAAAAGGAATTCAATTTAAATATATCTAATATTTTTAACTGATAGAATAACGGAGAGGAGTGAGCACGGTAGTCAGAGTTCGTCAGAGCTCTTACAACCCGTTTTTGTAGAAGATAAATTCTGTTTAGATTAGTTACATAAGTAGAAGACCATACAATATTACAATAGGTTAGATAAGGATATATAAGAGTATAATATAAGCATAACTTAGTTGTAGGTGATAAAAGATGGCGAGACCTGTAGATAATTCCAACAGATTTCGCCATCTTTTTACAAATATTATTTATGTGAATCTTCTACGATAAATTCTCATCAATGTATACACCTAAGAATTTGATACATTGCTTCTGGATTAAGGTTTGATTGTCGTACTGGAGACATAAATTTATATTTAATTTTCTTTGTCTTGGCCGAAAGATAACATAATTAGTTTTACTAATGTTTACAGATAATTTGTTTGATTTCATCCAAACATCTAGGTTTGCCAGTTCACGATTTAAGATAATCTCGAGATTTTTAATGTCCAGATGTGAATAATATACACTAGTGTCATCCGCAAAAAGAAACGATTTAGCCAAATCCAATGCATTTGGAAGATCATTTATATATAAAATAAAGAGTAACGGACCTAGGGTTTGTTTGTGTGCGTGTTTGCCTGTAATCGTTTGTCTGTGGGCACGATAACTAAAAAATTATGAAACATTTTAATACGAAAATTTGTGGAGCTAATGGCCATAGGCCAAGGAAAAATCGATTAAATTTTCGTTCAATTTGGATGAATATTGGATGAGAAATTTACAAAAGTTTGTCTTGCTTTCCCCGGCTGAATGCATAATTTGTGCTTGTATAATTTATGCACGAATACTTGACTTAATTTGCTGGCGGTGGTACGCAGTCTTTGAGTGCCCTCTAGTTATATGTAAATCCAGGCTCTCCTGGCAAGGGATTGCAGATTTTCTGGAGGTTAGAGTAAGCAATCACTACCCGTTGCATCTACATCAAATGCGCATCCCTCTGCACCCCTCATCGGTAGACCCGCCCATTTCCCGTAAATATCCCGAATTCGTATATATGAGTATATCTTTGTTCAGATGATAGTTTTTTTATGTCATATATTCCTATCTTAGGTAACGGAAATTTGTGCGCAACAAGAACGACATTCTTCAAACCTGATCAAGGATTTAGAACACAAGCTAAGTGAAGCTATCACTGGACGAGATGAATTGCTCACATTAAGGCATGTACAATAACTAATATACAACTGTTACACAAAGAATGAAGCATCTCAATATTTTACTATATATATCCATTTATAGACAACAAGAATCTGTAACTCAACAACAGTTGATCTACCAATTACAGGCTGCACTGCAGCAGACAAAACAAACGCTGGAACTACGAAATAAAGTAAGTTAAATGGTTTCTGATTCTACATGCATGTCTATACGTATATATGTAACCATGTATTAATCATATATGCGAATATGTCCACTGTATCATGCACTTTACCAACGGGTGTGGATAAAACGCGGACGGCGGACTTTTCTTATATCGTGAGAAAAAATATTTCGTACATATAAATATAATGAAAAAGAAAATATAAGCGGCTCACTCTAAACCGCAATTGAAGTGTTTCTGTCTGTAAAAAAGTAAATTATTTAAGCCATAGTAGTCGTTATATATCAACAAATATGTATAGTATACATACTTAAAAACTTCACTTAATTGCAGCATGTCAAAGTTAACCATGGTTAATACCATAGTTGATTTCGCAAAACGTGTCACTTTAAAATACTACATATACTAATAAAATTCCAGGGTAGCCAGTCATTGCCCTCCTCTGCATTAAAAGCAGGGATGGATTTACTGGGGGGTGCAGGAGGGATGCCAATTCGCATATCAAATCCAAATTTTGGATTTGACAGGACATTTATCAAACAAAAATATAATGTTGGGCCATTAATGGGCCTTTTTAACCTTCTAGGCCATCTTATTTTTCAAAAAATTTCTGTCAAGATAACCCCCTTGACCCTGTAGGGGGTCCTCAGTGTTGATTCACCCTTCCTCGGTCGCCGACCACGCCCTGCTTCATGACCAAAGCCCGCTTAGCACCCCCCCTATCAACTCAAGCTGGATCCATCCCTGATTAAAAGTGCTATCTGACATCTTTCAATGATCAAGTTTTATCCCAGCAGTCTCCAAATGTGAAAAATTTATAGTTTCTATCATGTCCAAAACATGTTTCACGATAAAAGAAAAGCGTTCATTAAGCTTGAGCTCCTGAGCTGATATGATATTAGAATAGAAAACACAGTCTTCGATCTCTTGCTTGGGAAAATTTAGAAACAAGACTGATGTACAACTAAATCTTCAGTGATTTAGACTGGACCAAAGGTGAAAGAAGCATTGACAAGGAGAAACCTTATGCAAACTAATCTAATTATGACCTCATAAATGGGCACACTGATTTAGTCCTTGCATAGCCAAGAAGAAAATTTCTTTAAAAAAGTTTCAAGTATAGCGGAGCTTACCTTCTTTTGATTTGCAAAACATATTATGGGGGGAAATATTTTTTTCACAATATAAGAAAACTAAAAGTCCGTCGTCCGCCATGCGCCGTCCGTCGTCCGCGTCCGCCTTTTATCCAAACCCCTTTACCAACAGTAATACGTAACCGTATAGTTCCTATTTTTACATGAATGTTATATCCCATATCTATTTCTCAGGAACTTTCTGACTGTGACAGCCGAGCACAGGCCGACGAAGAAATTCAAGAAAAGCTCACACAAGTGCAAACTGCATTGGTTAAGGTTCATAACGTTCTCAAAAATGAAGAAAGTAGGAGAGGAGGTACTAATATATTAACTGGAGTGACCACTGACTATCATCGCCTGTATACTGGAGATTTGCTGACTCAAGTATTGTCAAATATTCTTAAAGAGGATGATGCAAAGATCTCTGATCTGATGTTGAGGAATCAAGAGGTTTGCTTTGCGTTAAATATTTGAACCAAACATTCATCAATGATGAGATACACAAGAGGCACATGGATGTAGTTAGCGTCATTTATGTAAATTAAGCGTTGTTACATTAAGGATATATTTAGGGATGGAAAATGCAAGGGGTATTCAGGGTAACCGGCTGGAGGAGGCGAGAGGGTGTGAAGATTTGGAGGAGCTCTCAATGCTTTACAACAGAAAGTGTAATCAACAGTCCCATAAATTATGTAAAGTTTGGTGACCACTGGTTAAGGCTCTTCAAGGAGGTGCCGGGGATGGACTCTTCTGAACCTCACCCTTAGATCCTATTTAGTACATACTGTTAGCTGTAAGTTTCCTAAATGAATGGATGTTATGGAGATCTTGCCTGCGTCTCTTGTCTTCCAGACAGTACATTTGATTGATCAATGTGTACCAAACTAGGGCGGTGGGGTCAATGAGGGGGTCATCAGATAGACCACCACTAGCTAATTAGATAAGATTGCGCTGATGCATGAAAGTTGTTAGTAGATATTGCCCAGCGATAGGAGACGTTACTTGCTGAATGAAATCGGAACTTCTCTTGTGTTTAGGTCGAGCGGCAACTCCAAGATCTAAAAGATACACGTGAGTCAGACAAAGTGAAGTTAATTCGTGAATATGAAAGCAAGTAAGTACATCTTTACACTAGATTATTATCACATGGTTGTTGGGGAATATTTTATTGACTTACGTTAATTCATCTCTGTTTGTTGGTTTCTTATAGACTCGTCAAATTGGAAACGGATCATGCTAAGTCTCTTGACATTGCAGCAAACAGAACATTGACCGAACGAAATCGAATTGCTGAATTACTTCGTGATATAGACGAGAACAGGTGCGTGATAATAATATTTTGCTTTGAAACTTTTTGGAGAAGTTGATTTCTAAATATATCGCGCTTTAAATTGTTGATGTTGTCCATGCTGAGTTGGGGCTTGGCGCCCCCCCCGTCCCTTTTGGTAAAATTGTTGACCCCTCCCTGCCATAATTGTCGGAAATTCAGTTTATTGTAAAGTATGTGTTTACATGGTCATTTTTTAACGTACATAAATTTGTATTTTGCTTTTGTTTTTTTAATTATTCCGAGCTGTTAGGTAGTTCAGCAGAGTTATTTACTAATCCCCCGGCCCTCGTACAGATAACCTGGACTATATAAGCATCAATACGCTGGAATTCTCTAACATGTCTCAACGAATAACCAAACCCTGGTCGATCTTCGGCCCCTGCTAGGCGAATTCCGGGCCACCTTTGACAGGAAGACCTGACTACGTCTCTGAGAATGCCGGTTCTAAGATATGCTTTTGTTAATAGGCTAAGATACGAGAAAACCGTTAGTGATCACGAGAGAATGATTGCTTCACTGGAAGAAAATATCAAAGCCTCCCGTGTGAAACTGGATGAGAAAACCAAAAAACATGAAATCCAAGTATGACCGGTCGTTATTATTGTTCACTTTCATTTTAGCCGTATCATAAAAACATTCAATAGAGAAGGTGATATGTCAAGTGATGGAACGATTTTTTCTGGATAGTCGCATTTCTTTTTATTGGGAGCATATAGTGAATTGATTTTGTCAATTTCACCCATCCTTGTTTGACCTGCCCCGTACCCAGGTGCTATATAGTATGTTTATATGACGTATTACTATGGGTGGGCAATACCCGATGTTTGACATAAACTTATCTCTTAAATCGTTGCCCACATTTTCTCTATTTCGGCCCAATCCCATAAACTTATCTCTTATTTATAATGACCCTGGAATTGTATCTTTCCATATTATATACATGCAGTAAAGTTTGAGCGAGCCCAAATTATGTAATGGAACACAGAAATTGTTTTCTATTTATTCAGCAGACGATTATTTCATATAAAATTGGGAATATTTACCGATATGGTACACTGTATATCCATTGGCAAATTTAACATCCACAACATAATCAACATAGTTCACACGTGTGAAAACCACAAACAGTATTAACAAAAGGCTAAACAAAGAGACACACGTGGAGTGTGTGACATACAGTGAGCCTAGGATAAGTACACACCTGGGTAAAGTTTTTCTTAAGTTTGTATTCCTGTTTATGCGTTGTGAACCAAGCTAAGTTTTGTTAGGTGAAATCAATGCACTTATCTTTCATTAGCACGGTAAAGATGTCGCTTTTCGCGAGGAAATGCAAAACCAGTTGGAAAACCTTAAAAGGGAGAAAGAAGAACTATTAAATAATATGCATGAAAAGACAGCATCCGAAACGAGTAATGAAGAAAAGATAATTTTACTTGGCAAAGTTAAGGAATTAACACTAAAATTAGAAAACACTGAGCTGAATTACAAAGACAGTGAAAAAGAACTTCTGGGTAATATCTCGCAGCTGAAAGAATCTCTAAAAGAAAGAGAAGAAAAGATAATATGTCTGAATAGAAAACATGAGGAGGAACTAAGGCTTAAATCTGACAAAATTTTATCACTTGAAAAAGATAAAGGTAGCGAACTGTTTAAAATAATAGAGAGCAACCATAATGAAAGTATCAGACAACTATCGACACTGAAAGAAGAACTAAGACAAAAAACAGACGAAGTTTTGAAATTTATGGAGGAATGTAGAACGTTAAGAGATAAGATAGACAAAGTGCAGGAAGAAAAATCTGCAGTGTTTACAGAGAAAGAAGAGTTAGCCACGGAGTGTGAAAATCTGAGCAAGAAAATCTTAATTCTACAAGACGAAAAATCTAATTTATCTAACATGGTGCGGGGAAATGTAGATGACTTAACCCGCGCGAAGGACGTTATAAATAGTCTTCAGGTTAAACTGGACGCAAGAGAAAAGAGTTTGGAAGTGTTCAACAAGCAGGAAGCGGATTTAGCGGGACTTTTGTTTCAGAAACATCTCGTTGGAGAATCCCTGCTTCAGGAGAGACAACAAATTATCGGATTTTTAGAAGAAAAAGTTCGAGAAAATGAGAAGTTAAAACAAACGCGAGATGTTCTCGCCCAAAAACTCGAATCAAAGATCCAAGTTTTAACCGAAATGGAAGCGACTTGTCGAGCGTTGGGAACGAAACTTGAAGTGCGGAGTAATGAATTGGAGGTGATTATGGAAGATCGAAATAAAGCTGTAAGAGAGGTAGAAAATAAAGTCGTAGAACTGACTAAATTAAAGGAAGAAAGAGATTCACTAGTGACATTAATGAATGGCAAACAAAGTGAGAAGGATAAAGAAATTACAAAACTGTTATCACGCCTGAAAGGTACGTAACTCAATAAACCGAATATTACTATTATTAACAACAACAACAACAACAACAACAACAACAACAACAACAACAACAACAACAACAACAACAACAACAACAACAACAACAACAACAACAACAACAACAACAACGACTACAACAACGACTACAACAACGACTACAACAACGACTACAACAACGACTACAACAACAACGACTACAACAACAACGACTACAACGACAACGACTACAACAACAACGACTACAACAACAACGACTACAACAACAACGACTACAACAACAACGACAACAACGACTACAACAACAACGACTACAACGACTACAACAACAACGACTACAACAACAACGACTACAACAACAACGACTACAACAACAACGACTACAACGACAACGACAACAACTACTTTTGAGAAAGACAACTCCCTTAACAACAGCCCGGTTACATGCGCACTCTACCGAAATGAATCGCTTGTTGAAAACCGCGCCTTCATGAAGCGAAATGAATCGCTTGTTGAAAAGCAAAATTTGGTTGTTAAACTGTATATGCCACATTTTGCACAGGCATTTGTATTTTTAATATTTGAATTCTTTAAGCGAGAACAATGGTGTTATTTATACTTTGCAAAACGATTTGGTGGGTGGTTTCGTTTAGGCTCACAGCATGACCTTGCATTAACAAAGAAAGTTCTTGAAGCAAAGAAGGAAGCTTATGAAAAAGGTAATGTATAGGACCGAGGCCACCAGTGGCGGAAACTTTGCGAAATATTGGGGTGCGAATTTAGGTTGTCAACATACTGGAGCTCTTTAGTCGCTGCAAATTTCAGTCCTGGGAAATGTTATGGCATTGGGGGCGAAGGGAAGCGAATCCTACCTCCCAATTAGGTATTAAAACTTTTGAAAGATTGACAATTAACTGAGTACCCTGGGTGCCAGAGATTCGTCCACGCTCGTAAAGGGGGATAATAGAGGATATGCGAGGATACGAGTAGCCAAGTTGTAAATATGTTTTTCAATCAATGATACGCCAATAGGGGCCTATGATTTAAGCAAATTTAAATTAAGTTTTGGCCTGTTTTGATTTAACTTAAAGGCAAGGTGCTGGGCTTGAATAGGTCGTCTATGAAAGTGCTTATGTCTTTTAACAGCGATAAGAATGGCGTCAGTGACACAAGAAGAAATAACGGCAAAACGAAAAGAATTAGACGGTCTTAAGGATAGGTATGACGAAGTTCATATCTATATGTATCATTAGTTGTTATGTTTATCTGTGAGAATCCAATGGTTGGGAAAATTAAATTTATAGCATTAAATGCGCATGTTGTTTTAGAATTAACTGAGAAGAGCGGCAATCGGTCCCTGAATGTGTGTATGTTGGGGACACAGTGTCGATATTTTTTATAATGAAATCTTTACATTTCATTTATAGAATAAAATGGCTTCAAGATAGCTTACAGGCAACTGCAGAGGTAACAAAGAGTTATTTTCACCAAATTTGTAGCTTGCGCAACTTGTAGTCCAAATGCATGGAGTCGTTTGACCTGGCTAAAAAATTAGTTTCTGAATGTCCAAACCTGGAGTCGAACCCATGCATGTTCTCTAACCCATGCATGTACAGTAATATGTAATAATATTTTAATATATTTTAAAATTTATAAAGCGCTTAAACTATAAATATTCTAAAGCGCTAGGTAAAATACAAACAGTGAGAGATAAGATCGACTATATTTACACATTCGTCAAATAATTCAAAAACAGTTAAAAATTGTCAATTTGAAAAACACTACTAATGTACGCATCCCTAAAAAGATATGTCTTAAGGTCTCTCTTAAAACACTCAACTGAAGACGAAGCACGAATTTCATGTGGGAGTGAATTCCAAAAAAGGGCCAGCTCTAGCAAAAGCACGATCACCTGATGTCTTCCTGTGTGTATATGGCACATGAAGGAGATTTTGCATGTCAGATCTCAACGAGTAGCGACCTTCTTGTTTACATGTTAACATGTCGCCTTGTAAACAATAAGAAGAATCTTGAATAACACGCGATGTTTTACAGGCAACTAGTGAAGTTTCATCAATGTTGGTGTAATATGATCAAATTTAGGCATGTTTTCTAACGCAACTACTGTATTTTAAATGAGATGCCCGATTGAGACACTCAGAAATAGCAACTCTTCAGTTTCGGTAGATAACATAGACCTCGTTCTTGTAAATTTATACTCAGTCTTATCTAATAATTATTGCCGGGGCAACAGCGACTATAGGTTTCGGCTTCCATTTTTCTCCAATCTGTAATCTCCAATTTCCGTAGATGATCACAAATGGAATACAGCATGTAAATAGAATATAGTTGACACAGATAATTCAAGATGGCGTACGCGAAAGACGTTTGTATGATAAATATTTTAATAGGCCCAGCGACTTAACGCTCAATAGAGCGTCTTGTTGTTTAATAATCCGCTAAACCAGATGAAGTGACAGGAGATTATTAAACATTCTTCATGTACATGCAGTGAAGCTAATAATCACAATGTTATTGCAATTACAAAACTGATGAACCACTGAGCAAAGATTTAGGATAAAAAAGCGGAAACGGACGGACAGACGGATGGCGGACTGACGGCTTAATATGTTGTCATGAAATGGATTTTTCTATACCCGCAAATAGAAGGTTTCGCCAGATCTGGCATTCCCTATACCTTGCCTTTTTTACCATGTATGCCTTTGATGCAATTTTTGTATATTTATAGGAAAAGGTGCACTTTGAAAACAAAGCTTCTGAACTTGCAACCGAACTGAGTGGTAAGAACCGAGAAAACGAGAATATTAGAGCAGAATTGGATGAAATGATGAAATATTACGATAATGCAAGTGGACAAGTTAATCAAATGGAAATGGCATTGGAAAAGGTGTGATAGAGCATTTAGCATGATATGGACAATCCTACAATAAATATACCCTTGAGGTAATGAAGATAAACTAGATTGGGTTATATGCGACCTTGTTATGTATATGGTATCTTTTAGGCTGGGATAAAATTTGCAGAATCACAAGCTCTTGTTGAACGACTGGAACAAGATTTGGCGAAAATTAAATTGCAATATTCATTGGAAGTAAAGGTGTGTTTACAGCAACAATAATACAGTAATATACACAGAATAAGTTTTTGAAATTTTCTTTGCTATTAAAGTTCAGGAAAATTCACCAGTGTAACGCGGAGCTTGCCTCCACATGCTAGCATCTCGCTTTGCTTTAGCAGCTTGCAAAATTGCAAAAAGAGACAACATACTGTAACACAAATAAAAATTATTGCTTAAATTGCAAAGAAAACAATAACATACCATTTCTTGCGGAGGATAGTACATCATGCATGTAAGCTGCTCGCCTTTAACTATTTAATTGGGTTGGCCGATTACATTTGCCAGTAAAATTCGTATACTATATTCGCATGCCTTTAAAGACACAATTTCCTCATTTCCTTTACCATCATGCACCATTTTAAATGTCGAAGTGGTCCAGGATTATTTATATTAAATCAGTGAAAATATATTATTTTTAGGAGTTAGAAATGAAAGTGAAGTCTGTTGAAGGCAGAGGGCAACATGTTCAAGTAGTGAAACCATTTCGATTCCAAGATGGTGGCGATGCACGATTGTACAGGTTTTGTACAATGGTTTTGTATGTCGGATTTCAGCTCGGATTTTTAGCATTTTCACGCTCAATTACACAAGCAATGCATGTGTTCTTTCAATTAGCCTTTCTCACCCTGGGGGTACTGCTTCCTCCAGATCAGAGAATGTAAGCACTGCAAAATGCGACGTTTTATAACTGTATGGTGCAAGTATAAACATTATCATGGTAAATTTACAGTTAAGTTTTGAGAAGTCGTTTTTCACATCGTTTACAAAGCAGTACCCCAAAAATGGGGGATTTAGGCCTGCGTGAAAAAGGCTAATTTTCTGTCTCAAGTATATTGTAATATACTCGTCTAACGCCATTTCAATATGACAATATAGAGAACTTGACGAGAGGTTATCTGTTAAGCTATTACTGCATGTATGCGTGCATTTTTGACAGTATATGCATTTATTACGAAAATAATCCATAACGTAAATGATTTTTTTTAATTGTAGTTATCCAGAGATTGTGATGGCAACAAAGAAAGAACTCGACGCAACAAAAGTACGTTCCTTACATGAAGGTTTGGTGAAAGTCCTATATAGTACTCGCTTATACATGATATTTGTTGTATTATTATTTTCAGCAACGATTAACTGAAGAGGCAGAGATGACCGAAGGATTTAAAACGCTTCTAAAAGATTTACATGAACTAATGAGCAACATCAAAGATTCGAGTGTTATGCTGAGGAGAGGAAGTGATGCCGTTGAGAAGAACACGGCGAAAGTTCAGGATGTCGTGTCGGACAAAACTGAACGTAGAGAAACAACTGCAACCACTAAGGAATCAAGCAATAAGTCCTCGAATAGCCATGATGGTAGAAACATTGCAGATTCCGAAACATCAACCACAACTGCAGCAAGTGATACTTTGCGTGAACCATCAAGGAATCATGGTAAAGATCGAGGAAAAGAATTGAAGAAGAAAAGTAGCAGATCAAAATCCGTCAGCGCTCCTCTTCATAGTTCCTCACCCAAAAGCTCAAGTCCTGTATTTGATCACGATCCTCGTAATGCATATACGACAGAGTTGAATTATCCCTATTCTGATATCAGTGATGTTGAGTCTGATTACAGTGAAGGCAGACAAAAACGAACGGCTAAACCCACAAAGGAGTCTTTGATATCACCAAAAGCAAGGTATGATTATGCGGTCGGTGGCTGTTTTGTGAAAGGCTGATACAATAGAGAAATAAACCATTTTTCCAATTAATGTAACAGAAATTTAATAGTCGATTTTTAGACATTCAATATTATCTATCAGAAATCCATGGCCGGATTTTGAGGGGAGGTGCGCACCTCCCCTTGAATCGTTTTGCACCTCCCCTTAGAATTTTTGCACCTCCCCTTATAATTTTTGCACCTCCTCTGGAAATTCATGCACCTCCCCTTGAGAAAAGTGAAATGGTGGATCAAAGGCAAAACTTAAAATTCAATAATAACAAAACCATTACAACCAACTTCCCAAGTTCAATCAAACACAATGTCAATTGGATGAGTTATATAGTCATAATTAATAAATATATTGATACATATATACAGGGGGACATCTCTCCCAGGGAGGCTGGGGTTGGACACTGCACCTCGCCCTTATAGAGCGTTCACAATTTTAATACTGCCAACAACGAAATCGACACAGTTGTAATGTATAATATTTCAGATCCGAAGATAGGGAGTGGATTGGATTTTAAGTCCGAACCGTGAGTTCTAGTTTGAGGCGAAAATTCTCCATTTCGTACACCATATTAATGAATTTTCCAGTTCTAGAGTTTGCTCAAACTTTATCCAGCCCTAGGACAGGATCAAATATACTTGTCTCATGTGCCCAGGCAAAATAAAGCACATGTGGTTGGCTACATCGTGTTCTTATGAATTAGTAATGAGTATGCGCGAGATAATAAGAGGTTAATGTTAACGCTCATTACGCAAAAGTTGTGATTAAATTACTATCTTTGCTTTTTTTAGAAATCCTAAGTCACTTCAAAAGCCATCAAGGCTGAAAGAGAAATTCGACTCATATGTTGAACCCGAAGATGGTAATATCCATTTTACGTACTTTAACATGTTTACAGCAAATTCCTATGACATGACCACGTAAGGCCAAAACTGGTCATTGGAATGCCATATATAGTCTGCTTTATCAATATGTATGTTTAGAGTGAGTTAAATATAGTAGTTAAAGAACAACTTGCCAGACTTGCAAATTGCCTCTGAATTGGTTAAGTTATCCATCTACGACTGTTGATTTGTTTCAGCTTCAAATCTCCTTATAACGGTCACTAAGAATTATTTTAAGACTGCATGTGCATTACTGTTTTGACAACAATCTTCTCATTTACAGTTGATTCGCTGTTGATGCCGCACGAATTACCACCAAGAAGTCATAGACGAGCGAAGAAAATCCTAAACCTCCTGAGTTTGAAAGGCCAGGAGTTAACCGACGGTAATAAAAGTAGGTAATAATAAGTATTGCTGTTGACATTTTGTGCCACTTATCAACAATGGGTAAATCAGTTTGTTTCATTTAGACATCGGCTGAAGGAATATTGGCTTGATGTAAGATTATATATGCCCTAGAATATTCCTTCAACTTGTGACGTTACTGATATTGTGTTATTTGTGTCCCAAAAAAGAAACCACTTAAAATAATCAATTATATTGTATTGATTATATGTATTGTTTTTCAAAACGGACATGATGTAGCAATAACATATGATTTGCTCTTTGGAACGCACTAGCTATAGTTACATATGCAGCAACAGAACATTGGTCATTGAAGTATTAATATAAACTGCATCCTCAACTTCTCATAGACTTCTTTGGAAGCTCTTAATCACTTGAATTCCATTATTAAAAGTTTGAGTTTGAAATTTGAAGCACAACGTCTGTAACAATTTGTCTAGTTTACCCAAAGACTAAGCAGTACATTATTTGCCATTCAATCTTGCCTTGTATATTTAAGACCCATTTTTTAAAACGTTTCGTGTCCTATTATAGTCAAGCATTTTTAGATACAAGATAATGTCTTTAACTTTGACAAAACATGTATTTACGTGCCCACTTAATTGTGAGTGTAATTGCCATAGGAATATATTGAATCATAATCTTCTTATTACGTAGTATTGGAAGGGCACCAAGCTTGCAAGGATCTTTGTCTATCGTTAATCCACATGATTCCCTCTTGAGCCTCTCTTTGCTTTGTATAGTTATGTGTCAAGGTCAATGTTGCACGATGTTAAGGCCGGCCTCCACTTGCACGTACGGCCAGCGCGGCCGATTTTGCGCATGCTCTGTGACTCGAAAATGATCGCTAATCTTGACCGTCGCGGCTAACTTTTTGTACGTATGACAGTAGAACTGCATGTATTCTACTTTCTGTGCGGCCGTCAAATTTTTAACCAATCACATTTCACGAAAGTATAAACACGTACGTGCGTGCAATTGTGCGTACGTACGTGCAAGTGGAGGCCGGCCTTTAGCGTATCAACCTTCGTTCCATAATCAGCTAAGACAGGTCAACTAAGCATGCGTAGAACGTACATGTTGGTTTGTTCTGAATATTAATGAGGCAAGCTACTAAATCATCTCAAGATATAGTTGGCAAAGTATTTCTTGTACAAAATTCAAAGAAGAGGCTAGAGGCCTTTACAATAACAACACGAGACATATTTAAAAAAGATTTAAACTTACAGTTTGAGGCTAATATTCTATATGAACACTTCAAACCAAAGAAGAAAAGCGTGCAAAAATTGTTGGCTGAGCCCGCGATGCCATGCCATGAAGGTGGCCACTGGCCAGTTTTCTGGGTTGGTTCTTTATGTAGCCCTGCACGTGTTATGTCTGTGATTATATATAGGGTTAGGGTGGGGGTTGGGGTTAAATTATACATTTCGTGTAGGGGTACATAAAGAGCCTACCCGGTTTTCTGCGTGATTTCCGATCGTGACAGGCCATATTTTTTGGCAAAGTTATTTAATAGTAATTTATGTTCATTTGGCCAACTTGCTTAGAAGTCAAATTATCGCACTATAATAGTTTTATAAAATGTACGACATTCTAAATAGCGAAAACATCGCGTTTCTTCCGTTCGTTTTATACTGCTCATCCTGCAAGCAATCATTCGTGTTCAATGTAGCACGATTATATCCTCCCATGCACCTTTAGATTTTTCGTTAACTTCATACTATTTGACACCTTAATGAGATGGTGACTGAATGACTGAGCGATTCAAGTACTTGCAGTTACCGGAGATAATGCTTTTCCTGTCATGCAAACTCGATTTGGCTTGCGCCTGCGAACAAGCCAATCTCCAATGGAGTGACTATATATGTCTTCTGGTAAACAATAAAGACAGATTTGCCAGCAACAGACAAAAATTTAAGATTTATTAAAACTATCAAATCGGCCACAATGATAACATGAATAACTACCACCGTTATGTAAATCAAACTACGTTTTTCCTTTTTAGAAATGCTATAATACGCTAACTCTTCACTCTTCCGAATTATATAGAAATCGCCGAGTTGATTGGCCGACAAGATGACGGTATTAAGAGGTGCCGCGAAGCCGAACAGACTATAAAGAGAATTCTTAAATGAATACTTTTCGGTAAGGAACAAGTATAGAAAATTGTCGTAGAGGTGCGTTGGAGTCTCTTTGTCTTGGAATATAAAGGCAATTGTTATTCGATTCTATCATACTCCAAATATAGATGCCTTGTGTCAAACATGTTGTTTAAATAAATAAGCTACCAAGACATCGTAGTTACAATTTCAAGTCAAGATCTGCGGGCAGATTTGGCAATATATACAAAAGTATAGCTATATAAAGAAATATACTGGCTGAGTGTGGAGAAACGTTTCGGTAAGAGCGAGTTTCTATATTGAATAGGTGTTTTTACAATTTTTAAACTACGTAACATATTTAAATAAGTTGAATTAAACGTCGTTGTGTTATTGTAACTGTTATATGGGTTAATTTGCCTGCATGGTTATAAGGCCCAGTCAAACGAGGATGAGAGTAGGCAAGTAATATAGTTTATACATGAGAGTTTTCTCAACTCTCATGCCCCGGTCAAACGTGGACAAAAGTTACATGAGAGTCGCGACAGAAATCATTTAGCGCGCGAAACGGAGCCATGAGAAGAATTCTTAGAATTTTGGTAAACAAAGTGTTTACATTTTCTTCTTAGCTTCTCTTGTTATAGACAGTTGTACTAAAATGAACATTAATTTGTCGTCTGATGACAGGGAAATTGCTTGTGAAACTGGGCCAATAATATGACAGCTTAATCCGTGAATAGCGTGAATAGTTAACACACCATTAATGATTAACGATTTATGATATTTGAAACGATGTATTCTCAACTGAGACACTTGGCATGCCAATTTCAGACGTTTCCGTGAAAAATTACTCTGTAATTCATATGTTAACTATTTTATATGGATTTAAGTGAATTTTCGGAATTCTGAATGATGACATCGTTTAATTTCAAACATTACCTTTTGTCATAAAATTCATATTTCATGCAGCATTAATTCTATGAGGCGCTATTATATCGAATTCTCCCGCAAGGTTATATAAGCTGAATACATATACATTTATTGATTGTATATCCTGTTACACTGTTCACACTTGAGGCACAATATCCATGAATTGTCTTATATAAGTTAAACTCAGGAAACGAAGTTGAAACAAACCATGATGAACAAACTATGTACAATTGCACTATAATGCTAACCTATTGCGTCATAAGATGGTCGTTAAGTAATTAAGTAAAGTGTCGTTTCTGGGAAAAATGATGAAAATAATAATAACTCGTGGATGGTTTGTGTGTAATCATATAATTATATATTATTTCAAAAAGGCGAGGTAGAGCAGTAAAAAGTTTCAAAAATTGACGACGTGCTGGTATGCCACACGACAGGTAGCTTCCAGTTACACACTGCGACGTGTGGCGTACTTCTGGATCGTCAATATCAAATTTTAGCATCATTTGGCGTATTCAAAACGACTTTGTTTTAATTGCTTAAATTCAGGCATAAATTGGTAAGTTTCTTCCGTTTTTCCTTAGCTTTTTAAATATATTTCGCTTGTCTAAGAGTTCCATAATTCATTCAAGTAACACTTCACTGATCGAATCAGAATATCTATTACAATTTATGGTTCTCTGAATGGTCTGATATATAATTTGCCTATATAGTATTTTATTCGTTTGATCATAGAAATAAAATATCTTATTATATTTCATAATGTTAAATATAATATAATAATCTTAAATATCTATTATTATAATTTCAATAGATGACTACACTGATGTATTAGTTATTTTTGTCATATTAATTATAAATTATTACTTGCCAACATCGACAGGCGGTCGTACATGTATGCTTTTACATAATTAATTTTCGTCAAAAGTGTCTTCTGAACCCTATTTCAAGATTCAATCCTTATCAACGTGTCTCCTAACTTTTTGCATGCATGCGTTCTAATTTCCATAGTTCATCATGAATGACACTCATAATCATAGACCATTCAAAATATTCAAGCCAAATCCCCTTGTCATGGTTGGTTCAAATAATGTGTACTTGAATAACTTTCCTTTATGCATTATACCGAGTCCTCTGCAATATAGAAATATAATGCTGCTCTCCACAAATGCCTTAAGTTTACTTCCAGTACGATCGATCTCCATGAAACTCGAAAGATTTATTTTCGAGAATTATCCCATTGCATGTTTGCCTTGATATAACGGGTTATATTGAGGAAATGGTGGTAATCGTTACTTATATATGGGCCGGGTATGCTGTGGATACATATGATGGCCACTGTTGCCTTGATAAATAGGGTTGTGTAGTTGTATGATATGAAGACATATAGCAGTTTGGCTTCATTGATGGTCGTAGCTTTGAGAAGGATCTATAATCCTTGATTTTCGTTTCTTCGTTGCGGGGTTTTCTTTGCAGGATTTTGGTCTACAGGGTCTTGGTTTGGGATATCTGCGCTCCGTTCTGGAATTCCTGCTGGTAGTAAATATTGTGGGATTGAAGAGTCGCGTTGGTTTGCCGAGGTTGATTTTGAAATGTAGTTCCTTGGGCTGCCACGATGGAAATGGGGGCAACCCTATGATTACGCGGGCAGCCGAGCGTCTTACGTATATTTAGAGATCGAGCTGATGCCTAGACAAAAGCCAATATTTTCACTCCAATCTATTTTGTCACCCTGAGATATAAGTTTTGTTAAAACTGCATAACACACAACGTTCATTACCCATTAAGAAGGTCACGACGCTGTCGACACTGAAGTTACAACTGCTGGTTCTTGCTAGTGGCTTCCCGCCTTTTAATATACCAAGCCATGGCTGCGAAAATTACATATTGGTCATTCAGACCCGTAATCGACTTCATCGTATGGGCTATGTGCTAATAACAAGCTTGCTATAGATAAAGCGTGCTTGTTTGAGTGGCTTCTCAAACCGACATTTTTCAAGTTGGAAACTAGTACGTTTGCTTGAAATATGTGAATTTGTTAATTTGTAAATAAAGTTAATTTGTTCTTTTTATCAATAAAATTTTGTGGCATTAAGACATGCCCTATTTAATCCAACGCATATCATTAATAATTACCGAGGAATCAGCCAATCATATTTGTTTATTTTGCTTCCATATTCGAATTTGCTCGACTGCTCTTATATATTTAATCCAATAATAAGTTAGAGAAGATGAAGTTTTGATTAGGTCCTCTGAATGCGTGATGTTTTGATCAAGGCATATAGCTATACAGTAGAACCCTGCTATGTCGAACTCGCTTACTCGAACTCAAACGGCTATTAGTAAAAGACGGAGTAGCATAAAATTAAAAATCTGATAATAAACTGAAAAATTTTATTACTTATTTTATGAATTATTATCTATAACAGTAATTGTTTTCAGATATAAACAGTCCTGGTTTTTCTCCCTATCCTGGAAACCCCTGGAAAAGTCCTGAAATTTGAAACTAACGAGTAACGCCTGGAAAACCCTGGAAAACCCTGGAAAACTGAACTTGTGTTAAATATGTTTATCTAAATAATATTAAAAATGCAATAAACTTGTCGACGTCTTGGAAAAAGTATTTTTGTCTTGGACAATATACAAATACCCCTGGACAATCTCTGGAAAAGGGCAGAAAAACGTCCTGGAAAGTCCTGGATTTTTAAAATTATGAAGATGTACGAACCCTGTATAAAGGGAAACTTTTGTCATCACCAGCTTTATATTAAGCCGTCGGCTACATTTAACGAAAGACTTTCTGCTTTTGTGAGCAGCGAAAGCTTGGCTAATTTGAACCGGGTATCAAGATAAGCTCAAAAATAAGGTCTGTTTTGGAAGTGTCTTTTTGAAATGCGTTTGCCGTCGAATAGTGCAAATAAGCGTGATATAGGCAGTAAGCGTGATATAGGCATTTTGTCAACATAGCGAACATAAGGTAGCTAGATTTTTAAAGCCGACATGCGAGTAGTATTCGTTCCAAGACACTGCTTAAATTACGCACAGTGCGGTGCGTTTCAACTGTGTGAATGGTTTTTGTATGTTTTTTATAAAACAACCATTCGTCCCCAAGAGCGAGGTGGCATATTTGTTACTTTCCGAAAAGTATTTTGATGGCACCGTGTATTACCCCCTTTATATCTGAAAAAAATGTTACTGTTATAGGTAATAATTCATAAAATAAGTAATAAAAAAAATTAGTTTATTATATCAGATTATTTAATTTTATGCTGCTAAGTGCTCCGTCTACTACTAGTAATAGCCAACTCAAACCCATTTCCCGTAGATTTGCCAATACTATTTCAATCATCTTTACTCGGTTATCTCGAACTCGGTTAACACGAACTCCACGCTATCTCGAACAAATTTTGCTTCCCTTGACCGAATTTAGCCGGTTTATATCTCGAACTTTAATTCAGTTCGTTGTTTTTATTAGGGAATACATGCACGTATTTGATTTTGCATCGTAACGCGTGCACGTAAAACGGACTATATAATAAAGATGCATGCACTCTTTCAGTTTAAGATACTTACAGCACAATTATTTAGTAGACTGTATTGGCAGTGTTTATTGTATATTTCGCAACTAACAGTCGCGTCATTGGATCAGCCAGGTTAATTTCATTTCATTTAATAATTAACAATTATTGGATGAGGTTTTTGTGATATCCGGAATTGTCAAGGTCAAGGTAAGTGTTATCAGGCGAAGGCTGAGACTGATAACACTTACCGAGACCTTGATAATTCCGGATATAACAAAAACCGAATTCAATAATTGTTTTATTATACATTGCATTGTCATTAAACTCCTTCGATAAACAACGATTTAAATTCTGTCGCACAAAACAACGTTTGGTTCTAAAATATTGGGGTAAAAACCAATTATAAAAATAAAACAAGAACGACAAAATATTAGAAATCTAATTTACTTACTATAGTTCTGATAAAAGTTTCAAAAGAGTGTGTTTTTTACACAAAAACTTTCAAAAATACATCGTTTATTCATGTTGTTTTTTCTTGTTTTTATTCTTGTATGTACAGCTGCCGCTCGCTAAAAAAGTACGTACTGCTGGCTCAACCGACAGATAACTGAGTTATCTGCTAGCAGATAACTCAGTTATCTGTAGGTTGTGTGATTCCCATATTTAACTGTAAGCAATTAGCCAATCAGAAGACACGCAGTGACTACAATGTATAATCATAATTATTATTATTCATTGTACTGTGTCATCGTTTTCTCATTGGCTAAAAACTTGCGAATTATTATCGATATCTGCCGGTGCCCGCGCTATTTTTCAGCGGAAACCGTAATCTGCAGAGATAATTGGACGGCGCCCGGAATATTCCAGCGGTATATCGAGATAGCGGGGGTTCGAGATAACCGAATCAGTGTCAAATTACAAAAAGGTAATTATTAACAATTATTGGATGAGGCGGAGCAGGATATCGATAATTATTCAATTATTCAGACCAAGGTCAACGTTATCTGCCGAAGCGAAGATGAGACGGTAACGTTGACCGAGGTCTGAATAATTATCGATATCCTGCGTAAGCCGAATTCAATAATTGTTTTATTATTCATTTTGTAACATGCATTGACGAATAGAACAAGCAAATATTGAAAACAAAAATTTTATTACTGTTCATAAATATCAATACAGAAGAAATATGAGACAAAACAAACTTCAAAACAAACTTGAAGACAAAACAAACTTCAAAATTTCCGGCTTATTTGTAATTTATTTTTTCCCTGGCCTTGACTGTTCGAGGTATACGTAGCAGGGGTTCTACTGTAGATGAAGTTTTTATAATCCAGTACTACAGTAGGAATGGAAAATTTCAATATGAATTATGAGATGTCAATCAAAAACATCAAATTCGGACTGGATCAGATTCCAAGTCCTCGCAGTCGTAACGTAGGGTAGGATTTTCTTTCGTGCTAATATTATCGTTCACAAATAAAGAAATGAATCTTTCAGTCACTACGATACTATGGAAGTGGAAAACAGACTTTGACCTTCGTACTCGCACTTAAATAATGACATGTAAGCAAGGTATGCAAACAGGAATTCCAGGAATAACAGCTTTGTACTTTCGTTTTGCCTACATTAGTGTTATATCGTTAGTGTCATATCATACATGGTTAGTGTTATATCGTTCCATGATGACGAATTATCTTGCTTTCGTGATTGCTTTCAGTGTATTGGTTTGCAATAATATAAGTATTGTTCGATGCGCCGATAAATGCAAAACTCACGCGGATTGCAAAACCTTATTTTATAAGTTTTGCTGCGGTGGTTACCTCAGTTTTGGAAGCAAGGAGCGAAGTTGCACGTATGTTTCGTGTTTATATAGCTATTGCTCAACCGACAGTGATTGTGGCGACCGATCAATGTGTTGCCGCTCTAACAAATGTGTAAACAAGGGTTGTTCGGGATGTACTAATAATACAGACTGCTATACAAGCCATGTTTGTTGCAAGAAGACATTTCCTTTGGATCAAACTGTCTGCGGGGCGGATTGTGTCAACGAAGACTGTAACTCAAATGATGACTGTGCTAGGTGGGGAGAGTGTTGTCGATCGGGCAAGTGTGTTAAAACAGGCTGTAGCGACAAGTGTACATCAAATTCTGAGTGTAATTTGGGTCAATATTGTTGCAAAAAGAAGAAAACCTCTTGGAGAGAAACTAGTTGTCGTAAAAGTTGTGTTGGTGAGATATGCAGTACTGTCCAGGACTGTGGGACACGAAATGAAAGCTGTATTTCTAACAAATGTGTTAATTGTCGTTGTTCAGGATGTTCTACTAACTCAAACTGTAGTACCGGACAGTACTGTTGCAAGAAAAGACAGTGGTATGAACTTAGTGAGTGTAGTGCTGACTGTATTGGAAAATCTTGTAGTACGAGCGAGGACTGTGGTCCCCCGAGTGAGACTTGTGACTCAGACAATAGATGCATAATACGAAATTCTCTTCCATCATGGCTGATTGCTGTCATTAAAGTAAGTATAGTTGTATTCCTTATTGCTGTTGGAATATTACTAGCTGTGTTTTGGTATATTAAAAGGAAGCGACCACCAAATGCAACTCAAACGGAAACCGTGCCTCTACAGAACACTCAATTTCAAGGAGCTGAAATTCAGAATCCACAACCAAACACCCAGTTTTCTGGCCTTAACAATCCAACACAATCCAAAGGAACTACATTTCAAAATCAACCTCGGGAAACCAACAATGTGGCTCATCAATCCCACAATCTTAACTACTGCCCTCAGGAATTCCATAATGCAGCACAGTACCCCAAACCGACATCCTGAAGACCAAAATCCTGCAAATAAAACCCTGCAGCAAGGAAACGAAAATCTCGGAGTCTATATAGATTGTTCTCAAAATTATGATCATCAAGGAAACCAAGCTGCTATGTCTACATAATTATACCCAACGTGACAACGAAGAACATCGGTTCCTTAATCAACTGCCCAAGGTAACGATTACATCCATAATCCTCCATGGCAATCATTAAACGGAATTCCACACTACGCTATTTTGTGAACAATTTCAAGATTCCTATATAGAACATAATCTCAAACTCTATTTTAAACAAGATAGTTATAGTCTCTACCACCCTAATTTGTCCAAAAGATTAAACTTTCCACATCTGAGAAGTAGTTTAGGTAAGGGGTGGACCATTAGATATCCTGGGAGGGAGCGGGTGGGGGTAAAACATATTTCTTGCAAGAATTCTATTTTCAAGGTCAGTGTTTTGTTGGAATTGTTTTTAAGGATAGAAGCTCTGCAGGAATTTTTTTTTAATGGATTACTTTTTCCTGACTACCAAAAATCGAAATATATTATGACAGCTATATAAATACGACCTTTATTGAATATTGACGACTAGTCGACTACATTGGACAACCTTTTCTTTTGAATACTTTAATCCATACATATGGAATATTGCATGCGGATATTGGTAAGACTGCAAACAATTATGAGAAAACACAAGCCAATAGCTTTAGCATTTTATTAAACTATTTTTTGTATAAAACAACGAATTTATCAAGCAACTATTGACAGAAAATTTCCGTATTGACCAAACGGAAAGCTTGTAGTATTTTACAACTTTGACCCATAAGCATTATACAGTAGGTCATTCTTATTTCAAATTCTTATTTCAAAAACTGATTCAAATATGTAAAGACGACTTTCAGCTCCGGTTCGGATAATAGAAATAAGAAACGGTTTTTGTACACCCCTACTAATATATATTCATATCCAAAATGTTTTACAATGAGATAGACTTTCTAAATATGATCTTGTGTACAAGAAGTTCTTCTTTTCTCTTTATTTTCTGTACCTCCATATCTTTGGTGCAGTATTTGCAGGAATTTTTTTTCTTACCCTAAATGCTTGCATGAATTTTTTTTAACAATTAACAATTCAAGTCTGCATTAATTTTTTGGGGGGATTTGCCACCCCCTCCCTCCCTCCCGGGATATCTAATGGTCCACCCCTAAGCGCAGGTATATGCGTGTATTTTTAGACCGCGTGTTGATGGTATTTTGAGATAGATGGATATAGTTTATTAGCTTAAAATCTCGCAGCACAAAACGGCTGAATTCCGAAAAGCTTTACAAAAATTCAGTTAAATACACTAAAATTTACAGGATTAAATTGGTACAATATCTAAAATATATTAGAATATAGAATATATACTAGTTAAAAGTAGAAAATCATTTATATTATATAATTATCTAATATATTATATATATAGTTATGCAATATATTTATAAGAATTTTTAATAATAAAAGTATTCTTGAATCTGTTCGTTTTACATATTGGTGGGTAAAACTTTAAACTGTTTCTTAGCGCATGCAAGGAATGATTTAAGGGTGGTAACAGGTTGCGTAATTTATGATCACTATCCTTAACGAGTTTATTAAATAACTCATTTGTCATTGATTGTCTTCGATTATATAATGACGGAAGATTTGTTCTCTTCAATGCCTCCCTATAACTTAGGTCCTGGTAGATAATTCGAAACGCACGCTTCTGAAGACTTTCCAAATCGTTAGAAAGATATTGCGGTAACGAATCGTGGAAGACTTCGCATGCGTACTCGACCACCGATCTAATCCATCCCAATTGCCATTTTCATTCTATGCAAACATCCAGAAATAGCATTTCCATATTATTCCATAATATTGATTTCAAATATTTTTTCCAGTGTATAATGCACGAAACTTGCATAATCTAGAAAATTCACACAAAAGGATTAATGCGAATTGGTATAGCAGTGGATACTGGTCGCCAGTCCTATTTAGAGAACTGGTGCCTTAAAAGAATTTATATTAGCTCTAACTTCCTAAGGAATTAAGGGCATTCCCTCGAAGCGTCGAAGTGTTTTCTGTATTTTTCAGGTACTAAAACATATTTTAACCAACTTATCGAATAATTCACAGGCATTCGCGGGTATTTACTTAATACGTTGAAAATGATCTGTGAAAATAATTTTTGACACACCCATCTTGTCATTTCTTTTCATAAGTCTTCCTTCTCCTTTTATTAATTATGCTCATCTAGTCCTAGCAATAATATTGCGAGTGCATATACTTCTTGATTTATGCTTTTCGTTCTAATCCTATAGTTAATCTTTGACTTTGTTTACAAGACTTTCTCACAGAACTTCATACACGGTTCCTATTTTTTGTATTATCAGTTTTATTGGACACATAATATATTATAGATTAGAAGGTTTAAGTCCAATCGGGCCGTAATGCAAACGGGACAGCGCGACCAATGCAAGGCACAGCCCATTGCATGGCCAATGAAATAATAGTATTATTTTGGCCAATGAAATATTGCTAATTACGTTATTATATAGGTTGCATGTTGGGATGGGTATAGAAAGCACGCGGACACCTTACGTTCGAGTTAGTAATTTGACGAGCATATATAAGTTCAAAGGAATTCACAAATTATTGCCCAATAGGACAGGTGCAAATCTGTAGGTGTTCCGCCATGCATTCCTTTATTATTACGAACGGGCTGGTAATAAAGATAAAAAGTAACATCAAGATTTTTGATTGATTATTTATTGATTGTATATCCTGTTACACTGTTCACATGGCACAATATCAATGAATTGTCTAAAATAAGTTAAACGAACTCAGGAGACGAGGTTGAAACAAACCTTGATGAACAAACTATGTAGCTACAATTGCACTATAATGCTAACCTATTGCGTCATAAGATGTTAGTTAAGTAATTAAGTAAAGTGTCGTTTCTGAGAAAAATGATGAGAATAATAATAACTCGTGGATGTGTAAAATTATATAATTATATATTACTTCAAAAAGGCGAGGTAGAGCATTAAAAGTTTCAAAAATTGACGACGTGCTGCTATGCCACACGACAGGTAGCTTCCAGTTACACACTGCGACGTGTGGCGTACTTATGGATCGTCAGTATCAAATCTTAGCATCATTTGGCGCATTCAAAACGATTTTGTGCTATCTCAAAGCTTAAATTCAGGCTTAAATTGGTAAGTTTCTTCCGTTTTTTCCTTAGCCTAAATATAGTTCGCTTGTCTAAGAGTTCCATAATTCATTCAAGTAACACTTTACTGATCCAATCAGAATATCTATTACAATTTATGGTTCTCTGAATGGTCTGATATATAATTTGCCTGTATAGTATTTTATTCGTTTGATCATAGAAATAAAATATCTTATTATTATATTTAATAATCTTAAATATAATATAATAATCTTAAATATCTATTATTATTATAATTTCAGTAGATGACTATAGACTGATGTATTAGTTATTTTTGTCATGTTAATTATAAATTATTACTTGCCATTGACCTCGACAGGCGGTCGTACATGTATGCTTTTACATAATTAATTTTCGTCAAAAAGTGTCTTATGAATCCTATTTGAAGATTCAATCCTTATCAACGTGTCTCGTAACTTTTTGCATGCATGTGTTCTAATATCCATAGTTCGTCATGAATGACACTCATAATAATAGACCATTCAAAATATTCAAGCCAAATCCCCTTGTCATGGTTGGTTCAAATAATGTGTACTTGAATAACTTCCCCTTTATGCATTATACCGAGTCCTCAATATAGAAATATAATGCTGCTCTCCACAAATTCCTTAAGTTTACTTCCACGGTACGATCGATCTCCATAAAACTTGATATAACGGGTTATATTGAGGAAATGGTGGTAATGATTACTTATATATGGGCCGGGTATGCTGTGGATACATATGATGGCCACTGTTGCCTTGATAAATGGGGTTGTGTAGATGTATGATCAGTGGCGCCGTGGCAGGGGGGGGCCAGGGGGGGCCATGGCCCCCCTATCGTTGAGACCCGTCGGAAAATTGGAAATTTGTTATGTTGTCGGAATCTTGATGGTGAAACATACCTGCATATACGAATGCGAAAACATGTTGATGAAATATCGGAAATCAGACTCAGTTTACGTTTTGAGAATATAAGTGTATAGAATAGGTAATATTTATTAAATTGAAGAACATAAAGATAGATTGTCGGAACTCGGTTGTATAAACAGTATAGTCCGGAGATGTTTTTTTAATGACCCCCTCCCCCTCCCCCTCCCGTCGACAACAAAAGCTATAATATTATTTCCGAATATTGTCGGAAAATACTGTGCTTGGCCCCCCCTAAAACATGGGACCTACGGCGCCACTGTGTATGATATGAAGACATATAGCAGTTTGGCTTCATTGATGGTCGTAGTTTTAAGAAGGATCTATAATCCTTGATTTTCGTTTCCTCGCTGCGGGGTCTTCTTTTCATGATTCTGGTCTACAGGGTCTTGGTTTGGGATATCTTTGCTCCATTCTGGAATTCCTGCTGGTAGTAAATGTTATTGTGGGATTGAAGAGTCACGTTGGTTTGCCGAGGTTGATTTTGAAATCACTGCTACGATGGCAAGGGGGGCAACCCTGTGATTACGGGGGCAGCCGAGCGTCTTACGTATATTTAGAGATCGAGCTGATGCCTAGACAAAAGCCAATATGTTCACTCCAATCTATTTTGTCACCCTGGGATATAAGTTTTGTTAAAACTGCATAACACACAACGTTCATTATCCATTAAGAAGGTCACGACGCTGTCGACACTGAAATATTCAATGAAAAAAGCGCATCAGTCAATGTGTTCCCGAAGTACACAAAGTGTTGACATTTTATATGTCTGTTCCAATGAGTTCCGCTATTGCAGAAAGAAGTTTTAGTGTCATGCGTAATCGTATCAAGTCATGGCTCATGTCTACCATGTCTCACTGAGATCAACCTAAACAGTTGAATGTTTGCTGTTATCGGTAAGCGCATTGATGTTGTACTGATAGCATATCCCCCAAGTTTAACAATTACAATTTTGTAGGGCAAATTTTGCCATATTTGTCGGGCAAATAAACATGCAAGTCGTGTTGAGGAAGAACAAAAAACCTTGAAGTCCAGTTTGGACAATTTGATAATTCTCTAATCTAATATACGACATTTCCTGACCATCAGAATGCTGTAAAATCGGTTCCCCCAAAGTACATGAAATAGCTTTTCAGAGACTCTACATAGTGGCCTCGTTCCTTCGGCACTCGATACCTGGACGTTCCCAGGGCGCCATAAACCTTTTTAGTTTTGGCCAGCCCCTTTACGTTATGTCATGACCACGCCCTTTCGTCGGGCAAAACGACCCACACCCCCCTAATGTTTAGACCAAGTTACGCCCCTGGTGACGCAAACCATTTTCTATAGCTGTAAAGATGAAAGTACCCTTTTCCAAGATTCTGCCCCCACTGGCATGGGTTTCTTCCGGCGCCCCTGATTGTGTTGGGTGTTCTCAATACTTGATCTTTGATACTAGGTCTAGGAGTTCTGTAGACACACGGTTCGCGCTTGAGTTACAACTGCTGGTTCTTGCTAGTGGATTCCCGCCATTGAAGTATTAATATAAATTGCATCCTCAACTTCTCATAGACTTCTTTGGAAGCTCTTAATCACTCGAATTCCATTATTAATAGTTTGAGCTTGAAATGTCATGCACAACGTCTGTAACAATTTGTCTAGTTTACCCAAAGACTAAGCAGTACATTATTTGCCATTCAATCTTACCTTGTGTATTTAAGATCCATTTTTGAAAACTTTTCGTGTCCTATTATATTATAGTCAAGCATTTTTAGATACAAGATAATGTCTTTCACTTTGACAAAACATGTATTTACTTAATTGTGAGTGTGATTGCCATAGGAATATATTGAATCATAATCTTCTTATTACGTAGTATTGGAAGGGCACCAAGCTTGCAAGGATCTTTGTCTATCGTTAATCCACATGATTCCCTCTTGAGCCTCTCTTTGTTTTGCATAGTTATGAGTCACGAGTCAAGGTCAATGTTGCACGATGTTAACGTATCAACCTTCGTTCCATAATCAGCTAAGACAGGTCAACTAAGCATGCGTAGAACGTACATGTTGGTTTGTTCTGAATATTAATGAGGCAAGCTACTAAATCATATCAAGATATAGTTGGCAAAGTTTTTCTTATTTCTTGTAAAAAATTCAAAGAAGAGGCTAGAGGCCTTTACAATAACAACACTTAAACTTACAGTTTGAGGCTCATATTCTATATGAACACTTCAAACCAAAGAAGAAAATCGCGCAAAAATTGTTGGCTCAGCCCGCGATGCCATGCCACGAAAAATCTAAAGGTGGGAGGATCGTGCTACATTGAACACGAATGATTGCTTGCAGGACGTGCAGTATAAAACGAACGGAAGAAACGCGATGTTTTCGCTATTTAAAAATGTCGTATCATTTTATAAAACTATTATAGTGCTATAATTTGTCTTCTAAGCAAGTTTGTCAAATGAACATAAATTACTATTAAATAACTTTGCCAAAAAATATGGCCTGTCACGATCGGAAATCACGCAGAAAACGGTTGGTTCTTTATGTAACCCTACACGAGTTATGTCTGTGATGTAGAGTGGGGGTTGCATGGGGTTAAATTATAC
Source organism: Trachythela sp. YZ-2020 (assembly GCA_016169945.1). Lineage (NCBI taxonomy): Eukaryota > Metazoa > Cnidaria > Anthozoa > Malacalcyonacea > Clavulariidae > Trachythela > Trachythela sp. YZ-2020. Next base: position 7,528,216 of record JADLSH010000387.1, read on the forward strand.
ATTTCGTGTAGGGCTACATAAAGAGCCTACAGTTTTCTGCGTGATTTCCGATCGTGACAGGCCATATTTTTTGGCAAAGTTATTTAATAGTAATTTATGTTCATTTGGCAAACTTGCTTAGAAGTCAAATTATCGCACTATAATAGTTTTATAAAATGTACGACATTTTAAATAGCGAAAACATCGCGTTTCTTCCGTTCGTTTTATACTGCACGTCCTGCAAGCAATCATTCGTGTTCAATGTAGCACGATTATATCCTCCCATGCACCTTTAGATTTTTCGTTAACTTCATACTATTTGACACCTTAATGAGATGGTGACTGAATGACTGAGCGATTCAAGTACTTGCAGTTACCGGAGATAATGCTTTTCCTGTCATGCAAACTCGATTTGGCTTGCGCCTGCGAACAAGCCAATCTCCAATGGAGTGACTATATATGTCTTCTGGTAAACAATAAAGACAGATTTGCCAGCAACAGACAAAAATTTAAAATTTATTAAAACTATCAAATCGGCCACAATGATAACATGAATAACTACCACCGTTATGTAAATCAAACTACGTTTTTCCTTTTTAGAAATGCTATAATACGCTAACTCTTCATTCTTCCGCATTATATAGAAATCGCCGAGTTGATTGGCCGACAAGATGACGGTATTAAGAGGTGCCGCGAAGCCGAACAGACTATAAAGAGAATTCTTAAATGAATACTTTTGGGTAAGGAACAAGTATAGAAAATTGTCTTAGAGGTGCGTTGGAGTCTCTTTGTCTTGGAATATAAAGGCAATTGTTATTCGATTCTATCATACTCCAAATATAGATACCTTGTGTCAAACATAAATGAGCTACCAAGACATCGTAGTTACAATTTCAAGTCAAGATCTGCGGGCAGATCTGGCAATATATACAAAAATATAGCTATATAAAGAAATATACTGGCTGAGTGTGGAGAAACGTTTCGGTAAGAGTGAGTTTCTTTATACATTATTCCTATATATATATTGAATAGGCGTTTTTACAATTTTTAAACTACGTAACATATTTAAATAAGTTGAATTAAACGTCGTTGTGTTATTGTAACTGTTATATGGGTTAATTTGCCTGCATGGTTATAAGGCCCAGTCAAACGAGGATGAGAGTAGGCAAGTAATATAGTTTATACATGAGAGTTTTCTCAACTCTCATGCCCCGGTCAAACGTGGACAAAAGTTACATGAGAGTCGCGACAGAAATCATTTAGCGCGCGAAACGGAGCCATGAGAAGAATTCTTAGAATTTTGGTAAACAAAGTGTTTACATTTTCTTCTTAGCTTCTCTTGTTATAGACAGTTATAACGGTGTTATTTTGTTAAGCTAATTCATAGAAAGTGCAAAACACTATAGTCTGACTAGTTGTTTACAGCTCTTATATGCAACTCTCATGACCGGTCAAACGAGGAAGACTCAGATCAACTCTCATCAAAGTTGATGTCGATGATAGTTGATGTCAAACGCAGGCGAGAGTTGCAATTCTCGTCAACTCTCATGCTTGTTTGACCAGGGCTATAGCAGTATAGGAATATACAGAGAGCAAACACAATAATGTCCATTCATGCCTTCAACCTTGCGCTGAGCGAAAATAGAAGACTTCACCGTTTTTCAGAAGAGAAAAAGCCATGATAAAAACAGCAAGTTTTTGGACACGGATATAGTACTAAAATGAACATTAATTTGTCGTCTGATGACAGGGAAATTGCTTGCGAAACAACGCCAATAATATGACAGCTTAATCCGTGAATAGCGTGAATAGTTAACACACCATTAATGATTAATGATATTTGAAACGATGTATTCTCAACTGAGACACTTGGCTTACCAATTTCAGACGTTTCCGTGAAAAATTACTCTGTAATCCATATGTTAACTATTTTATGTGGATTTAAGTGAATTTTCGGAATTCTGAATGATGACATCGTTTAATTTCAAACATTACCTTTTGTCACAAAGTTCATATTTCATGCAGCATTAATTCTATGAGGCGCTATTATATCGAATTCTCCCGCAATGTTATATAAGCTGAATTTATTGATTGTATATCCTGTTACATTGTTCACACTCGAGGCACAATATCCATGAATTGTCTTATATAAGTTAAACGAACTCAGGAAACGAAGTTGAAACAAACCTTGATGAACAAACTATGTACAATTGCACTATAATGCTAAACTATTGCGTCATAAGATGGTAGTTAAGTAATTAAGTAAAGTGTCGTTTCTGGGAAAAATGATGAAAATAATAATAACTCGTGGATGGTTTGTGTGTAATTATATAATTATATATTATTTCAAAAAAGCGAGGTAGAGCAGTAAAAAGTTTCAAAAATTGACGACGTGCTGCTATGCCACACGACAGGTAGCTTCCAGTTACACACTGCGACGTGTGGCGTACTTATGAGTTAATATCAAATTTTAGCATCATTTGGCGTATTCAAAACGACTTTGTGCTATCTCAAAGCTTAAATTCAGGCTTAAATTGGTAAGTTTCTTCCGTTTTTTCCTTAAATATAGTTCGCTTGTCCAAGAGTTCCATAATTCATTCAAGTAACACTTTACTGATCGAATCAGAATATCTATTACAATTTATGGTTCTCTGAATGGTCTGATATATAATTTGCCTATATAGTATTTTATTCGTTTGATCATAGAAATAACATATCTTATTATTTTATTTTATTTAATAATCTTAAATATAATATAATAATCTTAAATATCTATTATTATTATAATTTCAATAGATGACTACACTGATGTATTAGTTATTTTTGTCATATTAATTATAAATTATTACTTGCCAACATCGACAGGCGATCGTACATGTATGCTTTTACATAATTAACGTAAAAAAGTGTCTTATGAACCCCATTTGAACATTCAATCCTTATCAACGTGTCTCGTAACTTTTTGCATGCATGCATGAATGCATTCTAATTTCCATAGTTCATCATGAATGACACTCATAATAATAGACCATTCAAAATATTCAAGCCCAGTAGAGCAAGACAATGCAGTATATTTACCAGTAACATCCCCGTATGGTTGGTTCAAATAATGTGTACTATGCATTACACCGAGTCCTCATTATATAATACTGCTCTCCACAAATGCCTTAAGTTTACTTCCAGTACGATCGATCTCCATGAAACTCGAAAGATTTATTTTCGAGAATTATCCCATTTAATGTTTGCCTTGATATAACGAGTTATATTGAGGAAATGGTGGTGATCATTACTTATATATGGGCCGGGTATTCTGTGGATACATATGATGGCCACTGTTGCCTTGATAAATAGGGTTGTGTATTTGTATGATATGAAGACATATAGCAGTTTGGTTTCATTGATGGTCGTAGTTTTGAGAAGGATCTATAATCCTTGATTTTCGTTTCCTCGCTGCGGGGTCTGCTTTGCAGGATTTTGGTCTACAGGGTCTTGGTTTGGGATATCTTTGCTCCATTCTGGAATTCCTGCTGGTAGTAAATATTATTGTGGGGTTGAAGAGTCACATTGTTGGTTTGCCGAGGTTAATTTGGAAATGTAGTTCCTTGGGCTGCCCCCACTGCTACGATGGCAATGGAGGCAACCCTATGATTACGGGAGCAGCCGAGCGTCTTGCGTATATTTAGAGATCGAGCTGATGCCTAGACAAAACATTTTCACTCCAATCTATTTTGTCACCCTGGGATATAGGTTTTGTTAAAGCTGCATAACACACACAACGTTCATTATCCATTAAGAAGGTCACGACGCTGTCGACACTGTGAAATATTCAATGAAAAAAGCGCGTCAGTCAATGTCTTCCCGAAGTACACAAAGTGTTGACATTTTATATGTCTGTTCCAATGAGTTTCGCTACTGCAGAAATAAGTTTTAGTCTCATGCGTAATCGTATCAAGTCATGGCTCAGGTCTACCATGTCTCACTGAGATCAACCTAAACAGTAGAATGTTTGCTGTTATCGATAAGCGCATTGATAATGTTTGTACTGATAACATATCCCCAAGTTTAACAATTACAATTTTGTAGGGCAAATTTTGCCATATTGGTCGGGCAAAAAAAACATTCAAGTCATGTTGAGGAAGAACAAAAAACCTTGAAGTCCAGTCAAGTCTCTAATCTAATATACGACATTTTCTGACCATCAGAATTATGTAAAATCCGTTCCCCCAAAGTGCATGAAATAGCTTTTCAGAGACTCTACATAGTGGCCTCGTTCCTTCGGCACTCGATACCTGGGCGTTCCCACTGCGCCATAAACCTTTTTAGTTTTGACCAGCCCCTTTACGTTATGTCCTGACCACGCCCTTTCGTCGGGTAAAACGACCCACCCCCCCCCCCCTCTAATGTTTAGACCCAAGTTACGCCCATGGTGACGCAAACCATTTTCTATTGATGTAAAGATGAAAGTACCTTTTCCAAGATTCTGCCCCCGCTGCCCTGGGTTTCTAATTCCGGTGCCCCTGATTGTGTTGGGTGTTCTTAATACCTGATCTTTGATACTAGGTCTAGGAGTTCTGTAGACACACGGTTCGCGCTTGAGTTACAACTGCTGGTTCTTGCTAGTGGATTCCCGCCGTTTAATATACCAAGCCATGGCTGCGAAAATTATATAGTGGTCTTTCAGACCCGTAATCGACTTCATCGTATGGGCTATGTGCTAATAACAAGCTTGCTATAGATAAAGCGTGCTTGTTTGAGTGGCTGCTCAAACCGACATTTTTCAAGTTGGAAACTAGTACGTTTGCTTGAAATATGTGAATTTAATAAGAAGTTAATTTGTTCTTTTTATCAATAAAATTTTGTTAATTTGGTGGCATTAAGACATGCCCTATTTAATCCAACGCATATCATTAATAATTACCCAGGAATCAGCCAATCATATTTCTTTATTTGGCTTCCATATTCGTATTTGCTCGACTGCTTTTATATATTTAATCCAATAATAAGTTAGAGCGGATGAAGTTTTGATTAGGTCCTGTGAATGCAGCGTGATGTTTTGATCAAGGCATAGAGCTACAGTAGAACCCCGCTATGTCGAACTCGCTTACTCGAACTCAAACGGCTATTAGTAAAAGACGGAGCACGGAGCAGCATAAAATTAAAAATCTGATATAATAAATGAATTATTATCTATAACAGTAATTTTTTTGAGATATAAACAGGGTTCGTACGGCCCCTGGAAATCAAGGCATTTTTTAATACCATGGACTGGTGGGGCATTTGCCCCACTGGGCCCCTTCCTCTGCCCCACCACTGAAGGAAAAAACTGGCCTATTGCCCCAAAGCCAGGGCCCTAGGACCTGTATTGAGTAAATGAGTTTAACATTGAAAAGAAGTTTAAAATTATAGATTTTTTATCGTTTTATGCTCATAGTGTGAAATGTTACTAAAATAAAAAAATCAAGTAGAAAAATTATTTTGTTGCTGACCGGTGTCGCAGGAAATCATACCCCTACCCTGACAACCTCTCAGAAATGTGTTCTCAGAATGCAGGAAATGCTATTTCAGAGACCCAAATTTTAAAAATTTCCTGGGGGGCATGCCCCCAGACCCCCCTAGCAAATTCGTGCCTGCGGCACTCGCATACTATACTGGGGGGGATGGCCAAGGAAAATGGGCCTTTTGGCAGTTTTGCCGCACCACTGAAGAATCTTTAAAAAATGCATTGCTGGAAATCCTGGAAAGTCTTGGATTTTTCTCCTTATCCTGGAAACCCCTGGAAAAGTCCTGAAATTTGAAACTAACCCCTGGAAAACCCTGGAAAACTGAACTTGTGTTAAATATGTTTATCTAAATAATATTAAAAATGCAATAAACTGTCGACGTCTTGGAAAAAGTATTTTTGTCTTGTTTAAAATACCCCTGGACAACCCTAAATAAAGGGAAACTTTTGTCACCACCAGCTTTATATTAAGCCGTCGGCTGCATTTAATCGAAAGACTTCCTGCTTTTGTGAGCTGAACCGGGTATCAAGTTAAGCTCGAAAATAAGGTCTGTTTTGGAAGTGTCTTTTTGAAATGCGTTTGTCGTCGAATAGGTGCAAATAAGCGTGATATAATATAGGCAGTAAATTTTGTTAACATAGCGAACATAAGGTAGCTAGATTTTTAAAGCCAACATGCGAGTAGTATTTGTTCCAAGGCACTGTTTAAATTACGCACAGTGCGACGCGTTTCAACTGTGTCAATAGCTTTTGTATGTGTTTTATAAAACAACCATTCGTCCCCAAGAGCGAGGTGGCATATTTGTTACTTCCCGAATAGGTTAAAGAAATAAAAAAGTATTTTCTTGGCACCGTGTATTACCCCCTTTATATCTGAAAAAAATTACTGTTATAGATAATAATTCATAAAATAAGTAATAAAAAGAATTAGTTTATTATATCAGATTTTTAATTTTATGCTGCTCCGTGCTCCGTCTTTTACTAATACTAGTAATAGCCAACTCAAACCCATTTCCCGTAGATTTGCCAATACTATTTCAATCATTTTTACTCGGTTATCTCGAACTCGGTTAACTCAAACTCCCCGCTATCTCGAACTAATTTTGCTTCCCGTGACCGAATTTACCCAGTTATCTCGAACTTTAATGACTTCAGCTAGTTCGTTGTTTTTGTTAGGGAATACATGCACGTATTTGATTTCAGTGCAGCGTAACGCATGCACGTGAAACGGACTATAATAAAGATGCACTCTTTCAGTTTAAGATACTTACAGCACAATTATTTAGTAGATTGTATTGACAGTGTTTATTGTATATTTCGCAAATAACAATCGCGTCAATGAGTCATTGGATCAGCCACGTTAATTTCATTTCATTTAATAATTATTATAATTACCTTTTTGTAATTTTACACTGATTCGGTTATCTCGAACCCCCGCTATCTCGAACTTTTTATTGTTTCCCTGGCCTTGACTGTTCGAGGTAGCGGGGGTTCTACTGTAGATGAAGTTTTTATAATCCAGTACTACAATAGGAATGGAAAATTTTCAATATTAATTATGAGATGTCAATCAAAGACATCTAATTCGGACTGGATCAGATTTCAAGTCCTCGCAGTCGTAACGTAGGGTAGGATTTTCTTTTGTTCTAATATCATTAGTTCTGCCTAAGTGTTCACCGTTCACAAAATAAAGAAATGAATCTTTCAGTCACTACGATACCAACTTGCACTTAAATAATGACATGATAAGCAAGGTATATATGCAAACGGGAATTCCAGGAATAACTTGCACAATAGTCTTAGCAACAGCTTTGTACTTTCGTTTTGCCTACATTCCAATCTGCGTGTGGTTAAGTTAGTGTTATATCGTTCATGATGGCGAATTATCTTGTTTTCGTGATTGCTTTCACTGTATTGGTTTGCAATAATATGAGTCTTGTTCGATGCGCCGATAAATGCAAAACCCACGCGGATTGCAAAGACTATTTTTATACGTTTTGCTGCGGTCGTTACTTCAGTTTTGGAAGCAAGGAGCGAAGTTGCACGTTTAGTTCGTGTTTGAATCACTATTGTTCAACCGACAGTGATTGTGGCGACCCATCAATGTGTTGCCGCTCTAACGAATGCGTAAACAGGGGTTGTTCGGGATGTACTAATAATATAGACTGCGATACAAGCCATGTTTGTTGCAAGAATGAGACATTTCCTTTCGATCAAACTGTCTGCGGGGCGGATTGTGTCAACGAAGACTGTAACTCGAATGATGACTGTGCTGCTAGCGGAGAGTGTTGTCGATCGGGCAAGTGTGTTAATACAGGTTGTTACGAGAAATGTACATCGAATTCTGAGTGTAATTTGGGTCAATATTGTTGCAAGAAGAAGAAAGCCTCTTGGGGAGATGGTTGTCATAAAAGTTGTGTTGGCGAGATCTGTAGCACTGACCAGGACTGTGGGGCACGAAATGTATGCTGTATTTCTAACAAATGTGTTAATCGTGGTTGTTCACGATGTTCTACTAACTCAGACTGTAGTACCGGACAGTACTGTTGCAAGAAAAGACAGTGGTATGAACTTAGTGAGTGTAGTGCTGACTGTATTGGAAAATCGTGTAGTACGAACGAGGACTGTGGTGCCCCGAGTGAGACTTGTGACTCAGACAATAGATGCATAATACGAAATTCTCTCCCACCATGGCTGATTGCTGTTATTACTGTAAGTATAGTTGTATTCCTTATTGCTGTTGGAATATTACTAGCTGTGTTTTGGTATATTAAAAGGAAGCGACCAGTAAATGCAACTCAAACTGGAAGCGTGCCTCTACAGAACACTCGATATCAAGGAGCAGAAATTCAGAATCCACAACCAAACACCCAGTTTTCTGGCTTTAACAATCCAACACAATCTGAAGGAACTTCATTTCAAAATCAGCCTCGGCAAGCCAACAATGTGGCTCATCAATCCCACAATCTTAATTACTACCCCCAGGAATTCCATAATGCAGCACAGGGTACCCCAAACCGACATCCTGAATACCAAAATCCTGCAAAGAAAACCCCGCAGCAAGGAAAGGAAAATCTAGGAGTCTATATAGATCCTTCTCAAAATTATGATCATCAAGGAAACCAAGCTGCTATGTCTACGTATCCTTCCCAAGGTGACAACGAAGAACTTCGTTTCCACAATCAACTGCCCAACCCTATTTATCACGCTCTCGAATCCCCGGATGCGGCACAGGACACCCAATGTCAAGACGGCAGTGGGCAGCAAATGTATCCACAAAATACCCCATAATCGATTACCTCTAGAATCCTCCATATAACGCACTATTTCATGGCAATCATTAAACGGAATTCCACACTACGCTATTTTGTGAACAATTTCAAGATTCTTATATAGAACATAATCTCAAACGCTATTTTAGACCAGATAGTTATAGTCTCTAATACGATAAATTGTCCAAAAGATTAAAATTTCCACATTTGAGAAGTACTTTAGGTAAGGGGTGGACCATTAGATATCCTGGGAGGGAGGGAGCGGGGGGTAAAAAATATTTCTTGCAAATTTTATTTTCAAGGTCAGTGCTTTGTCGGAATTTTTTTTAAGTATAGAAGCTCTGCAGGAATTTTTTTTAAATTGATTACTTTTTTCCTGACTACCAAAAATCGAAAGATCATGACAGCTATATAAATACGATGTTTATTGAATATTGAGGACTAGTCGACTACATTGGACAACCTTTTCCTTTGAATTCTTTGATCCATACATACGGGATATAGCATGCGAATATCCATATCTTTGGTGCAGTATTTGCAGGAATCTTTTTTCTTTCCCTTAATGCTTGCCTGAATTTTTTTTAACAATTAACAATGCAAGTCGTTGCATGAATATTCTTTGGGGATTTGCCCCCCTCCCAGGACATCTAATGGCCCACCCCTAAGCGCAGGTATATGCGTGTATTTTTAGACCGTGTGTTGACAGTATTTTTATATCAATAAATGTAAGTTTTTAGCCTATAACCATCTTGCGAGAAAATTCTATCAGGGCTTTTTTTAACTAATGTACTGGAGGGGCCAAAGCCCCCCCAGCCCCCATGTTGCCCCCCCCCATTAAGCTATTTTGCCCCCCCCCCAGTGAAGGTCCCTTTTGTCCAAAGTATAAGCAAAAGAGGAAAGTTGTGGTATTCTCACAACAAAACCTGGCTCCGTTTAGATGGGTTAAATCAAAAATTGTCTCTGAAAATAAATGCAGGAAATTAAGCCACAGGGACTCAATAATACAAAAATTTTCTGGGGTGGGACCCCCAGATCCCCCTTCACCTGCCCTTTTTCATTCTATGGAAACACTGAGTATAATATGGAAATACTATATAGAAATAGCATTTCCATATTATACCCTTACGTTCGAGTTAGTAATTTGACGAGCATATATCAGTTCAAAGGAATTCACAAATTATTGCCCAATAGGACAGGTGCAAATCTGTAGGTGTGCAAATCCTTTATTATTACGAACGGGCTGGTAATATAGCATACATATAGTATACATATATACTAATATAGCATACATATATACTGATTTTATGTACAGGATATAGATACTGATTTTTACGAATGGGTTTGCTTATGTGAAAAAATATAAGCCAAACAAAAACGCGAAACGTTTTCTCACACGTGCGAAAAACGTTTCGTCCAATCAGGTGATACATGTGATGATGTGCGAGTAAATTCACTCACGGCCAGTGAACTATAATACATGGAAGGCTAGCCTGCGAAGCAGTCGCTTTATTTTTGAGTGGTTATTATATAAATGGGCGATAAAATAGTCGGGCGGAAAAAATTAGGGGGCGGATAAAATAAGCGTGCGGAATCAAAAATAAAGCGACTGCTTCGCATGGAAGGCTGACTCCAGCTCAAAAAGTGAAGCCAAACATGGCGGAAATTGAAGGAATTCTGATGCGTCATTTTCAGGCCCCTACGCGGACGGTCAAACTCTTTAATGGCAAAAGAGTGATGTTTTTAAAAAATACAGCAAAGTTCAATGTAAAGTTTGAATTCTGTGTTTTGTTTTGGTGGGATTTAAATATTAATTTTTTTTAAAAAGACTGCGATATTTGACCTATATTTCTAGCTAGAAACCACAATTGAAGGTCACTTAAAAATACAAAACAATATGAAATTGCATAGCTATCAATTTTTCATTATATACACGAAAAACGTTCTTAATATACTAAACGCTAGCCTAAAATTGTAGTTGAAAAGCAGTCGTATGTGACAAAAAAACACAAATAAACAATATAATAAAGTGAATGAATTCAGAAATGAGCAAAAACAACAACAACAACAACAACAACAACAACAACAACAACAACAACAACAACAACAACAACAACAACAACAACAACAACAACAACAACAAAAATGTAAGCATAATGAAAAATACAGATTTACTAAAAACAAAAAAACAAGTTTGAAATTTGTTGTTAGATTCGCAATGAAAAAGCAGATTTACTCACACATACAGTGGGAAAATGCAGGAAAACAAACCATGTCTACATTAAATATATAAAGTTTAGGCTTTTTTCTTTCTTGTTCTTTATGAATTATGAATTTATGTCCGGTTCACTAGAACAGTAGAAGTAGAGCTATTTTTCCAAAGGCAAACACGACAAGTTAAACTAACTGATGCAGACGATGGTATTAAGTCGACATGGAAACTAAAGGCAGTGCAACGGGGGGAAATGCCGAAATTTGCTGGCAGTTAGCTTTGAATGAGACAGGCTAATTTTTTTAATTACTACGAGTTAATAACCAGATTGTAAAAAGGTTTGGCCCATTAAGACATCTCTTTTAGTAATGTTTACAACAAGTTATATGAGCAGCCGTGATGTATTGAATAAACAATCACAAACCGATGAAGCGACGCATATGCAAACTAGTTACAAACACTCATGATTGTAACAGGAGAGTTACAATTTTCATTATTGCTATGAAGTTGTATGGCGTTACTTAATTGATCAATTAATTAGTAATTAATTCAATTAATGGCGTTAATTGAAGTTGTATGAGGTGACACTATCTTTGAATTTTGGTTGGGCGCGAAGTCATTAATGATTTGTGAATTTCATAAATGTAGTTTTAAATGACCATTTTTGACTTTCAGAATTAAATGACATCAACAAGCCTGTATGATTTAACTTGACCAGGAGCTATATTTCATAAAATTGAATGATATTCCTATTGACTACTCACTCTCGCCAAGTCGGCTAGCAGCGTATGATCAAAGGAAAGCCGAAAATCTCATGTATGGAGTTATGTGAAAATTATGAAATCCTAAATTAAATGGAATTGTACGTCCAATACAATGGAAACTCCGATTTTATAATCCTACGTTTCGAATTATGAAATTCGAATTTCCATTGTATTGTTTTTTATCAAAATTTTATCAGTGGTTACCGCAAATATTGTACATCCTATACAGTACATTCGCTGAACAATCTGACATTTCGCAACATCAGGAATGTTAACTACATTCCCCCTTTCTTAGCATCATTACATCTGATACTCAAGTTGCACTTACGTTAACTCATAAGAGTACTTGATAACCCCTTGATACTAACTGCACTCAGATGATTGATGTGAAAATCATGTTGACTAGTTTCCCGAGCTTACCATCATGTATGAGCACTGCATGGAAGGGGGTCGTAGTCATTAGCCAGTATTAGATGTATTTTATGGGTGCAATAAAAGGAAGTTAACAGGGAATTAAGATTCGTTTCCGGTGCATTAATGTTATGCAAATGGTGGATGTAAGGGTTGAATATATAATTAGTCGTCATCGCGCTATGCACAATGTTAAGTCTTTGTAATCAAATACCTGGAATAGGTTCTATATTTGCAATATAAAAGTGTGTGATAAAAATCTGCCTCCGTTGGAAGAGTGCTTCCACTTCATCAAACACCACAAGTTAGAATACTCTCATAATAGGACTTGAACGGCAATAAGGTATGGCCCTTACCTTGACCTTCAGAGAGAATAGCTTAGAATTGAGATATCTTTCCGGTATTATATAGTTTGTATATACTTTTTGAATAAAATTTATCAAACAAAAGAAGTGATCAGTAGACGTGGATAATTGAAAGTGAAATGAGAATTTTATCTTTTTTTCCCATCACCTATCCGGGGCCAGTTATATAAAACTCTTAACTACTTTTTAACTACCCGTTTTGTAGTTAAAGAGTAGTTAAGCCTAAAAGACGCGATTCTGATTGGTTAACTTTCGAACTAACTATAGCTAACTTTAATTACTTTTTTATACAACCGGCCCCAGATGTTTCCTGCTATAAGAGATTGATCAATTAGAAATTTTAAAACTTGCACGGCGGATATAGCCGAGTTGTATCTCTTTCTAAATAGAAGAGTGCCGCTTCCTTGACACAGCATGCATGTTTAACTGCACGTCCGATAACAACATGACATAGTTCATCGGATTTAGACCTCATTAATAACCGCAAACACGAGGTCGCAAATTAACGCTTGGTTGTCGACTTGTCGTTCACTTCGATCGCAGTGTCCTCGATTTCCGGTCTATATCCTGTGTCTAGTATCATTAATTGCTCATAATTGTTTGCCACTTGAATTAAACAGGGTTCCTTGCTGGGAACATTTCCCGCCTGGCAGTAGCGTGCGAAGAGTCTGTGTGTAACTAGTTGTAACTTTACGTAAATACAATCATTGATATTGTATCGAATACTGTGATTGTATTGGGTTGATATTTCAGTAATTCAACTGAAATTGACATATTAGGCTGAATAATAAATAGATGAAAGTGAACATGCCGACAACAAGTGCCAAATACGCCTAACTTTCTTTAATTTATTCATTTCCATATATGGTTAATAAATTATCTGTGTTTCCTTATAACTGATCTATCCCGGAATAGATGTAAAAGGGCAGGGCATTCCTTTCAGATGCTAAAATCTTTTGTTGTCAAAGGAGCAATGACATAATTACACTGTTCCACTGTTTGGCATAACGGCGACGTTACTAATATGAACAAATTATACAAACTACAAAAAAGAGCCGCTCGCGTGATAACAGGGGCAAACTACGAAACTAGATCGTCTGAAATTTTTGAGCACTTGAAATGGGAACCAATTGAAACCACACTTAAAAATCGAGAACGTGTAATGACGTTCAAAGCACTAATTATTTATCCGAATTATTCACCTTTCGCCACAATGATAGGTATAAGCTAAGAAACAATGGTCGCATGCTCCACTTAGATCAACCTAAAACTAATTTCTTGAAACGTAGTTTTTCATATCGAGGATCCGTGTCCTGGAATAGCCTACCCGATGAACTAGTTAATGAATACGAGAGCCTCTTTATAGACTCGTTTAAAAACTGTTTAAATAATCACTATTATAATTAAGTACGAAACACTATATTCTCAGTTTTATTATTGATCTACTTTTAATATTTGTAAATGCTTAACTACCTTAAAAAATTTATGTAAATAGTTTTATAATGTAACTGAAAGGCCACCGTGTGCTTAAATTAAATAAGTTTAAATAATAATAATAAAATTACATTAAAAATAAAATATCCTTTCCTTACTCTTATTACTATAAACTCACGAAAATTATAACATTATAATTCACACTAATTTTGTAAAAAACTAGATAAATACAGAAAAATTCAGAATATATAGTCCTTTCAGCCCTTTCAATAAATAAGCTAGCCATATTAAATTATTTACTGCTTACCTTGTGTCTAGTGAGGAAATCACTCAAAAAATCATCTTATAAGATCCTAAAGTTATTGCCAATAACGTTAATTGTTGGTTTCCTCGTATTGCTAAATGAGGACAAGTTCTATTAAGCTGAAAGCAATGTAAGTATACTTCACTGACGGAACTTCAGGAATTTATGCCGCAATTATTAAGTATTGTCCTGAATTCTGGTTATAAGGAATTTGCGTAGTTACTTTGTCCAGTTAATAGGACTACAAAGAAGGAGTAAGTGCCACCACTACATAAATGGATAATTTTGCCAAAACACTATAATTAGGGCTTTGTTGCCCATATATGGAGGAGGGGCTACAGACTCCCTCAAAAGTAAAAGTGAGGGGGCTGATTAAGATCCCCCAAAATATCAGAGTGGGAAAACTTAAGATGAAGGTGCCAGATTCTTCGATGCCTGCATTGCAAAATGAATGAAATGACTAACTAAAGTGTCAAATCTTCTGCATGTCAAATCTTCCCCAGAACACAGGCAATGCCATTTCAGAAACTCTAGATTTCATGGTTTTTCGGGAGAGCATGCCCGCTAGAGCCACCTTTGGGTTTGTATCGAATAATTTATTGTTGGTAAACTGCGTATATATATTGTAGGATTCAGACCCAGGTCGCAGACGTGGAAAGCACAATGCACTAACTACGTGCATGCCACCGGACCACTGACCACATGTTCACAAATTTCTTGGAATAAGACCCGATTGCGAAATATCTGTACTACCTCCTTCTTTCTACAAGTTGTAGTGCACGGTTAAAGATCTTCGCACGATTGGATCTTAGCTAAAACTAAGTTCTCGCCTGTATGAAAAATATAGAAGGGAATATTGTTTCGAACAAAGACAATGTCTTATGCTCTGGTACCCATGTTAGCAAAGTGGTCCATGTTTACAGTGCATCTAAATAGCTTTTGGATATACATTTATAGATGTTTCATTTCCTCCCTATAACTCCACCAGGCATCAATATTCGGTGCTCAATTCGTTTAACTTGAATGAATGTACTTTGGCGTATACTCGATGCAGCTGTTTATATCACTATTACAGTTGTCGTTTTCATAATCTTGATATATCAACTATAGCAATCACCAGATATAGCTGGACTTTTAAAGATATAAATGCAGCCCGTACCAGTCTACAAATGCCTTTGATTAGTGGACCAATTTTCTAATTACCCTTATACATTCAGGTTGCAGTCTACACTGTAACATAAAGAGAGATCGTTTTGAAAATTGCGGTTCGACTGCGTCCTAAACTTGCGACGGCGCAAGTGCATCAAACTCGTACAAGCCATGCACGACTTTTTTTAAATGTTTTCAGTTTATGTACATTTTAAGATTTAGCACGTACTTATTATACGAAAGATCAATACCAAAGCAAAGTTTGGCAATCAAAATTCTTGGATGGACTTTATGTTACTGTTGGTTTTTCTTAATCAGGGGTGGTACCACAATACCCAATCATTCTGTTTGCTTTTCGGGAAGTAATCAAATATTCCCACTTGCGATAATTGTCTTCTTATAAAGTCGTCTTTTCGTAAGCGCTCAAGCGCGTCTTGCAAAGCGTCTCGTCTGATATGCATTACCGGAAGCTGAACCGGAGTACAATCAAATGCCTGGCTAGTATCTTATATATAGAGACAATGCCGTGGAAGCGTTTGTTGTTCTTCTACCAGTAGGCCACCGCACGCTCATAGAAATGCCACAGAGACTGCGTATACAGGCGACCTGGTGACATAGATTGTTTTTCTCACTCTTTTAGTAATTAACCGACGACAAAGGGACTTCAAAGCAATACAAAGCTCGCCGTAGTAAGAGTGTTACCTTAAGTTGTATCGGGAGATCTATTCACTTTCATTCCCGGCCAATGGACGAAACATACTGAGGTGAACGCACCACAAGGACAAAGGTATTATTAGTTTGATATTAATTTTTTAATCAACGTGTTTTCATATACTGTTTTGTTATGCTACGTAAGATTAGAGAGAACAATCTTAATTTCAATTTAATCTCTTGCCGCTAATATACTTAGTCGTAGGCTGTTGAATAACTGCGACATTAATCACTACACTAGAAATATGTCGGTTTTGGCTCACTCGTTGCGTCAGTAATTGTAACTTTCCATAAATGGTTAAAGGGTAGTCTAGTTTTTCACACACCATGCGAGATTAGTGAAATAAAGAAATTGCTGTTCTCTCTTGATGTCTTCATGTTGCCTGATTTAATTTATATATTACTTTCTATATTATTGTTTGGATTAACTTGTTTCATATACGTCTTAGCATTGTAACTGTTCACAATACTGGCAGCAAGTCATCTCTTTCACCCATCCGTGTAACGGACTCTTTAGAGAAAAGTTGATTTCTGTATAGAGTTATTGCTTCATGATATGTGCCGGTGTTTTAAATATACGGAGAGCAACAGTCAAATGAGTAACGGAGTGTAAATAATGAATAGTACACTATATGTCTATGCCTTTTTGAAGTTTAACGCGATACTACAAAGAGTGATGTAAAATATGATATACAGTACATAAAATATTATAAGTCTCATGTACCGCGATAGGGCAACCTTGTCCCTTGTTTAAAGAGATATATGTATACATACATCGTTGAATACTTATCTTAAGTCGGCTTAGGCTTCGGATTAGTAGACTGGTGCCTTAATTCACTGATTTGATAAGTATTCGGAATGTTTAATATATCACGATTCATGATCACTAAGAAGAAATGTAATTTGTACATAAGTGTTATTCATCCAACATCTTCGTATTAATTATATTGAATGGACAAATGGTACTTTTCTCCTCTCTCTATAAACAGTTCTGTATTGCTCTCCGTATCTGTGTATCGATAACTGGTTACAGTGGCGCAAGAGGGAATCATTATTTTTCTTCAAGACAAAAAGCCATCTCGAAGGCATTTCGAAACCAGTGTGTGTGAGATGTGATGCGTTTAAAATTATGGATAATTTATTAATTCAAGATTATCAGGTTATTAAGGAAGTAGGTAAAAGGCAATTATCCGAAGGGTCCTTTTTGCAATTGAAAAAAGAGCCATAATTATACTAGTCTCCTTGAGATGGAAAGTTCTAGTAATAATTAAGTAACTTATGTCAGGTTATGTTTTCAACTTGTTAACTCTTAGTCTTGCGTTTTGTGTATTGGGACAAATAAATGGAACAGCACTTCGTTACAAAACTTTAAAATAACTATTTTTATTATTGTACACTCGTGAAACGATTACTCTACATGTTTGAGCTATACAGTAGCTACCTTGTTGAATACAAATCACTCTTTTATATACCGCAAGTATATATAGTCGAGAGTGTGTCTTTTAGTATCTTTGGAGAGAATATGCAGTTACTTGAATATCAAAATATATCAATGGGTTTTGAATTCTGAAACTAATATCGTAGAAAACTGACGAGAATACTTGTCAATGCCAAAGACACTAACACAATTCACTTGTACAATTCTAAGGATAAAAATGATCTGGATCTTAATAGTCGATCAATTTTCAGTCAAAACAATAGAATTGTTGATAAATCATGCAGACAGGAGGATTTCCATATATGTGTACGTGCAGATTACCAAATTATTCCAGTACCATTACTTCTTGATATTTTATTTTTCTGCACCCACCTATACAGCAATCATAACTTTAACTATTTATAACCCTTTACGGGTGTTCTCTAAAATATGTGAACGCATGAACAACACCCAAATCCACAAAAATGTCGAAATGGGAAATCGTTGCAAACAAAAAGAAGTTCTTCCCTAAATGTATCTATTCCAAACGTCAATTCAGCTGAGACGACTCATAAATTATAGGAGACTTTATCAAATGACTTTCTTAGTTTGTTAATTAAATTAGTGTAGACTTTCCATAATCCCGAGGACAAAATTGGAAGAAACGAGAATGATATTTTGCGTAGTATTGCTATGGCAAGCTAGGGTAAACAAAAAATATTTCCCTCACAACCACGGCGCTGAGAAGTATAGAAGCAGGTCCCGCTGATTTGTGATAGAACGATGAGTCATTCATCGTCTCGTGATCTATAACTTATTCTGTGTATGACGTCACATTATGTTGAAGCAAGGTTGATCTTGAGAAGGGCTATGAGAAGGGTGAGCTAAACTGCGGTGCATGGCTAAACTGAATTCGATACCTCGGTGTGCGTGTATACGTCTCTAATTTCTCTTTGTGTATTTATCTATCACTGTATTTGCTTAGCTTTGCATCTTTGTAATAGTTCGCATTGCTGTAACACGGAAATGTACATATGAACAAATTGATTTTTTTCGCTCCACAGGCGCTGTCACGTTACGAACCTAATGGTCCTATGAGATTTATAATCGCCATTGTGCTTGGAACACTCATGTTTCAAGGTTCACCGTTGCCATTATCGAGATCTCGTTACAAAGACGTGAAAACTCGATGGAACTTCGAGAGCACGACATTGGAAAACGCTTTTGATCACAAGCGGGAAAAACGATCCATCCAAAATGCAAGTGGATCCGAACGACAAACGAATATCAGAATTGTCCGAATTTATCACAAATATCGTTACTTTCTACAAGTTTCAAAAGACGGCAAAGTTAACGGAACTCATGACAACATAAATGGCAACGGTAAGTCTGGCAATTTAAACTTGTTTTTATTTTATAGAATAATAGGATTAGATGTTTACGCGTTAATTAAGGTGAATGAACCCATTTCTTGCCAAGAATGTGATCATTTGTGACCGAAACTGGCAATACGCCACCCATGCAGTAGTTTTGGCATGTGTGTGTGTGTGTGTTTGCATAACCTAAATAAATTAATATTTGGATTTTCCTTTTTGATGTGACAGTTTTCCTTATGTTTTTACATACTATATAAAGGTCTAAGTCAAAAGGTGATTGGTTTGCAATCTTGGTTTGCAATTTGTCATTTTCAACTTAATCGATAAAAATAGACGGTTTTGAAATTTCAAGTCTGATCAATTATTGCAAGAATTGATTTATATGAAAGTTAGCGTTAGAGAGATCCCAATTTCAGGCAGTTAACTATAAGCCCTTTCGATTCCCTGAAACTGAAAGTAGTACGAAGGGCATCGTTTAGTAAATCGTTGTGAAAGAATCACAAGAGTCCTGTACATAAGTAAACTGCCGTCCTTTTGGACTGAATTTTGCATGCAAAAATTTAAAACAAGTTCGGCGTGTCGAGCGAAGACCCTTCGAAAGGAGGTTAGTAGAGAGGGACGGACGGAAATATAAAGAGTGTTTCAACAAAATGATTTCAGTATTATTCATACGTTATTTTCCATGATCGGGAGATATTATCTACCTTTAACTGCCTATAACTACAAACCTAAACTCTAATGTGTGATTTAAAAACAAACAAAAAATTTGATTGTTTTTGCCACCGTATGGGACATGTTTGTTAACACGCAACGCGAATTGACGTGTTGTTTTATTTGTTCTGCCTGCTCTTCGGCAATAAAGGTTCATAAAGAAAATCAACTTAACCACACAATCAGTCGCACCATGCAGCCATTTTAATCGTGAGAAGGGAGGTTGCGGCCGCCATATATACTTTATGTATGTATGACCAATTGTGTGGTTAAGAATTAGCCTCCTCCGTAGGCATCTCTATAGGGGTTACTGTGACTTTGGAAAACACCTAGTCAAAAATATCTCAAACTAAAAATAACACTCTAAATTTAGTATCGGGTGGGAACTCCGTTGTCTCCGTGTTGACTGTTCGCCACGGAATGTTCCTTCTGATCATAAACCGCGTAACAAAACTATGCTTTTTAATAAAATTATGCTTTGATCAAAGTGTGTAAGAATGTAAACCTCTTTAAAAGATACAATTTAATTTCCTTGAAGAGTCAAAAATTGGCTTTGTTTACACTGTAAAATATTTTGTGGTCGCAATGGCATCATGAAACTTTGACGAAGACTCATAGAAGTATAATTCTGTCTTCGCAGGAAGTTAAACTGCTACACACTTTGATCAAAGTATGATTTACCTTGAAATTTCAATCTTGTGCAATCATTAAATTTAGCTCGACACTATATTATTAACGCATTATGCATTCACTGACATCGTACCGCCTTGCCCTTTTGGTGTGCAAAAAATGGTCACATGACCTATAGTTTCACTCAAATGATGGAAAATTCTTTGCTGGCATTCATCTCCTTGTATGTAATGGACAAGCGGTTCAAATTTCAATCAGAAATGTAATAATTATAACGGTAGCCATATCCCTCCAAAAATTTGGATATAGCTATCCATATTATATCCACCTGTGGTTCTCCTTCTATATTTTCGGTGACCATCAATTTGGCCGCAGCAGTATCTTAGTCATTTCACACTACAGATAGTATTACGTTTTAATGTCTATATAAATTTGAATGTTTTCTTCGAGTTCCAGTGAAAATATTCAATTCTCTCTCTAAAGTCTCCTTTGATCAGGAATTAATAAATCAAAACAAGCATATACTAGATATCTCCTTAGAGGGATATGGCAATAAAATTTTAGTTCATCTCATTTGAAAGAACTTTTAAAATTATATATAAATCTCCCTAACCGATGTTTCGTATCTTGCTTAGTTCTTGAGATATTTTGACTTAAAACAATGAGCTGTCCGCCATCTTGGATTAATTACTACTCCTAGGTGACCAAATAACAATTAGTAGATGTTTAAAAAGTTGTCAGTCAATTTGTTATTTGAAATAGTGACCGAATTATAATTTTGGACTCATAATGTCCATTGACTTTCTGGGTAAAATACTTGCGTGTCCCTGTATAAAAATCCAAGATGGCGGACAGCTCGCTGATTTATGATTATTTCTGTCAAAATATCTCAACAACTATTTATTGCCATATCCCTTTAAACAAGATTAAACAATCCAAATAGTTATGCATATTTAATGAAATGTGTGGTATGCACAGTAATCTCCTAACGTGAATTTCATGCTGACGTCGTATAATGTAGTTTGTTCGACAAACAGAAATGCGGACAAATGCGTCCAAGGACGTTGTTTGCAACATTGAACTCATGGGGGGAGAGTGGGCAACACGTTGTAATAATTAATGTTCATTAACTTTGAACTATTTCGTGCGATGTGCTCAACTGTTTTGTCGAAGGTTGTACCATTAATACCGATACATGTATTAAAAGGTGCATGGATGGCTTTGGGGGAATTTTTTCGAAAGGATGACTGTCGCGTTACAAAACTTTTATCAGTGTGTTTGTTCATTGACTAACTTTGAACATGTGACCAGGCAGTCATGCTATAGATAGAGATGAACTCACAGTTAACTCGCAGTTAAGTATCTCATGCATAATTGTTGAATTCTAGCCAAAGAGTGATCATGCAAGCATTTTGTCATCTTTAATCTAACGATTAACTTTAGCTACTGAATTTTACTAAACAGTTGACTCATTGCTTAGACCTATACAATCATACTAAGTCATTGCAAACAATTTGTAAATAACTAAGAGAAAAACATAATAATATTCATGTCAAGCATACAACATACTGGTATAAGTGGGGTGGGTGCCAAATTGTCTAATTAGCTATGTCATTTTAAGGACTTTAAGGATTTTTTACAGTCACATGAGGCATGCATGCAAATTTGGATAAGACAATTTTTAGTAGATGATCCAAAAATGTACAGGCCGATAGAGATTTTTTCGTTACCACATCAAGAGAGAGACAGTGAGAGACCTACAAAAAAGTTTTGTTTCCAATTCCCGGTTGGGACATTCGAAATTGACTTTCACTGCAAGAATGTATTGAATCTTAGTCGGGCATCCCAAGCTCAGTGGCAATTCGGTCAGACCGCTGGTACGTTGGGATATTCAGAGGTTAACTCAGCTATTGTTTCGACTTCATTTTTATACTACAAATTGATATTTTAATCCCTTTTCCATTCCTTTGCCATCGCCATCGAGTTGTGCCTATAATAAGTTTAATATAACAGTATGATGAGGTAATAATCAATAATGATAATTCACCTGCATAACCTCACGCAAAATAATATTTCCTATGGACAAGAGGATTTCAAAATAACCTTTCACCGGTCTTGTTTAAATATTATTTGAGGCTTTTCAAACTGCTAAAGAATTTTCAACCATTATTATGCGTCAAAAACAGCAGCATGTAGATGCGTGTTGTCACTTAACCTCTTTACACAGTTGTTTGACAACATTGTTTATTCATGTCAAAACTACTACAAATAAAAAATGCTAATTTGAAAACTCCAAACTATTATCTTGTCAGACAGTGGTCATCGAAGCGACGCCGAGGGACTACGCGGTTATTAATTCGTCTGTATTTGGTACAATCTTCCCATGGAAGATTCATTGAATGTTTTCTCGGCGTATACCTTAAAGTCTCCATCTATTTTTGCTAAAATAGAAGAACAAGAGAAAAGCAGCAGGACAGTTTCCTGACAAATATTGCAACATTTCCTGTCTTTAATTAAACCAATTATAACCCATTGTGTACCTTTATGTAGACAAAGGTATAGTTATGATCTAGAACTATGCATAACCACCATGGCTTAACCACAGGAATCTAGGCAATGGCGGGAACATGTTTTTCCCTGTACTTGCTGTAGACTATAGGTGCGGTCGGTGTTTTTCCTATCCCACAATTTATTCGACATTGCCAAGAATATATTCGGAGAATATTCCAAGAATGTGACATATTCGGCAAATTTGTGATAAACATTTACACACTCGGCCACACCAAGTTTGTTTTGCTTTTAACGAATATGCGATGGGCGAGGCAAAGCAAATAGAAAGAGATTAGAATAGACTCGACAGCCATTTATGAAAGTGGTTTATAGGATACCGACACATTACCTTCAATTCCTTTATAATTATGTAGTTAAGGGGGTACCTACACGAATCTATAAAGGCATGGAGATCTACCTATCGCAGCTCTATTTTAATATTAATTTTCATTCGTTACTATAATTAATGGAAGAGGCTTGTTTCAGACGTCGAACCTTTCATGAAATGAGCTCAAATATATAAGGAGTTTAGGTCACTTTCGCCTTAGATTCAGCACGTGGAAAGTTCGACGTCTGAAACCGAGGCCTAACTTGCTTTTACGTGTTAAAATCTCAACGCCGATTTCTGATCTACTGTATATGCTACATTTTTATGCTGTGTATATTTATACATTTATATTCAAATAATCCCGGCTACTGGGGTACGATACACGTGCAAGTAATGTAAGCACCTAGGTGTTAATACGCGTACATCCTAATGAACCTTTTTACATGGAAATAGTTCTGAGTCATGACCATGATGCAAATAATATTACCATGTAAACAAAAGATAATCATGAAAGTTAGCAATAAGAATCACTCGATAAAATGACTGTAAATTCAACCAACTCTATGTGGCATGATTAATTTGCCTTCGTTAAGACATTGTCTTGCTTTCTATTTGAATATTCCGTTATTTATGTTATATTAATTTCATGGTTTTCCTTTTAGTTCTGTTCCGGATGGAAACATATGGTACGAGTTTAGTTCGCTTATACAACCTAGCAGCACAAAGATATGTCGCTATTAACAAGAATGGAGTTATTATTACAGAAGTATGTATATTGACGTTAATATGACATCATCGAATTCAATTTAACGTTGTCTTCTGAAGGTCAAAATTCAAAACCGTAAAATCTCAACCTCTAAGCGCGAAAAGCACAATGGACGTGTGTGTCTGTTTCTCAATGCTTCTATTTGTTCATCGATACTCGATGAAATATGCAAGTCCATTGTGCTTTTCGCGCTTAGAGGTCGAGGTTTTGCGATTTTGAGTTTTGACTTTGCATAATATTAATAATGTATTTTAATTAGAAGCTCAAGTTAAACAGGGACGAAAAAGTACAAACTGAACAAGCATAGTTATTCAGACGAACATAGCGCACCCCTCTGCAACAAACCTGGCGAAACCAGACCTAGGCCTGGTGTGATTTCCTTGGGTAGATTTTGTCTCGATATAGGACCTGGCAATTTAAGTTAGTTAATTAGTTGATTTAAGTTATGTTAGTGCTATTTAGGACACGTTTTAAACTGAGAATTTTTAAACCTGCCCAAAAGTCAGGAGAGAACCATGTAAAATTTACATGGGGATGGGGATTTACTGACCTGGGGTTTACAATGCAGAAGGATATTTTACTGAGACGAACACAACAGACGGAATTCTACCCGAAGTCGTAATGATCGCAATGAGAAGTTATAACATATATTCTCAATATATTTTTTATTTCTGTTTTTAATAGAAGCAAAAAAGTGAGAATTCATTATTCCACGAATACAGTCTGAAAAGTGGTTACGTGAGATTCTCATTAGCGAAATATCAAAGGGACAAGTGGCTACTCACACTTAAAAAGAATGGCAAAATAAAAAATGCGAGAAGGACTAATCCAAGAATGAAAGCAACAATTTTTCTCATATTGTGAGATGATAATATTTATGAGGTGTATATTAAAGGATAATTTAGTGATCAGCAGCAACGCCAAACCTGTTTCATACTGAGGTTTGCTGTCATTTGTTTAGTCCTGTTGCTTATTTATACTATATATACCTTCCTGCAAACATACCTCGTCAATGACACTGTAGAAGAGAACATATTTTTAATTGTAAATATGAAATATTAAATACGTAGGCTACGTAAAGCACTAAAGGATTGAATGTATATATTTGAGCATGGATACAGAACAAGACGTATGTAAGAAGTAATATATTTGTGTGATACATAGGTATTTATTCCACTTGTTAATAATTCGTGTGTAATTAAATATATGAGCAAAGACAGTCACGAAAATGTTCGACTGCCTGCCTGTTATAATAATTTTTCCGAAACTATATTGTAGTATTGTAAATATATCCTGCAGAAATAGTAAAATTTCTAAATTTTACCAATATGTGGTTTTGCTTAGATTTCGCAGACTAATCTTTAACCCGTTCGTAATAAATTATTATTCTATAGACTATGAATTTTAAAGTAAGCCAACGTATCTAATAAGTGTCCCCTCGCTAAAGGGGCGTTTCTTAAATTAAATTAAACCTTTGTGAGATTAAACCCATACAAGATTAAATTATTTGACTCTATTTGCAAACTGCTGTAACCGGCAATCTGCATAATTATATGTAACATGGCGTCGGGGAGAACTGACGAACAACAATCATGCACTGATGTGGCTGCTTCCGCAGGTTAGGAGATATTAGCGAATTTAAGCAATGCTGAATCCCGCTGAGGCTGAGTGCATGGGGATGTAACGATGAGAAAACATCTGAAACTGTGAATTTGACTGTTTTAATTCCTGGGTATGGCAAAAAAGCTCGGGAAATACATTACAGACAAAACAAAAATGTATAGGCTACCTTCAATGACAGTTAGCCAAGGGTGGGTAGTAGCGAAGTAGTTGTAGTTCACTAGTTCGCTACTGTAGCGAACTACAATTTTCAAGAAACGAGTAGTTTCTGACTACATTTTTAAAACAGTAGTTGTAGCGAACTATATTTTTTAAGTAGCCAACTAGTTGATTACTTTCCAAGCAATCGCTACTCGCTACTTTTCGAATTTCCAATCAGTCGACTAGACGTCGTAAACAGTTAGTGATATCACCGCCAAAAAGCTCAGAGATAGTAGAGTTTGCTAAGACTTCTTCACGATCACATTGCCAGAGCTCAATATCCCAATCTTGTCTATCAGGAAACTCAGACTTGCTAGATTGAGATAGCTCGTTTCAGGTCGTGTTTTAATGAACTCAAAGACAGACCATCATAACCGTGATCTGCGTACGCAAGTCTGTCTTTTAGAGAAGGTTTAAAGTATTTACAAATAATAAATACGCTAGTTTAGCTAATGCTAATCTTCCACTGGACCTTCTATATAACCATATAACTGAAATAACAATTAACATATACAACTACTCATGCATCTATTTACAAATTATGAAGAATTTATAAACTTTACGCTTAAATATAGAAAACAATATTTTGTTCAGATGCACAGATGCTTCGTCTTGACAAATGATCAATCCTTGCCGCGTTTATGTACGTTGGAATAGTTATTAGACAAACTTTATATATTTCCTTTGCCCAAGTTGTGCCAGAGTCTGCCAATACTCAATTGAGTATGCAAACGAATCGAGAATGCTGTTTAGCTAGTGTTGGTCATGTTTTATATGGTTTTAGCCCGTTTACGTCTATATTTATCACATTCCTTGCCATTCGAAACACTATATAGTTGCAAATTAGACTAGTAAAATATGCATGGCCAATAAATGTAAATTACAAATGAAATGTGACAGCAGGATACTAGTTGTCGTAACGAAGTAGCGAATAGTTCGCTACGTTTTTGAAACAGTAGCTGTAGTCAGTAGCGAACTACATTTTTTTTACAAGTAGCCGTCAGTGGCGTGCTGGCTTGTGTTCGCCAGGGGAGGCAAGCTGCTAATTTGGCGCCCCCTTGTAATTTGTGTATGGTTGAGCGTCGTAGACGCGAGACCTCTAGGGGGTCCGGGGGCATGCCCCCCCGGGAAAATTTTGAAATTTAGAGTCCCTGAAATGCCAGGAGGGATTGGCCGGAATTCTGAGAATTACAAACATCGTAAAAATAAAAATGCGCAAGAAACAACACATTCAAAAGTTTGAATAAATATATAATTCATAGAAGGACTTAGCTTAGTTTTTTTCTTAAATTAAACAAAGAAAAATAGACGCGGCGAACATTCATGAAGTAGACGGCGAACTTACCAGTGATCGTAAGCCAAATCACTTCACATTTCACAATTAACAATTTACATCCTTTGAGATATTACAGACTGGACAGTAATGCTTGTAGTTGTAGGTAGGCTTTTGTGTGATTTTGTGCAATTTCGGCGCCCCATTTATGTTTTGGCGCCCCCTGGCCCCCCCTGCCAGCACGTCACTGGTAGCCGTAGTTGTAGCTGACTACATTTTTTTGAAGTAGCTGTATTTGCAGCGAACTACAAAAAAATTGTAGTCTACCCACCCTGGCCCTTGCAGTTAGTTAGCATTGAACCTGGATAATGTCCTGGGAACAAAGCTCCGTACCCCAGCCAATAAGCTTCAGAGAGCAGACGTCCAGTTGCAAAGAGCCCAGCCACAGGCACAGGTTGACATAATGCAATGTCAAACATTTCGTTTTCAAAATTGATTCAGTATAATACTGAATTATCTCACCAAGTTTTATATCTCGCGACCTATTATACAACATGAGCGGCAATTTTAAGACGGAAAGTTTCTTCAGTTATATATCGGTCGACTCCTTGGACTTGGAAGTTAGCATAATCGATTGACTACAATCTACATCCAAGCCCTGACTAGTTGACTTAGCCGTTTAGGCCAGAATTACAATATTCGAGTAATTTCAAAAACCCTTCAAAATCATGGCTATATATACAATCAAGTACGAGTTAAAATTTTGTTGATATCTTAATACGAAAATATATAATCTGAAAAATTAATATAAACTACAAAATCAGATTTAAAATTTGGGTGAGCTGTGCCCCAATGCGAACATCAGTAAAAGCGGTCAGCGTGAATGTTCAAAAATCAAGATGGCCGCCGAAACTGCAGCAAATGTAAGCAAATTTTATGTATGTTTTTTCTTATATATTAGTATTTTGTCTGGTGCATTTGTATGCTAGCTTGGTATGATTATAAATATTTCGTCATCTTTCATTCTATTTGAATATATACTGAGTTTTTATGCTAATATAATATCGTTTTATGAATATAGTCATAGTCATATATTTATCATATAGACGTTGTCTGTCCTGACTCGCCATGAGTCACGTCAGTCTCTCAGAATGGCGAGACAGACCTGGCAGCGTCTCCCATAATATACTTTACAGTCTATATTATAAAGATTGATAATTTGTTTGCTAAACCCTGGGATTACTTCTCAATAGAGAATTATAATTGTATTCATTTCAAGTAATATTTATGTTATGTTTTGTTGCCCAGTAAATAAATAATATATCACCTTGCCAAATGTATCATATGTCTCAACGCTTTGTCTCTGGGGTGATACGTACGTTTTAAAGCCACAAATTTTGAATCACAATTAGTTGATTGTTGAGTTTTGATACCATAACAAACATTTGCCCCAAATTTAAGAACCTGTACCTCTACATAAAATAGTAATCACCCGGACAAGATTTCTCAGCAACAGACAGTGTACCAACGAAAAGTCAAACCAGCATTTAAGCGAGCTGAAACTGTTATTGATGAGATCTTGTAGTACTGTATATAAACCCTGACTTATTTCAATACATCAAAATGCCCTGCTTTCCATCCCGTCCCGGCAAATCACGTGTATTGGTTCAGCTCAAATTTTCTTTTTATTGAGTTTTCTCTGAAAATAATAAAGGATCTACCTATTGAAAAGGAATTCAACTACTGTAAGAAACTGTTCAATGATTCTCGATGTTACAATATGTCTGTTAGGCCATCCGTTGGCGTAGTCATTGTCTTAAAATAGAGTTCAATTGCAATATGAATCGGTTTAAATCATCAGCTAGCGGGGGCAGATATAGTGTGAACTATTTCTGGTAGTAAGTTGAATATGAATGAAAAATGCATAAAACCAAATGGTGATAAAAATGTATCATGAAAACGTCAATTTGAGTAGCATTTGCACACGAAGCTGAGATGAGGAGATTTATTCGAATTTAGAAATACAGTAAATAAGCAAATGCACAAATTATCATGTTTTGGAACGTCAGGAGGGCTTCAAAACTACGCCAGTTCCTTCATTATCCCAGTGAATTCTTACTCTCAATGTAGTTGTTTGCTCGTCTTGGACGCAAGAAGTCGTTAGATGGACTGGATAAGAAACTATTCCAAGGTTTACCTCGGCCAGTGCAGGTGAAAGACGTCATCGAACTGTATGGTGATGATGGCTCAGGAAAAACTCAAATATTATTGCACTTGATCGCCAACTGCATTTTACCAAAAACATGGAAAGGTGTAGCCCTTGGAGGACGAGGTGTGTGTGTTATTTTCGTGGACACTGATTACCATTTCTCTCTGCTTCGCCTCGTAGAAATCTTAGAACAACGAATTACCTCATGTTTTTCACAGGAGAGGTTACCAATGACGAGTGTTGCTGTCCTACAGACATTCATAAAATCATGTTTATCCCGACTGATCATAGCAAAATGTAACTCGACTGAAGAGCTTCTGGATACAATGCGAAGTTTCGACAAAATCCTTTGCGAGAGAACTGATATATGTGTAATAATGATTGACAGTATCAGCGCTTTTTATTGGCAGGACAAAAGTGACGGTGGTGAGACTTATCACGGTCAAGAAAAACATCAAAAGAACCTTATAGAGTTGCTTAGGCGTTATATAGATCAATACTACCTTGTCGTCATAGCTACATTGCCAGCTATCTATTCCAAGGATCTTAGACATGCACAACGAATGGAAGATTATGCATACTTATGTCGAATGTGGAAATCGTTTGTGAAATGTGCATACATAGTCTCTCGTACGTCAGATAAGAGTTCAACGTTTCTTTTGAAACAGATCAAGCCGTACGTTGGAAATTTTGTTGTTAGATTTGCTATCGATAAAGGTGGAGTGAAATGTTGATGCTTCAGGGTATTTTGTACGTGCATTATGGCCTTTGTCTTTGTTGATTCGGCAGCACTTGCGGCATGAAAAAGGTTCCCACCATAAGTAGAACTGGTAGCATGGATTGGGCCTAAAAACTGTTAAAAATATTTAACAATTGTCAATGAGAGAAGAACAATTGTCAACTAGTTAGGCGATTAGGTGTAGTAATTGTGCATTTTGTTATAAAAGCACCATATTCATAGGAGGTGTGAATTTTAACATGACAATGTATATTTGATATAATCATGACGTACATCATTGGAAAGCTTACAAAAAAAACTATATATAGGTGATTTAAGCGGTTACCTTCATTTTCCCAGCCCATTTCGAGTTATATTGCTGTTCGAAAATGGGAAAAATGCCACAAAGTCTCGTGAAAAGCCTGGGTACTAGCCTGTAAATGCGTTTTAACAGCTTGTAACCAGGCTTGTGACTGAATAGGGATTACTTTTTGTACGCTTTTTGACAATATAGGAGTTTAATGAGGAAAATGAAAGAGAGCCCAAACTTTAGGCAGGCCGTATTAATTTTTCAGATAGCTCCATATCTAAAATTCATTGTAGTATTAAAGTCTAAACTTCCTGCGAATATGATGCTTTTATCACAAAATGCACAATTCTAGTTAAATTTTGCACTTAACCGCACGACTGGAGTGTTGATAATTATATCTTATGTCATTATATTCATTACATTTCTTGTTGCGTTATGATTGCATTGTATGACTTTTTGTTTCATCATTCTGATTTGCAAATGATATGCTTCTCTATGATTATTAGCACAACTATGCACATATTTAATAACCCAGGAGCTGGGGGCAATATTGCCCCTCCCACTTTCCTCTCCTTATATTTTTATATCAATTTTCCCAACTTATGTCTACTCAAGAGTCAAGACATAATCTTTGTAATAGGGATACGGTTCTTTGGAATAGGGATACGTTTTACAGCCAGTTTCACGAAGTAGAGCACCCTGCGCACTCGCCCGTAAACTGCTATCCGTGATTACCATTACACCATAATTGCGTGGTGGTTACTAAGCAAACACGCATGCTTTATACTTAAGGTTACTCTAGTGCTTTCTGATTTGCGCTGAATGAGTGTACTACACCTTTTCTCTAAGATCTACCTTCTAATTTCAAATTATACTTACAGAAGAATATACTCCTTGACGAAAAACCGTGAAAAGTGTGATGTTTGCAATGATTTTCCCAGTCCAGCGATTTAAATACACATAAAAGACCCCATACGTCATCATCACAAATCTCACTTTGTCTTTGTGCTATCTGTGATATATATGATGTTTGACATTCCTGCGCATAAGAATCATATGGTTTGTCATGAAGAGTATAGGCCAGCAATCTCTAGAATATGTTCAATCCCAGCCTAGTCACAGGCTCTCTCTTCGCTGTTCAGTATTGTTTGTTCCTGGGGTACTGTTCTGAAGCACAGAAATGGGTTCCACGTGCTCACATGCTAGCTTCAGAATGGCAGGGACTAGGCTGGTTCAATCCTTTGTGTTACTACAACCCTAACTGCTACAAATATTTAATAATTTTTAGTGAATGTCATCTTTTTAGAAATATTGTGCGCCATTATTTGTGCTGTGTATAAACATTTGTAAGAGGACATATTTTCTGGATGGTCAACTCCTCTGATCTCAGAAATATGGCGGATTGTCAAGATTTGGAATGAGCGAGATTTCAGTAAACTCTGAAAGTCGTTTCATGGAAGGAGCCGTGATGGAAATATTTCCCTTTTACTTTAAAAAATGATAAGAAGAGGGATATATTGATGGGAAATCGTGATATTTAAGGCAGGGCAAGAAGCACTAGGCCAACGGGTAAAGCTAAATTTGTTTGAATTTGTTTAGGAATTGTTATTTGTCTGTGACCGGATACTAAAGTGCAAACGTTATTTGCCTGCTACAACTATTTTCCTCGTTCTTTCATCGTGCTAAAATGATACCACGTGGTTTAGGCGTCCGTCCTGCAAGCGCTAGCGCGTAGCCGTTCGAATCCCACGATGACGGGATTAAGAAAGAAAAAATACACGAATTCCTGCGAACATTTGGCCTGACCGTTTAGGGAAGGGGTTGGGAGCGAGAAACGTACAGCTATTATTATCTGAAACAACCTGACCATTTAGATGAACCAATCAAATCAATTATTCACGGACAGCCAAACCTCAAGGTTTTCCGTAACCGGACATATCACCTGCGATTTGTTGATGTATTTTGTTGCTCTAAAAAAATGTTGATTATTTAGTGTCTTCCAGTTAATGGCAGAGTAGGTTTGGTGAGTAAACCTGGAAGAACACTTCTCACATGCGAGGTGAAATTATAATCAGACAACTGCATTAGAACAAGAATACTGGGTTTGGTGGATAATCCAAGTGAGTAGATATATACACAATTTAAGACCTAACCAGGAACGGTTGCGAAAAATGCAACACTAGGTCCTCTGGCAGGAATTGAACCCACGGCCCACACTAGATCCTCTGGCAGGAATTGAACCCACGGCCTTTGGCAGGAATTGAACCCAGTATTCTAGTTCAACCAAGTGAAGTGCAAATTAAAATCCTTGTTTGTATTAAAACAAGCCGGTGTAAATCCTGCGCCCCCCCCCCCCCCCACTTTCGACATTCGTAATATAATCTATAATACTGTTGGCCCGCTCCGTCCACCCCCCACCTTTTGGAATGGATTATGGCTCTTGAATCGAACCCCGGTCACAGAGGTAAAAGGTACATGCATTAACCACTGTTCCACAAACACCAAGCCCAACTTTGATATGCTGAAAAATTAGATTCTTTAATTTCAGACTTTAGTTTAAGAGGGATTGTTTGCGTTAAGAGAGTGATTATTAATTGCCTCTTAAGCGGAAAATTTTTACAGTGACAGGAAAAATATGTTTAACGGAAGTAATATAATATCTAGGAATTGCCCATGGACTATCGTTGAAAAGCACCGGCAAGGTGATGACAGAAATACTTCATGTAATTTAAAACATCACGAAACATGACCAAACCTTTATGTCATCAAATACTTAAAATTTTAACAACTTAAACCCTTTTCGCACTTAACATAGGATGTATTCAGAAGGTCACTGAAGTGCATATATGCTTTAAGCTTTAATATTTGCCTTGGTTGCCGGCACAGTGGCTAGTGCCTTTCCGGGGTTTCATTCCTTCAGTATGTAGTTTTGTTTGATTTTTGTTTCGCCTTTGTCGCATGTGAGAAGAGTTCTTCCAGTTTGAGTGTTGGACTCTTACAAACAGTGCAGGTTTCCTCCTAGTTACTGGATAGGGAAGAAAGACACCCTTACAAAATTGGGGGTGGGGAAAAATGTAGCCCCACTGGTAACTATATCACACTCTTGGTTTTAGGTGACATAGAAAAGCACCCCACTTAATTACTGGTATTACTTTAATTGCGATCATATTTTACCCTGAAAGAAGATGTCGGCATATTTTAATTATATACTTCACTAACATTTCAACATGTTATCTGCATTTTCACGGCGACATAATGTTGGCCACCTCGTGTGACCTTTTAAAATTATTCCACAATTTCAAATCTTAATCATGTCATGTCCCTTCAGGACAGTTAAACCAAATATTATATATCGCCTTTAAATCTAGCCTTTTAATGCAAAATTGTGATAACCCATGGCCATGATTTGATTCTGGATCCACTGTGCTACTATATAACCCATTCTCATGCATTATAATGCATATAGTCTGTATATGAAAAAAATATACAAGAATAAAGTTACTTTAAGGCAAACTAAACTAACTTTAGTTAGACTGTATATTTAAACTGCTCATCTGGTGTTACTGCTGCATGCTGGAGGAAAAGTACTCAAAGGAAACCTTCCCGGTGTGTTCAGTCAAGCTAGAAGCACCCTTCTCATATGCGACTGACACGCAATTATGGTTAAAATATTAGCAACCACAGTGCCATCATGCAACTCATTACCAATGCAATAATCAATGTACATTGAAGCAGAATATCTAGGCCTCCTATGTAACCAAGTATTAACAAACACTCGGTATAGAAATTGGCCATCACATACCAATATTTTTCTGACAAATTCCAACGAATTCGTTTAGCCGATACCCAAATCGTTTGTTGCCCAATCGTGTTCTGTGACTCATGAGTCAAAACAAGTAGTAATGACAAATGATAAACGGCAATTAATATCATATGGTGTCTCTAAGTAAACAATTTCCTTCCAGGAAAGTATTTATAATAAGCATGTCTGATTCGTATTTATATGTTCATATGACACAATGCTTAGAATATGTGTGGTACATGCCACATTCATTTCTTCAACTGAGGTTCGATTCCTGCAGTAAGATTTGGATTCCAACTTCGCCTTATAATCGCACGTGAAAAGAGTTCTACCAGTTTGACTTTAATAACGGCCGCAGGTTTTCAGGTATACTTGAAATCTTGGACTGATCTACACATAGGATATCATACTTTAACACTTTTCTTCATTAGAATTTTTACTGATATTTTCAATGGTTACCTGGCTAAAACCAAACTAACTCTATATATATAATATATATATATGGGTAGCCCTATGAAATTATGAATTCTAAACTGTTCTCCCTTGACGTCCATACAGTGAGGTCCATTATTGGTCCAGGGTCACTATAGAATCTATGTGAAACCCAAACTTAACTTATATGGATAGCTCTATCAGTTCCCAGGGAGTCCAGTATAGATATGGTCCGGTCAGTTATGTCCTGAAATATAGCCAAGATCATGACATGTCAGATATAGTCACCATATCTCTCATAGCGCTTCCTAAGGGTAGAAGCAATAGTTTTTGGCTATACTTATGAAAAAGTCACAGAAATATTTTTAACCGTGGAGTGTGCCTTCAACCAATTCAGGTGGCACCTCCCTGATTGAAGTTTTTGGGCAACCCTTCTGGAATGCATTTTCAGTCCAAATAAATCATTTGTAAGAGGACATATTTTCTGGATGGTCAACTCCTTTTCAAATGCAACGCCTAGAAGGTAGAAAGCTCTGACTTCCCCGGATATTAAAGTGCAAACGCTATTTGTCTGGCACAATTATTTTCCTCGTTCTTTCATCATGCTAAAATGATACCACGTGGTTTAGGCGTCCGCCTTGCAAGCGCTCGCGCGTAGGTTCGAATCCCACGAAGACGGGATTAAGAAAAAATACACGAGTTCCTGCGAACATTTGGCCTGACCGTTTAGAGAAGGGGTTGGCAGCGGGCAACGTTTAGCTTTTATTATCTGAAACAACCTGACCATTTAGATGAACCAATCAAATCAATTATTCACGCGGACAGCCAAACCTCAAGGTTTTCCGTAACCGGACATATCACCTGCGATTTGTTGATGTATTTTGTTGCTCTAAAAAAATGTTGATTATTTAGTGTCTTCCAGTTAATGGCAGAGTAGGTTTGGTGAGTAAACCTGGAAGAACACTTCTCACATGCGACTGAGGTGAAATTATAATCAGACAACTGCATTAAAACAAGAATACTGGGTTTGGTGGATAATCCAAGTGAGTAGATATATACACAATTTAAGACCTAACCAGGAACGGTTGCGAAAAATGCAACACTAGGTCCTCTGGCAGGAATTGAACCCACGGCCCACACTAGGTCCTCTGGCAGGAATTGAACCCACGGCCTTTGGCAGGAATTGAACCCAGTATTCTAGTTCAACCAAGTGAAGTGCAAATTAAAATCCTTGTTTGTATTAAAACAAGCCGGTGTAAATCCTGCGCCCCCCCCCCCACTTTTTCGACATTCGTAATATAATCTATAATACTGTTGGCCCGCTCCGTCCACCCCCCACCTTTTGGAATGGATTATGGCTCTTGAATCGAACCCCGGTCACAGAGGTAAAAGGTACATGCATTAACCACTGTTCCACAAACACCAAGCCCAACTTTGATATGCT
Organism: Trachythela sp. YZ-2020; assembly: GCA_016169945.1. Lineage (NCBI taxonomy): Eukaryota > Metazoa > Cnidaria > Anthozoa > Malacalcyonacea > Clavulariidae > Trachythela > Trachythela sp. YZ-2020. Next base: position 7,564,101 of record JADLSH010000387.1, read on the forward strand.
GAAAAATTAGATTCTTTAATTTCAGACTTTAGTTTAAGAGGGATTGTTTGCGTTAAGAGAGTGATTATTAATTGCCTCTTGAGCGGAAAATTTTTACAGTGACAGGAAAAATATGTTTAACGGAAGTAATATAATATCTAGGAATTTCCTATAGACTATCGTTGAAAAGCACCGGCAAGGTGATGACAGAAATACTTCATGTAATTTAACACATCCACACAAAACATGACCACGTATAGAGTTACGCGAACTTAGCTATTTTATGAAACCTTTATGTCATCAAATACTTAAAATTTTAACAACTTCAACCCTTTTCGCACTTAACATAGGATGTATTCAGAAGGTCACTGAAGTGCATATATGCTTTAAGCTTTAATATTTGCCTTGGTTGCCGGCACAGTGGCTAGTGCCTTTCCGGGGTTTCATTCCTTCAGTATGTAGTTTTGTTTGATTTTTGTTTCGCCTTTGTCGCATGTGAGAAGAGTTCTTCCTGTTTGAGTGTTGGACTCTTACAAACAGTGCAGGTTTCCTCCTAGTTACTGGATAGGGAAGAAAGACACCCTTACAAAATTGGGGGTGGGAAAAAATGTAGCCCCACTGGTAACTATATCACACTCTTGGTTTTAGGTGACATAGAAAAGCACCCCACTTAATTACTGGTATTACTTTAATTGCGATCATATTTTACCCTGAAAGAAGATGTCGGCATATTTTAATTATATACTTCACTAACATTTCAACATGTGATCTGCATTTTCACGGCGACATAATGTTGGCCACCTCGTGTGACCTTTTAAAATTATTCCACAATTTCAATACAAAGTATGCATATTCCGTACAGTATTGGAATTAAATCTCAGTTTGCTCAGTCTTAATTAAGGCCTGAGCTGGGTAATTGCAAGGGTATATTTTTGTCTTGGCGTCTCCCATAATATACTCTACAGTCTATATTATAAAGATTGATAATTTGTTTGCTAAACCCTGGGATTACTTCTCAATGGAGAATTATAATTGTATTCATTTCAAGTAATATTTCAAAAATTTATGTTATGTTTTGTTGCCCAGTAAATAAATAATATATCACCTTGCCAAATGTATCATATGTCTCAACGCTTTGTCTCTGGGGTGATACGTACGTTTTAAAGCCACAAATTTTGAATCACAATTAGTTGATTGTTGAGTTTTGATACCATAACAAACATTTGCCCCAAATTTAAGAACCTGTACCTCTACATAAATTAGTAATCACCCGGACAAGATTTCTCAGCAACAGACAGTGTGATAAAAATGTATCATGAAAACGTCAATTTGAGTAGTATTTGCACACGAAGCTCAGATGAGGAGATTTATTCGAATTTAGAAATACAGTAAATAAGCAAATGCACAAATTATCATGTTTTGGAACGTCAGGAGGGCTTCAAAACTACGCCAGTTCCTTCATTATCCCAGTGAATTCTTACTCTCAATGTAGTTGTTTGCTCGTCTTGGACGCAAGAAGTCGTTAGATGGACTGGATAAGAAACTATTCCAAGGTTTGCCTCGGCCAGTGCAGGTGAAAGACGTCATCGAACTGTATGGTGATGATGGCTCAGGAAAAACTCAAATATTATTGCACTTGATCGCCAACTGCATTTTACCAAAAACATGGAAAGGTGTAGCCCTTGGAGGACGAGGTGTGTGTGTTATTTTCGTGGACACTGATTACCATTTCTCTCTGCTTCGCCTCGTAGAAATCTTAGAACAACGAATTACCTCATGTTTTTCACAGGAGAGGTTACCAATGACGAGTGTTGCTGTCCTACAGACATTCATAAAATCATGTTTATCCCGACTGATCATAGCAAAATGTAACTCGACTGAAGAGCTTCTGGATACAATGCGAAGTTTCGACAAAATCCTTTGTGAGAGAACTGATATATGTGTAATAATGATTGACAGTATCAGCGCTTTTTATTGGCAGGACAAAAGTGACGGTGGTGAGACTTATCACGGTCAAGAAAAACATCAAAAGAACCTTATAGAGTTGCTTAGGCGTTATATAGATCAATACTACCTTGTCGTCATAGCTACATTGCCAGCTATCTATTCCAAGGATCTTAGACATGCACAACGAATGGAAGATTATGCATACTTATGTCGAATGTGGAAATCGTTTGTGAAATGTGCATACATAGTCTCACGTACGTCAGATAAGAGTTCAACGTTTCTTTTGAAACAGATCAAGCCGTACGTTGGAAATTTTGTTGTTAGATTTGCTATCGATAAAGGTGGAGTGAAATGTTGATGCTTCAAGGTATTTTGTACGTGCATTGTGGCCTTTGTCTTTGTTGATTCGGCACCACTTGCGGCGTGAAAAAGGTTCCCACCATAAGTAGAACTGGTAGCATGGATTAGGCCTAAAAACTGTTAAAAATATTTAACAATTGTCAATGAGAGAAGAACAATTGTCAACTAGTTAGGCGATTAGGTGTAGTAATTGTGCATTTTGTTATAAAAGCACCATATTCATAGGAGGTGTGAATTTTAACATGGCAATGTATATTTGATATAATCATGACGTACATCATTGGAAAGCTTACAAAAAAAACTATATATAGGTGATTTAAGCGGTTACCTTCATTTTCCCAGCCCATTTCGAGTTATATTGCTGTTCCAAAATGGGATAAATGCCACAAAGTCTCGTGAAAAGCCTGGGTACTAGCCTGAAAATGCGTTTTAACAGCTTGTAACCAGGCTTGTGACTGAATAGGGATTACTTTTTGTACGCTTTTTGACAATATAGGAGTTTAATGAGGAAAATGAAAGAGAGCCCAAACTTTAGGCAGGCCGCATTAATTTTTCAGATAGCTCCATATCTAAAATTCATTGTAGTATTAAAGTCTAAACTTCCTGCGAATATGATGCTTTTATCACAAAATGCACAATTCTAGTTAAATTTTGCACTTAACCGCACGACTGGAGTGTTGATAATTATATCTTATGTCATTATATTCATTACATTTCTTGTTGCGTTATGATTGCATTGTATGACTTTTTGTTTCATCATTCTGATTTGCAAATGATATGCTTCTCTACGATTATTACCACAACTATGCACATATTTAATAACCCAGGAGCTGGGGGCAATATTGCCCCTCCCACTTTAATTTCCTCTCCTTATATTTTTATATCAATTTTCCCAACTTATGTCTACTCAAGAGTCAAGACATAATCTTTGTAATAGGGATACGGTTCTTTGGAATAGGGATACGTTTTACAGCCAGTTTCACGAAGTAGAGCACCCTGCGCACTCGCCCGTAAACTGCTATCCGTGATTACCATTACACCATAATTTCGTGGTGGTTACTAAGCAAACACGCATGCTTAAATAATCTTCTGTTTATGTAACACCTTTATACTTAAGGTTACTCTAGTGCTTTCTGATTTGCGCTGAATGAGTGTACTACACCTTTTCTCTAAGATCTACCTTCTAATTTCAAATTATACTTACAGAAGAATATACTCCTTGACGAAAAACCGTGAAAAGTGTGATGTTTGCAATGATTTTCCCAGTCCAGCGATTTAAATACACATAAAAGACCCCATACGTCATCATCACAAATCTCACTTTGTCTTTGTGCTATCTGTGATATGATGTTTGACATTCCTGCGCATAAGAATCATATGGTTTGTCATGAAGAGTATAGGCCAGCAATCTCTAGAATATGTTCAATCCCAGCCTAGTCACAGGCTCTCTCTTCGCGGTTCAGTATTGTTTGTTCCTGGGGTACTGTTCTGAAGCACAGAAATGGGTTCCACGTGCTCACATGCTAGCTTCAGAACGGCAGGGACTAGGCTGGTTCAATCCTTTGTGTTACTACAACCCTAACTGCTACAAATATTTAATAATTTTTAGTGAATGTCATCTTTTTAGAAATATTGTGCGCCATTATTTGTGCTGTGTATAAACATTTGTAAGAGGACATATTTTCTGGATGGTCAACTCCTCTGATCTCAGAAATATGGCGGATTGTCAAGATTTGGAATGAGCGAGATTTCAGTAAACTCTGAAAGTCGTTTCATGGAAGGAGTCGTGATGGAAATATTTCCCTTTTACTTTAAAAAAATGATAAGAAGAGAAATATATTGATGGGAAATCGTGATATTTAAGGCAGGGCAAGAAGCACTAGGCCAACGGGTAAAGCTAAATTTGTTTGAATTTGTTTAGGAATTGTTATTTGTCTGTGACCGGATACTAAAGTGCAAACGTTATTTGCCTGGCACAACTATTTTCCTCGTTCTTTCATCGTGCTAAAATGATACCACGTGGTTTAGGCGTCCGTCCTGCAAGCGCCAGCGCGTAGCCGTTCGAATCCCACGATGACGGGATTAAGAAAGAAAAAATACACGAATTCCTGCGAACCGCCTGACCGTTTAGGGAAGGGGTTGGGAGCGGGAAACGTACAGCTATTATTATCTGAAACAACCTGACCATTTAGATGAACCAATCAAATCAATTATTCACGGACAGCCAAACCTCAAGGTTTTCCGTAACCGGACATATCACCTGCGATTTGTTGATGTATTTTGTTGCTCTAAAAAAATGTTGATTATTTAGTGTCTTCCAGTTAATGGCAGAGTAGGTTTGGTGAGTAAACCTGGAAGAACACTTCTCACATGCGACTGAGGTGAAATTATAATCAGACAACTGCATTAAAACAAGAATACTGGGTTTGGTGGATAATCCAAGTGAGTAGATATATACACAATTTAAGACCTAACCAGGAACGGTTGCGAAAAATGCAACACTAGGTCCTCTGGCAGGAATTGAACCCACGGCCCACACTAGATCCTCTGGCAGGAATTGAACCCACGGCCTCTGGCAGGAATTGATCCCAGTATTCTTGTTCAACCAAGTGAAGTGCAAATTAAAATCCTTGTTACTCCGGCTCCTACCGTAGGTAGGCCGGAGTCTTAAAACACCAGCGCCTGTCGTTTTGGGCGACACAAATGCGACCTACGTTCATGGAGTTAACCGCTTTTTCATCTAATGGTTTACGTGCTCATATCAAACCCTATACGCCACCTGCGCCGTAGCCGGAGTGTACGCCTGAGCAGGCGTCTTGTTACTCCGGCTCCTACCGTAGGTAGGCCGGAGTCTTAAAACACCAGCGCCTGTCGTTTTGGGCGACACAAATGCGACCTACGTTCATGGAGTTAACCGCTTTTTCATCTAATGGTTTACGGGCTCATATCAAACCCTATACGCCACCTGCGCCGTAGCCGGAGTGTACGCCTGAGCAGGCGTCTTGTTTGTATTAAAACAAGCCGGTGTAAATCCTGCGCCCCCCCCCCCACTTTTTCGACATTCGTAATATAATCTATAATACTTTTGGCCCGCTCCGTCCACCCCCCACCTTTTGGAATGGATTATGGCTCTTGAATCGAACCCCGGTCACAGAGGTAAAAGGTACATGCATTAACCACTGTTCCACAAACACCAAGCCCAACTTTGATATGCTGAAAAATTAGATTCTTTAATTTCAGACTTTAGTTTAAGAGGGATTGTTTGCGTTAAGAGAGTGATTATTAATTGCCTCTTGAGCGGAAAATTTTTACAGTGACAGGAAAAATATGTTTAACGGAAGTAATATAATATCTAGGAATTGCCTATAGACTATCGTTGAAAAGCACCGGCAAGGTGATGACAGAAATACTTCATGTAATTTAACACATCCGCACAAAACATGACCACGTATAGAGTTACGCGAACTTAGCTATTTTATGAAACCTTTATGTCATCAAATACTTAAAATTTTAACAACTTAAACCCTTTTCGCACTTAACATAGGATGTATTCAGAAGGTCACTGAAGTGCATATATGCTTTAAGCTTTAATATTTGCCTTGGTTGCCGGCACAGTGGCTAGTGCCTTTCCGGGGTTTCATTCCTTCAGTACGTAGTTTTGTTTGATTTTTGTTTCGCCTTTGTCGCATGTGAGAAGAGTTCTTCCAGTTTGAGTGTTGGACTCTTGCAAACAGTGCCGGTTTCCTCCTAGTTACTGGATAGGGAAGAAAGACACCCTTGCAAAATTGGGGGTGGGAAAAAATGTAGCCCCAATGGTAACTATATCACACTCTTGGTTTTAGGTGACATAGAAAAGCACCCCACTTAATTACTGGTATTACTTTAATTGCGATCATATTTTACCCTGAAAGAAGATGTCGGCATATTTTAATTATATACTTCACTAACATTTCAACATGTTATCTGCATTTTCACGGCGACATAATGTTGGCCACCTCGTGTGACCTTTTAAAATTATTCCACAATTTCAAATCTTAATCATGTCATGTCCCTTCAGGACAGTTAAACCAAATATTATATATCGCCTTTAAATCTAGCCATTTTAATGCAAAATTGTGATAACCCATGGCCATGATTTGATTCTGGATCCACTGTGCTACTATATAACATTCTCATGCATTATAATGCATATAGTCTGTATATGAAAATATTTAAACTGCTCATCTTGTGTTACTGCTGCATGCTGGAGGAAAAGTACTCAAAGGATACCTTCCCGGTGTGTTCTGTCAAGCTGGAAGCACCCTGCTCATATGCGACTGACACGCAATTATAATTAAAATATTAGCAACCACAGTGCTATCATGCAACTCATTACCAATGCAATAATCAATGTGCATTGAAGCAGAATATCTAGGCCTCCTATGTAACCAAGTATTAACAAACACTCGGTATAGAAATTGGCCATCACATACCAATATTTTTCTGACAAATTCCAACGAATTCGTTTAGCCGATACCCAAATCGCTTGTTGCTCAATCGTCTAATTAAAATGATAAAACGTTTCTGTTACTCATGAGTCAAAACAAGTAGTAAATGACAAATGTAAGCAATTTCCTTTCAGGAAAGTATCAGTTTATAATAAACATGTCTGATTCGTATTTATATGTTCATATGACACATTGGTTAGAATATGTGTGGCTATTGTATGGGTAGCCCTATGAAATTATGAATTCTAAACTGTTCTCCCTTGACGTCCATACAGCGAGGTCCATTATTGGTCCAGGGTCACTATAGAATCTATGTGAAACCCGAACTTAACTTATATGGATAGCTCTATCAGTTCCCAGGGAGTCCAGTATAGATATGGTCCGGTCAGTTATGTCCTGAAATATAGCCAAGATCATGACATGTCGGATATAGTCACCATATCTCTCATAGCGCTTCCTAAGGGTAGAAGCAATAATTTTTGGCTATACTTATGAAAAAGTCACAGAAATATTTTTAACCGTGGAGTGTGCCTTCAACCAATTCAGGTGGTACCTCCCTGATTGAAGTTTTTGGGCAACCCTTCTGGAATGCATTTTCAGTCCAAATAAATCATTTGTAAGAGGACATATTTTCTGGATGGTCAACTCCTTTTCAAATGCCACGCCTAGAAGGTAGAAAGCTCTGACTTCCCCGGATATTAAAGTGCAAACGCTATTTGTCTGGCACAACTATTTTCCTCGTTCTTTCATCGTGCTAAAATGATACCACGTGGTTTAGGCGTCCGCCTTGCAAGCGCTCGCGCGTAGGTTCGAATCCCACGATGACGGGATTAACAAAAAATACACAAGTTCCTGCGAACATTTGGCCTGACCGTTGAGAGAAGGGGTTGGCAGCGGGCAACGTTTAGCTTTTATTATCTGAAACAACCTGACCATTTAGATGAACCAATCAAATCAATTATTCACGCGGACAGCCAAACCTCAAGGTTTTCCGTAACCGGACATATCACCTGCGATTTGTTGATGTATTTTGTTGCTCTAAAAAAATGTTGATTATTTAGTGTCTTCCAGTTAATGGCAGAGTAGGTTTGGTGAGTAAACCTGGAAGAACACTTCTCACATGCGACTGAGGTGAAATTATAATCAGACAACTGCATTAAAACAAGAATACTGGGTTTGGTGGATAATCCAAGTGAGTAGATATATACACAATTTAAGACCTAACCAGGAACGGTTGCGAAAAATGCAACACTAGGTCCTCTGGCAGGAATTGAACCCACGGCCCACACTAGGTCCTCTGGCAGGAATTGAACCCACGGCCTCTGGCAGGAATTGAACCCAGTATTCTAGTTCAACCAAGTGAAGTGCAAATTAAAATCCTTGTTTGTATTAAAACAAGCCGGTGTAAATCCTGCGCCCCCCCCCCCCCACTTTTTCGACATTCGTAATATAATCTATAATACTGTTGGCCCGCTCCGTCCACCCCCCACCTTTTGGAATGGATTATGGCTCTTGAATCGAACCCCGGTCACAGAGGTAAAAGGTACATGCATTAACCACTGTTCCACAAACACCAAGCCCAACTTTGATATGCTGAAAAATTAGATTCTTTAATTTCAGACTTTAGTTTAAGAGGGATTGTTTGCGTTAAGAGAGTGATTATTAATTGCCTCTTGAGCGGAAAATTTTTACAGTGACAGGAAAAATATGTTTAACGGAAGTAATATAATATCTAGGAATTGCCTATAGACTATCGTTGAAAAGCACCGGCAAGGTGATGACAGAAATACTTCATGTAATTTAACACATTCACACAAAACATGACCACGTATAGGGTTACGCGAACTTAGCTATTTTATGAAACCTTTATGTCATCAAATACTTAAAATTTTAACAACTTCAACCCTTTTCGCACTTAACATAGGATGTATTCAGAAGGTCACTGAAGTGCATATATGCTTTAAGCTTTAATATTTGCCTTGGTTGCCGGCACAGTGGCTAGTGCCTTTCCGGGGTTTCATTCCTTCAGTATGTAGTTTTGTTTGATTTTTGTTTCGCCTTTGTCGCATGTGAGAAGAGTTCTTCCAGTTTGAGTGTTGGACTCTTACAAACAGTGCCGGTTTCCTCCTAGTTACTGGATAGGGAAGAAAGACACTCTTACAAAATTGGGGGTGGGAAAAAATGTAGCCCCAATGGTAACTATATCACACTCTTGGTTTTAGGTGACATAGAAAAGCACCCCACTTAATTACTGGTATTACTTTAATTGCGATCATATTTTACCCTGAAAGAAGATGTCGGCATATTTTAATTATATACTTCACTAACATTTCAACATGTGATCTGCATTTTCACGGCGACATAATGTTGACCACCTCGTGTGACCTTTTAAAATTATTCCACAATTTCAAATCTTAATCATGTCATGTCCCTTCAGGACAGTTAAACCAAATATTATATATCGCCTTTAAATCTAACCCTTTTAATGCAAAATTGTGATAACCCATGGCCATGATTTGATTCTGGATCCACTGTGCTACTATATAACCTTCTCATGCATTATAATGCATATAGTCTGTATATGAAAAAAATATACAAGAATAAAGTTACTTTAAGGCAAACTAAACTAACTTTAGTTAGACTGTATATTTAAACTGCTCATCTTGTGTTACTGCTGCATGCTGTAGGAAAAGTACTCAAAGGAAACCTTCCCGGTGTGTTCAGTCAAGCTGGAAGCACCCTGCTCATATGCGACTGACACGCAATTATAATTAAAATATTAGCAACCATAGTGCTATCATGCAACTCATTACCAATGCAATAATCAATGTGCATTGAAGCAGAATATCTAGGCCTCCTATGTAACCAAGTATTAATAAACACTCGATCGGTATAGAAATTGGCCATCACATACCAATATTTTTCTGACAAATTCCAACGAATTCGTTTAGCCGATACCCAAATCGCTTGTTGCTCAATCGTGTTCTGTGACTCATGAGTCAAAACAAGTAGTAAATGGCAAATTATAAACGGCAATTAATATCATATGGTGTCTCTAAGTAAACAATTTCCTTCCAGGAAAGTATTTATAATAAACATGTCTGATTCGTATTTATATGTCCATATGACACATTGGTTAGAATATGTGTGGTACATGCCACATTCATTTCTTCAACTGAGGTTCGATTCCTGCAGTAAGATTTGGATTCCAACTTCGCCTTATAATCGCACGTGAAAAGAGTGCTACCAGTTTGACTTTAATAACGGCCGCAGATTTTCAGGTATACTTGAAATCTTGGACTGATCTACATATAGGGTATCATACTTTAACACTTTTCTTCATTAGAATTTTTACTGATATTTTCAATGGTTACCTGGCTAAAACGAACCTAACTCTATATGTAATATATACAAACCGCGCGAGAGGTCTTTATCTGATTTAAAACATCGAGGCGTAGCCGAGTGTTTTAGATCTGATAAAGGCCGAACTGCAAGGTTTGTATATGACTTCTAAAATGACTCGTTTTGAGTACGCTCACTGGCGTTGGAATTTTGAAGATTGATGTTATCTACGCTGTAAAAATTGAAGGAGAAAATCTGAGCAAGTCTATATCAAATATATAGATCCGCTACGGGTCATGAATTTCCTTTGTATTTTGCTTATGAATAATTAATGAATTTTAGAAATATATATATATATATAATATATAATAGTAAAACCTAAGTATTAAAAGCTAATTTAAAAAAATTAGTTTTAAGAGAAGTTTTGAAAACACTAATTGATGAATTGTCACGGAAGCTCATTCCAAAGCTTCGGAGCAGCCACACTAAAAGCGCGATCACCAAATGATCTTAAAAATTTACCCCTTGGAAACTCTGACATTGTACTATCATTTGATCGTAAAAATTAGTTTCCCTCCCCATTAATAGTAAGTAAATCTTCAATATACTTTGGAGCCATTCCATGTAAAACCTTAAAGGTAAGTAATAAAAGTTTAAAATTAATCCTAAATCTGAAAGGCAACCAGTGTAGTTCACGTAAAATCGGCGTAATATGATCATATCCATATCTTTGAGTTGAGGTCACCAATCTAGCAACAGCATTCTGTATTCTCTGCAATTTATTCAATTCAGTACTAGGTAAACCATATAGGAGGCCATTGCAGTAATCCATACGACTTGTTACGAAAGCATGTATAACAGCCTTTAAATTATTCCGAGATAGAAACTTGCTTATACGCCTGATATTGTGCAGCCAACAGAATGCCGCACCGTATGTCCTTGTTATATGAATTGACATCGATAGGTTGGAATTAAACCAAACCCCAAGATTTCGGGCTGTTGAAACAGGAAGAACATCAACACTCCCGACACGTACGTGGCAAGGATTGAGTTTCTGTAATTGTGTTTAGATCCAATTATTAGAAATTAAGTTTTTCCATCGTTTAATTTAAGTTTGTCTTGAAGCATCCATCTCCGCAGGTCACTGATACAATTCTCCATTATTGGCCACACAAATTATCAGGCTTAAATGACGCATACAACTGGGTATCATCAGCAAAACAATGTGAATCTGGCAGATGATTATTAATAATGTCAAACAATTTGGATGCATATAGTATAAAAAGAAGAGGTCCTAAACAGGAACCCTGCGGAACGCCAAAATCCAAGACGAATCTATCAGAAGAGGCACTATCTAGCATAACACGATGACTTCGACCAGACAGATACGAAGAAAACCAATGCCATGGATCGCAAGTTTGGAACTTAACCCTTTAAGCAGAATTTCATGGTCAATAGTATCAAAAGCAGAACTTAAGTCCAAGAGAACTAAGAGAGTTACACGCTGACTGTTCATGTTCAACAGAATAGCATTAAGTACTTTAACTAGAGCGGTCTCGGTGGAATGGTACTGCCGGTAAGCAGATTGTAGAACTGGATAGAAACCACATCGAAGAAGATGATCATGCATTTGATTAAACTGTCCAATGAGCTTGGAGATATACGCCAAATTGCTAATGGGACGAAGAATAATGGCTTCTTTCCAATCCCTGGGAAAACACCCCGTTTCAAGTGAGATGTTAATTATTTTCGTAATCAGCGGAAGTATCACATCCAAACATTATTTAACAAGATTTCTTCCGTGAATTCATAATAAGCCTTCGAACATCGTCTTCTGATAAAAGCTCAAAAGTATCAAAAGGAGGTACATCACCTGGAGACTCTTCATAGTCGTCACCCAGACACTCTTCATAATCATCATTAGTTGAAGAAGTTACATTGTCCATGTCAGAGCGGATGTTTGAAATTTTCTGGACAAAGTATTTGCCAAGTTCATTAACAAGAACTGCTTTATCATGTCCAGGGTTTCCTTAGCGTATCTTTCCTTATCAGCAGTCCTTTGATAGCTCTGAAAGGTTTTCCTTGGTTATCACTGTTCGTTTCGACAAAGTCCGAAAAAAAGGAACATTTTGCCTTCCTCATTAGATAAGTACAACTTCAGTGATGTAAATATATTAAAATCTGTCGTCGTTTTTGTAGTCCGCCATTTCCGCTCAGCTTTCCTTCTTTCTTTCTTTGCATGTTTTATTTCTTGATTATACCATGGAACTACAGGCCTAGAGCTAACAATTCTACTCTTTAGCGGAGCATGGCGATCCAGACGTATTGTTATAACAACTTACCAAGGGATCAAGTTGTGTAGGAGTGTCATGCAGCAGCCAGGTCTGTAGTGAAGTCGGTGATATTTACAGATTTTATCGATCTGTATGATACACATTTCTTGGAAGGAGGTGGTTTTGAAATTATAAGCTCAAACAAGATCGCCATGTGATCTGAGAAACAGCGATCTGGTTGAGGGAGTGATCCCAGAATGGAATCCACATTCTTGTAATAACCAGATCAAGGGTGTTACCAGAGACGTGTGTAGGAAATTCAACATGCTGCTGTAAACCCATAGACTGTAGCAGATCAAGAAACTTCAAACTGTTATTATCCAACTTTGAATTAACATCTTCCAAACTTGGTGCAAGTTTAGGCTTGTATCTCAATCACTCCGCCACTCATCTATAAAAGTTTATATCTCGGCGGCACTGGGCACTTCATATCGAACATGGTTTTGCTGACCCTTTATTAAACTGCCTACAGGTTCAACGAGTTCTGCGGGGTATCAAGAGAACTCAGGGGTCCTTATAGGTTCCAGAATTTGATTACCTGTAACTATCAATATATTGCAATTGGTGTATTCCAGCCTAAATTTGAAATTTGGCTGAAAAGGATTAGTTGGCTACTAACGTCCCGATGAAGAACCTTCCTCGAAACATCGCAGGGAGCCAGGGACCGCAGACTGTGATTTCAAGTAGAAAAGACATAGTTATACATACAAGATCTCTGCTACCTGTATGTCTATAAGGCTTATTTTTTACTTAATCTAGCAGGGACATTATTAGGCACTTTATTCTCTTTTTCAGTCTTGACAGTAAATACTGATTCGTTGCGTAGGTACTAGGTACGATCGTTAGGTTAGCGGCTATTTAACAGTTATTCTACCAACTCGAGTCGTATATGAGCTGATAGCCGACGAGGCGAGATAGCGCCGATCGAGTCGGCTATCAGTCATATACGACGAGAGTGATACACAAGCTCTGGATCTGGATATTTACTTTTTTCAAGTAAAACTTGAATTTTTCTACTTTTCTCTACATTTTTCTACTTTTCTATACTAGCAGGATACGAGCTAATATCCTGCTAGTAGAGAACCAATCAGATTGCAGAATACCTCATATCCAGAGCTTGTGTTTATAATAAAAGTAGTTATGTAGGTAATTTCATATATATATATATATATATATATATATATATATATTTCTAAAATTCATTAATTATTAATAAGCAAAATACAAAGGAAATTCATGACCCGTAGCGGATCTATATATTTGATATAGACTTGCTCAGATTTTCTCCTTCAATTTTTACAGCGTAGATAACATCAATCTTCAAAATTCCAACGCCAGTGAGCGTACTCAAAACGAGTCATTATATACCATGCATTAATGTACAAATTACATAATTATATACCATGCATTAATGTACAATACGAATAATATAATAGTAAAACCTAAGTATTAAAAGCTAATTTAAAAAAATTAGTTTTTCAAAACTTCTCTTAAAACTAATTTTTTTAAATTAGCTTTTAATACTTAGGTTTTACTATTATATTATTCGTATTGTACATTAATGCATGGTATATAATTATGTAATTTGTACATTAATGCATGGTATATAATGACTCGTTTTGAGTACGCTCACTGGCGTTGGAATTTTGAAGATTGATGTTATCTACGCTGTAAAAATTGAAGGAGAAAATCTGAGCAAGTCTATATCAAATATATAGATCCGCTACGGGTCATGAATTTCCTTTGTATTTTGCTTATGAATAATTAATGTCAGAGTTTCCAAGGGGTAAATTTTTAAGATCATTTGGTGATCGCGCTTTTAGTGTGGCTGCTCCGAAGCTTTGGAATGAGCTTCCGTGACAATTCATCAATTAGTGTTTTCAAAACTTCTCTTAAAACTAATTTTTTTAAATTAGCTTTTAATACTTAGGTTTTACTATTATATTATTCGTATTGTACATTAATGCATGGTATATAATTATGTATATATTATCTCTAAGATAATATTATATCTATAGATAGCGCTCTTGATCATTTTATGTAAAAAGCGCATTATAAATTATTAAATTATTATTATTATAAGTCGACTAACTAAGTTTGGCAAATTACTACATCGAAAATTCCTTCGTCTTGGTTGCGGATTATGAAGTAGACTAACTAACGTAAGCCAAGCATTGCTCCTTATTGTAGAGTTGACTAGGTACATATTTTCGTTTGACTCCCACGTTTGGAATATTTATTTCAATGACAAACAAGTGGTTTTAATAGAAGAATCACCTGAAGTTTTCATCGTCACTCACAAAGGTGACTTGTATTCATTAAAACATGCTGACACATCTGTTGTGTAGATTATTATCAGTGACACGCCTAGGATATCAGTTTTACCGCAAAAGTAGGAAGCTGATTTGATGTTGATGGTTTTCGCATGTTCTTGTTATCAAATCAGTGATTTCGAGTTATTTTTGGAAAAATTAGATCTAATCAGCAAAGGTCAGCCAATTCACATTTTCGGATAACTCGCAAGCCTAGTTATTAATATTAAAGATATGCTCATCATGAAAAATAGTCAGAAGTAGAAAGGCGCTGTTTCTTTCACCGGCTTCTTAATTATAGGGCTTAGCCTTAGGATGTCCTATAAAGGTGCAAAGTGAAACCGATACTCGATAGTGAGATGGTGATAATATCTGCGGTTTCCTCTCAATACTATAGATATATCTTGTTTTTTTTATCAGACTTCCGCGATCCAGTTTAAAATAGAATTTCACAACAAAACGACGAGGGAAAAAAACACTTCACAATTCAGATTTAATAATGAGATAGAGGTTCAGTAACCTATCTCACTTAGTAGTGACTATAGCGAAGGATTTGTGTTGCCAGATTGTATTCTCTAAATATCGAATTTGCATTTGTAATGACGAATAAACCAGAAAAATGTATTGTTCAATAAGTAAGCATTTGTGTTACGGTCCGATGAGTAGGCAATCTTTTACGCGAATCAAAAAGCTAGCTGATTGGCTAACGACAAGATTCCACGCTAAGAGACTAGAATCAGCGGCGAATTTTGCCTGAATCTAGACTGCGTTTTTTATTAATTACACTTGGACAAATTCGCCCAGTCGAGACCAGACCTATATATACCGTTTATAGCCGCAAGTGTTTGAGATTTGGTAAATTGACTTTGTCTGAGTGACTGAGCATCATAATTCAGGAACTCGGGCAATTTTAAGATAAACTGCGCGTTTTTTGTGTCAGAAGTACCTGGAAAAGATTTAAAAATATGCACTTAGATGTTTCGAGTCAAGTCGAACTATTTATAACTCGTCGAATTAACTATTTATAACTCCCTATAATTTTTTAGTTCAGGTAGTTTGGACACGAATCACGGCAGCTTCATTCAAAGACAAAGTACTGCCTACACTGGTTTGAGTGCATCTTTACTCACTTTATCTAAACTAGAAAGCTCTATCAGTTCTAAACTATTCTCCTAGAGTTCCAGTAACAGACATCCCTTATTCGTCCAGTGGCAATGTTACTATAGGAGGAAACCAAAGCACCAAGCCAAAACCTGCAGCAGTGCAGCACTCTCCTCATATAATCTTATAATCAAAATTAATGCCCAGCCTAAGTACGTAAAAGAGCCATCATAAAATGAAATTTAAAAAAAATTATTAAAGAACTAACGTATCGCCTTTTGCTCAAGACATCTTCAGAGTTAATGATATAAAATTACAAAGCTATACGAATAACTCTGAAGATATATATATTTCATTAATAAATCTTTTTAAAATTTCATTTTATGATGACTCTTTTACGTACATTATGCTGGGCATTAATTTTCATTATAAGATTACGATTCCCGCCTGGTTCATCCCGCGCATCTTCTCATATAAGACTTAACCATAGACCGATCAGAGACATTATGAAGCTGCAGATAAAGGGGGGACAGAATGCGAGAGAAACAGAACAAGAAATGGATGGACTGTGTAAAAGATCTAAATATCAATTAGAAACTCATGGTGGACAGAAGAAGATGGAAGAAGAGAAATCGAACAGCCGATACAGAGTCAGTCCGGGAGTAGAGCTGGGTAAAAGAAGGAAATTTACGATAATCGTGTGCGCACTTTATTCCCGCTGAGCAGCAACATTATCTGTTCAAATCATCTTACGGTATCTGTCAACGAATTGCCAAACCTGTAACGGATAGACGCTATAAACGGTGGGCCCCAAACTGGTTTACACGACCTGCTGAACTTATAAGCTGATGACATGTAATTAAAGCCGTTAAAATGAGAGCGATTGTTGATAATCTCAGCCGGTCGCCCGCACAGACTATAAGTATAAATTGAAAACACTGAGCACGAACAGCAAGCAGTTCGTCTTGACAAGAGCAGGAGCAACATTCTTGACGATATGGCAGCATTTCTGAGCCTGACTGTGATCTTTGTTTGTCTTTGGGGTTCGAGTATTTCATATCAGGAAACACGTAAAGCTCAGAGGATTTCAAAGTTGATCGAGGTTTGTATAAGTAGTGATTTTATTCCCGCTGTGTGGGGTTTATACTTCGCAAGTTAGTTTAATAGATCAGTAAAGATCTATGTATTTACATTGTTAATATTATCGCGTGTAGGCTATTTCTGATTATTTAGTTTTTAAATAACACCACTCGTATTTGTTTGTTTGGGATTTCAAATGGCGCATGTTAAACAGGTACACGTATCGATTTGAAAGCATCTAAATATGCATATGGTGACGCGCGTGATACCGTTACCTGTTAGGCTTTTAAACGTTAAGAATTCATTCAAATATTAAATAGAACTTAAATAGAGTAGAAATAGATCGTATGGTTTCCCATTGACGTAAAATTATTAAGCATGAAATATCATGTTTCCACTAGGACAATGAATTTGCGTTTTGATTACAAATACAAATGTATTACGAAAACCTTATATAACATTGCCGCGGTTTGCTTAGAATTGTTATAAATTGCGCGTATTATTCACATCATCGCGCAAATTATGCAAACCCTGTGTGTATTATGCAAATTGTTAGATTTTCCATCAGAATAAAGTATTTACACTTTATTGAATGAGCTAATTTATTGCTTATGGCTTAGATAACATCATTGTGGCCAGCTTGTGGCCGTTATTTCAAACTAACGTATAGTGCGCATATAATGTAAATGATAGTAAAAAGAATATCTTTAGTGTTTTCTGCGGAAACGAAGAAATAGAATGTTGCTGATAAAATCAAGGATTTACACTTTGATAAATGGGCTAATATATATATTGCCAATACATTTTTAAACTATTTCGAATAGCGCGCGGTGCGTATATAATGCCAATTAACAAGAAAAAGAAGAAATAGAGAAATGTTTAAAATATGTTGCCTACAGAATCCTTGTTTACATATATTATCTTGTTCAAACCAAACACGCTAGTTTATTGCCTATATATTTAAGATAACATTACACTTTGTTTAGACTATTTCGTATTATGCACCGTGGGCACATTTTGCTAATGAAGAAAGAAGGCAAAACTTTGCATATTCAAGTATTCTTGCGCGCTGCGCAAACTGCAGACTGCCTAACACACTAAACCTTGTTGTTCACTATGTGTGGACAGCTCTTATTCGTAGTAAACCTCGGAACCAGATATCGTGAGCAAGATCAGACTTAAAGCTACACAATCCTTTCAAGTGGGTGTTGATGCTTCTGATAAGGAAGTATTAACAACTCTCAGAAAACCACTCGACTTGAAAATAAAGACGGGATTTGGCAGACTAATCAAATCCGCTCTCTTATATTTACTACTTTTACTACTTGTGTCTTGGATTACACTCGTTTGCGATTGGACTGCAGTATAGATAGGTTGTATATCTGACACTATCACGCTGGAGATGATGGTCAACCCGTAGAGTGATCGGTTGACCACCAGTAGTTAGTGAAACCCACCTATAGCCTAAATGAAGTAGATAAAAAATTGTACACTTAAATGCATGAATGCATGCAGTTTGATAAAATAGAGTTGAGAATCTTTTATGTCCGGTATTATGGCCAGTGGCGGATTACCCAATAGGCAGAGTAGGCTGAAGCCTACAGGCCCGGGCTTTCAAGAGGCCCGTGATTTTCAGAGAACGCACTTTTTATTACAATTGTTATTATTTTTTGTCCTTAATTAAACAAAACGGCCCCAGAAAGCGGGAAATAGCATTTCCGAGATCTTAAATTTCCAAATATTTCGGGCGAAACATGGCCCGGACCTCGCTAGAAGATGTGTCACCGTTTACAGGCGTGAAAATATCATCCTCGAGGCCCACGAATTTTACTTAGCCTACAGGCCCCGTAACTGGTAATCCGCCACTGAATTTATGGCAAACCATTCTTATACAGTACAGGCATTTTGTTCTCGAAGCCTGGATTCCATTTAATCGTGATGCGTCGCGACCGTATCAAGGTGATCTATACAATAGTGTGGATATATTTCTACAGTCAGCAAAGACTGATTCGCATACAACACACAAAACAGAAGAAAGTGCTGACTATATTTAACATCCTCGAACATGATGCATGACTTGGTCACAAACATGCGCTCACGACTACAACTCACTTGCATTGTTACAGTCCTGTCATTTATTTTGGAAATGTTACACACAGAAGTGTATTTTTATTCTACTTTACGAAAAGCAAATCATTGACATTAGCAAATCCTTGATTTAGTCGAAAAAATTCTACGAACGGTCCCGAATTAGGCCGAGGGTCTTTACATTGTAGAAAAATACTACTACATTGCACAATGATATTGTTATTAATTTAGGTCTGGAATTAGACAGAAGGTCTTACATAAAGCACTAAGATTACGAATGTAAAATACCCCATTTAAAACTATAGCCACACTGAAGTGCTAGCAAATTATTCCAGATTATTGTCCTTAGAACAACACCTTAACTTCTGTCGCGTATACTAGAATTTAGTCTCTGGAATTTATCTCATTACTAATTTCATGCTGGCAACATCAGATGCAGTGTTTGCGGCTTATAAAAGTCATCATAATCGAATTTATAGACGTAGTAGTTATTTTTCACGTGAAGGCCTTTTAACATGCCCTAAAATTATACTTGATCTGAAATAATATTGAAACATGTGAGGTCTACGAACTATTGCTGCATGTTGTGTGTTTTTGTGTACGTACGTGTAGTCTTCATTCTTTTAAAAACAGACAGAAATTTGAACATTGCGACCGCTATACATTGAATGAAATTCAAAAGGAATAAAGGTATCAGTTGAAGCTAATATGCGTGTATAAATAATAGCACGCTTCAGTGATTCGCCAAGTGGTCTGTAGACAGTGTTGCACTGTAATGTTAAAAGTACATGTTTTGAGGAAAATTGAAATCATAAGGTGCCATGCCTATGGTTTGTGTCTAAAAAGGATTAAAATCCTTTGACGTTTCGAGCAAAATCCCTTGGTCAAGTAGTTTCGTCAGTTGCCACTACCATCCACGCGACAGGCCTTCATTCTTAACGTTCAGTTAGTAGTTCAGACACCAACCACGACAGTTTATTCTTGAATACTACCTGGCACCTCCTCTAGTATTGTAACTTATATGAATGTATCTCATTTCCTTTGACGCCCTGTCTGAAAATGCACCTGGCATATTATTTAAATATACTGTATGGCGTAAACAGTTCAATCTACAAATGAATCACAAACATCTACAAATTAGAACCTTAATTTATGCCTTAATTGTGCATGCATTTAACATACGGTGCGTAACAGAAGGGCGCATTAATACATGGGTGGCTCTATTTTCGCGCCATTACGCACTTATCTACACGGGACAGTAGATGGTGGTCAACTTCAGAAATATTGACACTTAAATGAGCAAAAAAATGAAACTACATCCCTCAATTCTATTTTATGGCCAAAAACATGCAATACTATACTACATATAATGAAAATAATTAACATTATTTTCTCACTCTGATAACTGCCGATTGACCATCATCTGCTGTACGATGGTGCATAGTGGAATCCACATATTGGACATTAATGTGTCACTTGACTAATTAGGGCGTAACAGAGGGGCGCAATGATGAGCTGACTATTTTCGCGCTGTGACGCACTTATCTACTTAATCCAGCGCACAAAATATGTCTAGCAGGAAAAACTCAGCACATTCATGTGGAGATTTGGATGCGTTTTATCGATTGTCATTTTAACCTTTTCCCTCAACACCGCTATTCAAAGTTAAGTTTATTCAACTGGCAAATCACGAGGAGGCTAATTTAAAACAAATGCGTGTGAAGAAAAGTGTTTTGTAAGTGTTTGGAATAGTTTGTATGAGATGAAATATTTTATAGTTCTTTCTATTTCGATGAGCCGAGATTAGATGAGCCAGCTGACAATTCTTGGCACCAAGAAAAGAATGGAATTTACTTGGAGACAAATTTACACCTAATCTACTCGAAATATTGCTTACGACATTATTTTACGCAAGTTCTCGAAGCCACAGTGAAATTTAAATACACATGCAGCACAGTATTGTAAAACAGTGTCAACATAAAAATAATTGAATGCAAACTTTGAAATTAATTAATTTAAAGAGAAGAAAATGTTTTTTGTTATTTTATTGTTTTAATCATGTTTTGAACGTTTTGATGAAAAGGTTGTTGTTATTTATATTAAAGAAGCACATCAGTCAGTGATTCACTGGACAAACGTCGCATTCTTGCTCTAAAAATTAAAGCCCAGCATAAAATTCATTTATAAACGGCATTAATGTAAGTATGAGAAAAATCTTTACTTACTTAGTCTAAAGTTTCGTTTTAGAGAAGCCTCACATATTGATTTGGTCACGAGAAACGTCTTATGGACGTTGGGGAGTGGGGAAGGGGGGGGATGGGGGGGTGTTGGCGGCTGTGACGAAACATCGTGGAAAAGTTCGATAGTTTTTCAAAAGTCTTGACATTTCGGAATCATCTTGGCAGGTATTAAAAACAAAACAACTTGATACAAAACGTGACTGCAGGAAAGTGATTAAAAATGGTTACACCATTGGAGAACGAACCATGAGGAAATGGTTTTAAAGCTATTTGCTGATTTTTGTTTCAAAGCCTGCTGATTTTACTTTTGTGCAAATCGGTAACACACTGCGTCACGGTCGGAGTTCTTCATGAGGAGTCAATAAAACAAAGCTTGTTATAAAATGTTAAAAACAGTGCTAATTTCTTCCCTAGTGAGATAAGAAGATTTCTGTAGCCAATTTGTAGTCTGGAATGCGCATTCAAATTTAAGTGACGGGTTCTGAGTCAGGATAGAATTTTAGTTCAATCAGAACACATCGCTGGTCGTATTTGTTCACTGATCTATTCCTGTTTTACAACTTGTGATAATTTTGGATAAATTTCCATATAAGGTATGCAGGACTAAAGCAAATGAGTTAAATAGCACTGATTTGGTAATGACTGGAGAGTCATCCGACGCAATCGTTTGTTTTGTTTGACACACGTGGTCTGCCAAAGCCGATTTTCGCTTAGTTCGAAAGGTTAGGATAAAACGCGGATACGGACGGACGGACGAGTGGCGGACGGACGAACGGATGGCTTATGTTGTCATGAAACGTTATTTAAAGTCATATCCGCGTTTTATTCCAGGGCCTTTTTTAAGAATTCGTCAGTGAGGGGGCCATGAAGGAAAAGGGACCTAAGAAGGAGGTAATAAACGGGAGCCAGTTCAGGTTTGCGGAGTTGAAGGGGAGTCTAGGGTCCTCCCCCATAAATTTTTTGTATTCTCGAGTCTCTGGGGCTTATTTCCTGCAATTTCGGCGACAATTTTTGATATATCCCAGTAAAACGGACTTAGCTTTCAGTACAAATGCAAGGGTTTTGTTATGGGAATATCATAACACTCTTCTAAACTAAGTTATTCTCCCCTTGTTTTGCTGATATTTTTGGACAAAAGGGACCTTCACTTGGGGCCAAAATAGTATTTAAGATATTCTTTTTATTTGTATTAAACTTTGGCCCAATTCTTAATCCGCCCGCCCAGGGGTCCGCCACTCATCCGTCCGTCCGTATCCGCCTTTTATCCTAACGAAACTGCTTTTTGCCGTTGTCTTAAGTGCACCATAGAGCCACGTAGCGACTTTAGATCACCCCTGCTTCTTTTGCAGCTGACCTGGTTAAACCTGTTGTTTTTAGAATCAAGCTGTTCAATATGAGCTGGAAATTATTCAGCATTTGCTGTTGCTTTTATTAAATATTTCAAAGCCTTTGAAATAAAGTCGAAGTATCACCTTTTTTTCTTGATTTCATCTTGATTTTAGTCCATGTCTTGGATTTTCAAAATGCATCTATTTATTGCATATATTATTATATTTTATTTTATGTTTAGATTTGTTTTATGAAAACTGTGCTATATAACTTAAGATTTCCTTGAGGCGGTGTTATAATATTTTTGAACGTCGGAAGGAGGGGATAAAAAACTCCACCCATACCACACCACACCACACCATGCATAATGACCGCTCCCTAAAATAAAGAATTCAGGTTATGACTGCTATGATAAGTTTGATTAATTGTTCAACCAGGCATCCACACTATACAGGGTGTTCGGAAATAAGCAGACAATTTTCCAATTGCCCCTAAATTGAAATTCCGAAACCTTTGTAAAAATTCATATGAATATATGTGTATAGTTGAGGGCTTGGTCTTCTGATTTTTTAAACACTAAAATTTTCTTACCAATTTAGCTCGCGAGGGCAGTAAAATTTGGTGTGTAATAGTCCGTTTATCTGAGGGTTATGCCACCAGTTAGTTAGTTAGTAAGTTTTCTATACTGACTAGTTAATAATTTACGAGCAAAAACAGAAGAAAAAAGTCGACCCATAGATTGGCCTACTTTCGCGTTGAATTTCTGAAATACTGATTTGTTTGAATGTGTAGAATATAATGACTCTGAAACACCACAACTTATGTTAAATATTTGATTAGCACTTCGTTAACTTCTAAAACACATGTCAGTGTTTCAAATTATGATGATAAACTGCATGTTTATTCATTCATTCGTTCGTTCATTCATTCGTTCGTTCATTTATTCTTATCTCTTCTAGGAGCCATGTTTAGATCGAGGTTCATGTCCAACTTCTGAAGATGATACCAGAGCGTCAAACAGAGCAAGTAAGAACTGCCGCTCAGATGCTGACTGCATTGATAGCGAATACTGCCATGTGTTTCATCGACTTTGTCTCAAGCCCACAGAACTTGTAACAGTCGCGCCTGTGAAGACTTCAGCGAAAAGATGCTCGAAAGATACAGATTGTAAGATGATAGAATATTGCCACGACTTCTGGAAAATATGTCTTCCATCCCGAAAAGTGTACAAACAGCCACCGACCGAACGGCCATCTTGGTATTGTCACACGTCCAAGGATTGTAAAATGAACGAACAATGTCATAAACGTTTCCACGCATGCTACATGAGGCCTGGAATGTCGGCTGTCCGAAGAGACACCGGGAATTCCCGAAGATGTGAAAAAACAAGCGATTGTGGCACGAACTTCTACTGTCATAATCACTTTCGCATTTGTCTTGAAAATACACCAATTGTCAATAAATCACCAACGAAAACCAACAAAAAGAAAACATGCGGTCCAAACATTCCTTGCCCAAAAGGCATGCTCTGTCATAATTTTTGGAATATTTGCTACACTCCCGCCCAAGTTATGACGTTACCCCAGAAAAACAAAACACAACAATGTCAAATTGACAGTGATTGTAGACTAGACGAGTTTTGTCATACTATGGTAACACAAGCAGGTCACGAGGTTGCAAGACAAAGACGCAATATCCAAAGGATGTGTCTTCCCCGGAGATTTCGACAGTTTCCAAAGGGTAACGGAGATACAACGTGTAAGACTGATGCTGACTGTGGACCGAACAAATGTTGTTTAGGAAATCTGGGTGTCTGCATGGCATATAAACTGCCTAGGAAAATGTGTCTTATAGCAAAGGTGAGGAAATGGTTTTGTTGAGAATATGTCCAACTTACATTGTTGTTGTCTTTGTCGTCGTCGTCGTCGTCGTCGTCGTCGTCGTCGTCGTCGTCGTCGTAGTCGTCGTCGTTGTCGTCGTCATCGTCGTCGTCATCGTGTTAATTGTGTTGTTTTGTAATTGTAATTGTTGTTTGCTGTTGTCTTGTATTGTTGTGTTTGTTGTGTTTGTTGTGTTTGTTGTGTTTGTTGTGTTTGTTGTGTTTGTTGTGTTTGTTGTGTTTGTTGTGTTTGTTGTGTTTGTTGTGTTTGTTGTGTTTGTTGTGTTTGTTGTGTTTGTTGTGTTTGTTGTGTTTGTTGTGTTTGTTGTGTTTGTTGTGTTTGTTGTGTTTGTTGTGTTTGTTGTGTTTGTTGTGTTTGTTGTGTTTGTTGTGTTTGTTGTGTTTGTTGTGTTTGTTGTGTTTGTTGTGTTTGTTGTGTTTGTTGTGCTTGTTGTGCTTGTTGTGTTTGTTGTGTTTGTTGTGTTTGTTGTGTTTGTTGTGCTTGTTGTGTTTGTTGTGTTTGTTGTGTTTGTTGTGCTTGTTGTGCTTGTTGTGTTTGTTGTGTTTGTTGTGCTTGCTGTGCTTGTTGTGCTTGTTGTGTTTGTTGTGTTTGTTGTGTTTGTTGTGTTTGTTGTGTTTGTTGTGTTTGTTGTGTTTGTTGTGTTTGTTGTGTTTGTTGTGCTTGCTGTGCTTGTTGTGTTTGTTGTGTTTGTTGTGTTTGTTGTGTTTGTTGTGTTTGTTGTGTTTGTTGTGCTTGTTGTGTTTGTTGTGTTTGTTGTGCTTGCTGTGCTTGCTGTGCTTGCTGTGCTTGTTGTGTTTGTTGTGTTTGTTGTGTTTGTTGTGTTTGTTGTGCTTGTTGTGTTTGTTGTGTTTGTTGTGTTTGTTGTGCTTGTTGTGCTTGCTGTGCTTGTTGTGTTTGTTGTGTTTGTTGTGTTTGTTGTGTTTGTTGTGTTTGTTGTGTTTGTTGTGTTTGTTGTGTTTGTTGTGTTTGTTGTGCTTGTTGTGTTTGTTGTGTTTGTTGTGTTTGTTGTGTTTGTTGTGTTTGTTGTGTTTGTTGTGTTTGTTGTGTTTGTTGTGTTTGTTGTGTTTGTTGTGTTTGTTGTGTTTGTTGTGCTTGTTGTGTTTGTTGTGTTTGTTGTGTTTGTTGTGTTTGTTGTGTTTGTTGTGTTTGTTGTGTTTGTTGTGTTTGTTGTGTTTGTTGTGTTTGTTGTGCTTGTTGTGTTTGTTGTGTTTGTTGTGCTTGCTGTGCTTGCTGTGCTTGCTGTGCTTGTTGTGTTTGTTGTGTTTGTTGTGTTTGTTGTGTTTGTTGTGTTTGTTGTGCTTGTTGTGTTTGTTGTGCTTGCTGTGCTTGTTGTGCTTGTTGTGTTTGTTGTGTTTGCTGTGTTTGTTGTGTTTGTTGTGTTTGTTGTGTTTGTTGTGCTTGTTGTGCTTGTTGTGTTTGTTGTGTTGTTGTGCTTGTTGTGTTTGTTGTGTTTGTTGTGTTGTTGCGGTTCCTGTTGTCGTATTACCATCATATTCATACCATCATATGTATTCTAGGCTGACTTCGTGTGTCCTTGTGCTAGTGGATCATATTGCAAAACAAGAGGGAAGTGGGCGTCTCCAAGAAGAATTATCAACAAAATGAAACTACCTCAAATAGCTGCGAATCATCTCCTGAAGGGAAGCAATAAAAAGAAACATAAAGTTGGCAAATGCACTCCTTCGTTTTTTTAAAGAGTTAAGAAACCGCGGTCAGATTATATGTAAAGATATATAGATTGCCTGCCACTGCAATAAACAAGCACAGGGACAGCAGGTTATGGCACAAAGTTTTGCGAATAGGCCAATCCAACTTGCATCAATGCAATTTCCCCCATTTTCTCTCACTATGCAACATGTACATCAATAAACTTATACGTAAGATACCATTCATCATGTGGTTGGTACCAAAGCGAGACTGTAAACAGTCTAATATCTTTATTTACCCAACCAATTTCTCTTCGGTACCAATCTCCGTGGGTGTAATCAATACAGTGTGTATAAAACTATAGACAATTCTCAAACGGCCGCTAAACAAATCAGGGAATGTTGGAAAAACGTTCAATAGACATTAATGGACAGGTATAGTAAAAGTAAGGGTCTTCCGATTTCATTGAGCATTTTATGCGTGATTAAATTTCTTTCAATTCAATCATGTTCATATCCGAAAAATTTAAAAGTCCAGGTTTTTGCGGTCAGGCGTGGGACTTTATGTACATGAAATTGTCAGTTTCTTACTTTGAAAATTCATAAAACAAATTTCCAGTTTACCCTCTGTGAGTACAAATCCGGCGTTGTAAACCTTCCCTAATTTTAGTGCGCGGGCCATTTTTTGGCAAAACAGCCCTTTTACACTCGAGAGTTTAATGTTAGGAAAACTTTTAGTGTTAAAGAAACCAGAAGACCGCTGACTAACCCATATTAACATAAATTCTCACAAAAGTTCAAGAATCATATGCAGTTGAGCGGCCATTTAGTGGTCTAACCTTTTCACACACCCTGTATAAGGCCAAAAAAAATCTTCTGTTTCTGGTCAGCGCGCGCGTCCATCAATATCCTTGCAAAATGAAGTACTCTTAAATAAAAATTGTATTCTATTAAACCTGCAAATTTGGTGACAGTTTAGCATTAACAGCATAAAAAATCACTATACACTTTATAAGAAATAGAAAAATACTCACCCATTCTTCAAAAAGCAACTCCTTATTAACTCTTAAGAGAAAAAAAAGAGGGCGAAACCAACAATGATGAACTGAGGATGCACAATCTATCTGCAGTGATATGCTCCCACAATCACAACAGACAGAAGTTTGAAATATATTGTGGGATTGGTTTCGTAAATGTGAACGCCAATTTTGTTGGCTGCTCTGTATAAGCAGTTACCCAGTTATTATTTGAGAATAATAATCAGCTACTCGGTTTTTACTTTGCGGAAACACTTTCTTATAATTGGTGGTACATTACATTCCAACTATGGTTATTACGCTCAAGTTTAAAACCGACGACAGAAAACTAAAAATATGGTTTGTGACCTTTGCAGAATTGTAGGTTCAAAATCATTTTCCGTTTTCAGAAACAGTAAGTTACAATCGGACAATAATGCTACACTTATCTTTTAAAGTGTTTCACTAACCATGACCACAACACCAACACCAACACTAACCCTAACCCTAACGTTCTTCGACCCTTCACCTTAACCCCACCCTAACCCTAAACCTAGGGTTAGCTAACCTTAACCCTAGCCCAAACCCTAGGGTTAGCTACCCCTTACCCTAAACCTAGGGTTAGCTAACCCTTAACCCTAACCCTAGGGTTAGCTAACCCTACGGTTATCTTACCCTAACACGTAAGCCTAGGGTTAGGTAACCCTTACTCCTAAACCTAACCCAAACCCTTGGTAAGGGTTAGGTAACCCTTACCCTAAACCTAAGGTTAGCTAAACCTAACCCTACCCCTAGGGTTAGGTAAACCTTACCCCTAACCCAAACCTTAGCGTTAGCTACACCTAACCCTTGCCCTTACCCTAGGGTTTGCCAACCCTAACCCTGGGTTTAGCTAACCCTAACCCTAGGGTTAGCTAACCATAACCCCTAATCCAAACCTAACCCTAGTATAAAGTCGTATCTTTTGTTTTAAACCAAGAAAATATAATATAGTTTAATGCTGTATTTTAACACATGTTCTTCCGTGTCCTGTCTCTCACATGTGTTCCCTCGTGTTCGAAATGCATCTCATTTTAAACTTTTGCCCTCGGACATTGCAATATCAATACCCAGCACGGAAAAAGATGAGGGAGAAAAAGATAATCCGGAACTGAATGACCAAGCAATCAGTATGGACAATCGTCGGTATCCTGTTAGAAGTAGCAGGAACACAGAGCCAAACTACAAACCATAATCTGGGAACTATGGAAACTGTGTATTCACTACATGATGAACTATCTAACATTTTCATCAATGACGTTGATGCAAGCACCAGTGTCAAGCATGAATAGGAAATTTACATTGTTGATTTTGATCTTCGCTTGAGGCAAAGTCACGCGATTTAATACTTTTTGGTTTTCGAATTCTGTTGGCTTATTTTGTTCATTTTGCACCGAGTAAAGATATTCGTCAGATTCAGAGCTTGAGGTCGCTGGGCTACGGTGATAGTTAACGTTTCGGACGTGCTTTCTGTCGCGACGACGCGAATTTGCTTGTTTATTCGAACGACAAACTTTGGCCAAATGTCCTAGACGGTACAATTACCGTAAACCTCCGATTATAAGCTCCCCCGAATATAAGCCCCCGCGTCTATAAGCCCATCACATTACCAACGTTCACACCATTCCAAATATAAGCCCCCCCCCCCGAATATAAGCCCCCCCGAATATAAGCCCCGAATATAAGCCCCCCCCGAATATAAGCCCCTCCCCCGAGTATAAGCCCCCCCCCGAATATAAGCCCACTACACCGCGGTATATAATACTATTGCACTAAAAAAATTCCACATAGCGGTAACTGAACAAAAACATTTTATAGCAGTGTGTATTTAAATCTTATAAAGTATTAATTTAACAAAACGCTTGAATGTTCGTTTTGATGGTGTTTCAAGGCGTCACCATTGAACTATATACAAACTATGTTTATTTATAGTTCAATGGGCGTCACGGACGAATCTTTTGTGTAGCTTTGGCCCGTAAAGGAAGTATGTACACGGAAGCTCTGTTCCCCCTCCGAGGACCCATCTGAACACGCGTTATTAATTTTTGTTTATTTTCGTGTTTATAATTAACAATAAATACTTGGTTACCACTAACCCAAAATGTCGTCCATGTATATACCCCCCCCCCGGTGTATAAGCCCCCCGTGTATAAGCCCATCAAAAACCGCTTACGAACTTATATAAGCCCAGAGCTTATAATCGGAGGTTTACGGTATTACACTGCTTACCTTTCGCCGGGCAAGGAGTATTCACATGCGGCCACGAGTTGCCACAGTTATAGCACTTCGATGTCGTTCGGTTGTAGCTGCTTCGGCGATCAGAGTGAGGGTTATTTTGGCGTGAAAATTGAGGTGGTTTGCTGTCGAATGAAGAACGACGTTTATCATAACGTTTTGTGTTGTATGATTCATCTCGGCGTGGATTTGCTTCATCTTCATTTATATTCATGGCAGAGAGCTCTTGTGTTGAATTTGCCAGGCTTTTTTCCATATCTAAAGCTTGTTTTGTTGAATTTTCTAGGGCGCGAGCGTGTTCGAGTAGTTTCCCAGTGTCATGCTGTCATCTCTCAAAGCAGTTTCTCGCAGTTTTTTTGATAAACATCGTTGGATAATCTGAGATCGAACTTCATCATCAGTAACAGTGAACTCACACGTAGATGCTAGTTGTCGGAGACGCGTATAAAACTGTTCAACGCTTTCGCCATCGAGTTGTTGAGCTTGGCGAAATTTGTATATTTCAAATGTCTTATTTTTCTTCGATGAAAAATGTTCGGCGAGAAGTTTAAAGGATAAGGGAACGCATTTGTTTACCATCAGTAAGCCCTGTAGCGGTGATGCATGTCTCTAACGCTAGGGTTAGGGTTAACTAACCCTAGGGTTAGAGGTTAGGGTTATGTGTTTGTGTTAGCTAACCCTAGGGTTAGGGTTAACTAACCCTAGGGTTAGAGTTAGGGTTAGCTAACCCTACTGTTAGGGTTAGGTGTTAGGGCTAGCTAACCCTAGGATTAGGTTTAGGTGTTAGGGTTAGCCAACGCTAGGGTTAGGGTTAGGGTTAACTAACCCTAGGGTTAGGGTTAGGCTAACTAACCCTGTGGCTAGGGTTAGGGTTAACGAACGCTAGGGTTAGGGTTAGCTATCCCTAGGGTTAGGGTTAGTTGTTAGGGTTAGCTAACACTAGGGTTAGGGTTAGGGTTAACTAACCCTAGGGTTAAGGTTATGGTTAGGGTTAGCTGTAAGGGTTAGCTAACCCTAGTGCTAGGTTTAGGATTAACTAACCCTAGGGTTAGGGTTAGCTAACCCTAGGGTTAGCGTTGGGTGTTAGGGTTAGCTAACCCTAGGGCTAGGGTTAGGGTTAGGGTTAGGTTAGGTTAGGGTTAGGGTTAGTGTTAGGGTTAGGGTTAGGGTTAGTGTTAGCTAACCCTAGGGTTAGGGTACGGGTACGTTAGGGTTAGGGTTAGGGTTAGGGTTAGGGTTAGGTTAGGGTTAGGTTAGGGTTAGGGTTAGGGTTAGGGTTAGGGTTAGGGTTAGGTTAGGGTTAGGGTTAGGGTTAGGGTTAGGGTTAGGGTTAGGGTTAGGTTAGCTAACCTAGGGTTAGGTTAGGTGTTAGGTTAGTTAACCCTAGGGTTGGGTTAGGTTAAGTTAGGTTAGGTTAGGTTAGGGTTAGGTTAGGGTTAGGGTTAGGGTTAGGTTAGGTTGGGTTAGGGTTAGGTTAGGTTAGGTTAGGTTAGGGTTAGCTAACCCTAGGGTTACGGTTAGGTGTTAGGGTTAGTTACCCCTAGTGCTAGGGTTAGGGTTAACTAACCCTAGCGTTAGGGTTAGGGTTAGCTAACCCTAGGGTTAGATTTAGGTTTTACGGTTAGCTGACCTATCGTTAGGTTAGGTTACCTTAGGGTTTGGGGTTAGGGTTAGGGTTAGGGGTTAGGGTTAGGGTTAGGGTTAGGGTTAGGTTAGGTTAGGGTTAGGTGTTAGGTTAGCTAACCCTAGGGTTAGGGTTAGGGTTAGGGTTAGCTAACCCTAGGGTTAGGGTTAGGTGTTAGGGTTAGCTACCCCTAGTGCTAGGGTTAGGGTTAACTAACCCTAGGGTTAGGTTAGCTAACCCTAGGGTTAGGGTTAGGGTTAGGGTTAGGGTTAGGTTTACGGTTATGGGTTAGGGTTAGGGTTAGGGTTAGGGTTAGCTAACCCTAGGGTTAGGGCTAGGTGTTAGGGTTAGCTACCCCTAGTGCTAGGGTTAAGGTTAACTAACCCTAGCGTTAGGGTTAGGGTTAGCTAACCCTAGGGTTAGATTTAGGTTTTAGGGTTAGCTGACCCTATCGTTAGGGTTAGGGTTACCTAACCCTAGGGTTAGGGTTAGTGTTAGGGTTAGGGTTAGGGTAGGGTTAGGGTTTAGAAGGGTTAGGGGGTTAGGGTTAGGTTAGGTTAGGTTAGGTTAGGTTAGGAGAGGGTGGGTTAGGGTTAGGGTTAGGGTTAGGGTTAGGGTTAGGGTAAGGGTTAGGGTTAGGGTTAGGTGTTAGGTTAGCTAACCCTAGGGTTAGGGTTAGGTGTTAGGGTTAGCTAACGCTAGTGTTATGGTTAGGGTTAACTAACCCTAGGGTTAGGGTTAGGTTAACTAACCCTCTGGCTACGGTTAGGCTATAAACAAAGCTGGCATTATATTATACTCTAATTTATCCATACATTAGTTATTGCAACATAGTCTGGTCTTCAACATACGTATCTAACTTAAATCGGATCTGGCTACTCCAAAAACGAGCTGTACGTGTCATGACAAATTCAGATTATCGAGCTCATTCTGCCCCATTATTTGAACAATTGAAACTATTAGTTATTTTCAATGTAAACAAGTTTCAGATTGCTAAATTTATGTTTCTTTATCATAATCGGTTACTTCCAACTTCCCTCTCAGATTTATTCTTAAAAAATAATCAAGTCCATAGTTACAATACCAGAAATGCAAACTCTTATCGACCTTACTCTTGTCGAACCAACTTAAAGCAAT
Source organism: Trachythela sp. YZ-2020 (assembly GCA_016169945.1). Taxonomy (NCBI): domain Eukaryota; kingdom Metazoa; phylum Cnidaria; class Anthozoa; order Malacalcyonacea; family Clavulariidae; genus Trachythela; species Trachythela sp. YZ-2020. The sequence goes on from JADLSH010000387.1 coordinate 7,596,297, forward strand.
TCACTATTCTTTATCAAGGCCCTAAAGTTTGGAATTCACTACCTCCTTCAATAAAAAGCTCCAACAGTTTGTCTTCATTTAAAAAATCCCTTAATTGTTTTCTATTAATGAAATAAAATTTAATAAAAAAATTCTGCATTTGTCATGTCCAATCAGTAACTATTATTATTAAAATTATTATTAAAATATTATTCATACATATATACACGAGGTGTCCTCGTTTATAAGCCTTTGGCTTCCAGATGTCACCTCGCCACTCGTACATTATTGTATCTGTATTTTTATTGTAATTTTTTGTATTTGTGGAAATAAACTTGATTTGATTTGATTTGATTTGAGGATTAACTAACGCTAGGGTTAGGGTTAGCTAACCCTAGAGTTAGGGTTAGGTGTTAGGGTTAGCTAACCCTATGGTTAGGGTTAGCGTTAACTAACCCTAGGATTAGGGTTAGGGTGAGCTAACCCTAGGGTTAGAGTTAGGTGTTAGGGTTAGCTGACCCTATCGTTACGGTTAGGGTTACCTAACCCTAGGGTTAGGGTTAGGGTTAGGGTTAGGGATAGGGTTAGCTAACCCTAGGGTTAGGGTTAGGTGTTAGGGTTAGCTACCCCTAGTGCTAGGGTTAGGTTAACTAGCGTTAGGTTAGGTTAGCTAACCTAGGGGTTAGGTTAGGTGTTAAGGTTAGTTAACCCTAGGTTAGCGTTAGGTTAGGGTTAGGTTAGGTTAGGGTTGGGGTTAGGTTAGGGTTAGGGTTAGGGTTAGGGTTAGGGTTAGGTTAGGGTTAGGTTAGGGTTAGGTTAGGGTTAGGGTTAGGGTTAGGGTTAGGGTTAGGGTTAGGGTTAGGTTAGTTAGGGTTAGGTTAGGGTTAGGTTAGGTTAAGTTAGGTTAGGTTAAGTTAGGTTAGGTTAGGGTTAGTTAGTTAAATTAAATTAAAATTAGGAGTTAGGTTAGGGTTAGGTTAGGGTTAGGTTAGGTTAGGTGTTAGGTTAGGTTAGGTGTTAGGTTAGCTAACCCTATTTAGGTTAGGTGTTAGTTAATTAACCCTAGGTTAAGGTTAGGTTAGGGTTAAAGAAGTTAGGGTTAGGGTTAGGTTACGGTTATGGGTTAGGTTAGGGTTAGGGTTAGGTTAGGTGAGGTTAGGGTTAGGGTTGGGTGTTAGGTTAGCTAACCTAGGGTTAGGTTAGGTGTTAGGGTTAGTTAACCTAGGGTTAGGTTAGGTTAGGTTAGGTTAGGGTTAGGGTTAGCTAACCCTATGGTTAGGTTAGGTTAGGTGTTAGGTTAGCTACCTAGTGCTAGGGTTGGGTTAACTAACCTAGGTTAGGTTAGCTAACCCTAGGGTTAGGGTTAGGTGTTAGGGTTAGCTAACCCTAGAGTTAGGTTAGGTGTTAGGTTAGCTAACGCTGGTGTTATGGTTAGTTAACTAACCCTAGGTTAGGGGTTAGGTTAACTAACCTCTGGCTACGGTTAGGATTACCACCCGCTAGGGTTAGAGTTAGGTTAGGTTAGTTAGGTTATCGTTACAGTTAGTTACCCTAGGGTTAGGGTTGGTTAGTTAGTTAGGGTTAGGTTAGGGTTAGTTAGATAGGTTAGCTAACCCCAGGTTAGGGTTAGGTGTTAGGGTTAGCTACCCCTAGTGCTTGGGTTAGGTTAACTAACCTAGGTTAGGTTAGGGTTAGCTAACCCTAGGTTAGGTTGGAGTGTTAGGGTTAGGTTAGGTTAGGTTGGGTTAGCTAACCCCTGAGTTAGGTTAGTGTTAGGTTAGCTAACCTAGGGTTAGAGTTAGTGTTAGGTTAGCTGACTCTATCGTTACAATTAGGTTATCTAACCTAGGTTAGGTTAGGTTAGGTTGGGTTAGCTAACCCTAGGGTTAGGTTAGGTGTTAGGGTTAGCTACCCCTAGTGCTAGGGTTAGGTTAACTAACCCTAGGGTTAGGTTAGCTAACCCTAGGTTAGGAGTTAGGTTAGGTTAGGGTTAGGTTAGGGGTTAGGTTACAGTTATGGGTTAGGTTAGGTTAGGGTTAGCTAACCTGAGGTTAGGCTAGGTGTTAGGTTAGCTACCCTAGTGCTAGGTTAAGGTTAACTAACCTGGCGTTAGGTTAGGTTAGCTAACCCTAGGTTGGGTAGGTTTTAGGTTAGCTGACCTATCGTTGGGTTAGGGTTACCTAACCTAGGTTAGGGTTAGGTTAGGGTTAGGGTTGGGTTGGGTTAGGTTAGGGTTGGTTAGGGTTGGGTTAGGTTAGGGTTAGGGTTAGGTTAGGGTTAGGGTTGGGTTAGGGTTAGGTTAGGTTAGGTTAGGGTTAGGGTTGGGTGTTAGGTTAGCTAACCTAGGGTTAGGTTAGGTGTTAGGGTTAAGTAACCCTAGGTTAGGTTGGGTTAGGGTTAGGGTTAGGTTAGGTTGGGTTAGGTTAGGGTTGGGGTTATGTTAGAGTTGAGGTTAGCTAACCCTAGGTTAGGGTTAGGTGTTAGGGTTAGTTACCCCTAGTGCTAGAGTTAGGGTTAACTAACCCTAGCGTTAGGGTTATGGTTAGCTAACCCTAGGGTTCGAGGGAGGGTTTAGGGTTAGCGGACCCTCTCGGTAGGTTAGGTTGGGGTTGAGGTTAGGGTGTTAGGGGGTTAGCGTTGAGGGTTAGGGTTAGGGTTAGCTAACCTAGGTTACAGTTAGGTGTTTGGTTAGTAGGTACTAGCTAACCTAACATAGGTTAGGTTAGCTAAACCTAGGTTGAGTTAGGTGTTAGGGTTAGCTAACCCTATGGTTAGGGTTAGCGTTAACTAACCTAGGGTTAGGGTTAGCTAACCCTAGGGTTAGAGTTAGGTGTTACGGTTAGCTGACCCTATCGTTACGGTTAGGGTTACCTAACCCTAGGGTTATGGTTAGGGTTAGGGTTAGGGTTCGGGTTCGGGTTAGGGTTAGGGTTAGCTAACCCTAGGGTTAGGAGCTGAGTGTTGGGGTTAGCTACCCCTAGTGCTGAGGTTAGGAGTTAACTAACCTGGCGTTGAGTTAGGGTTAGCTAACCCTAGGGTTAGATTTAGGTTTTAGGGTTAGCTGACCCTATCGTTAGGGTTAGGGTTACCTAACCCTAGGGTTAGGGTTAGTGTTAGGGTTAGGGTTAGGGTTAGGGTTAGGGTTAGGGTTAGGGTTAGGGTTAGGGTTAGGGTTAGGGTTAGGGTTAGGGTTAGGGTTAGGGTTAGGGTTAGGGTTAGGGTTAGGTGTTAGGTTAGCTAACCCTAGGGTTAGGGTTAGGTGTTAGGGTTAGTTAACCCTAGGGTTAGGGTTAGGGTTAGGGTTAGGGTTAGGGTTAGGGTTAGGGTTAGGGTTAGGGTTAGGGTTAGGGTTAGGTTTACGGTTAGGGTTAGGGTTTGGGTTAGGGTTAGGGTTAGGGTTAGGGTTAGGGTTAGCTAACCCTAAGGTTAGGGTTAGGTGTTAGGGTTAGTTACCCCTAGTGCTAGGGTTAGGGTTAACTAACCCTAGGGTTAGGGTTAGCTAACCCTAGGGTTAAGGTTAGGTGTTAGGGTTAGCTAACCCCAGGGTTAGGGTTAGGTGTTAGGGTTAGCTAACGCTAGTGTTATGGTTAGGGTTAACTAACCCTAGGGTTAGGGTTAGGTTAACTAACCCTCTGGCTACGGTTAGGATTAACTAACGCTAGGGTTAGGGTTAGCTAACCCTAGAGTTAGGGTTAGGTGTTAGGGTTAGCTAACCCTATGTGGTTAGGAGTTAGCTAACCTAAGTTAGGGTTTAGATGAGCTAACCCTAGGGTTAGAGTTAGGTGTTAGGGTTAGCTGACCCTATCGTTACGGTTAGGGTTACCTAACCCTAGGGTTAGGGTTAGGGTTAGGGTTAGGGTTAGGGTTAGGGATAGGGTTAGCTAACCCTAGGGTTAGGGTTAGGTGTTAGGGTTAGCTACCCCTAGTGCTAGGGTTAGGGTTAACTAACCCTAGGGTTAGGGTTAGGGTTAGCTAACCCTAGGGTTAGGGTTAGGTGTTAAGGTTAGTTAACCCTAGGGTTAGGGTTAGGGTTAGGTTTAGGGTTAGGGTTAGGGTTAGGGTTAGCGTTAGGGTTAGGGTTAGGGTTATGGTTAGGGTTAGGGTTAGGGTTAGGGTTAGGGTTAGCTAACCCTAGAGTAAGGGTTAGGTGTTAGGGTTAGCTAACCCTAGGGTTAGAGTTAGGTGTTAGGGTTAGCTGACTCTATCGTTACGGTTAGGGTTACCTAACCCTAGGGTTAGGGTTAGGGTTAGGGTTAGCTAACCCTAGGGTTAGGGTTAGGTGTTAGGGTTAGCTACCCCTAGTGCTAGGGTTAGGGTTAACTAACCCTAGGGTTACGTTAGCTAACCCTAGGGTTAGGGTTAGGGTTAGGGTTAGGTTTACGGTTATGGGTTAGGGTTAGGGTTAGGGTTAGGGTTAGCTAACCCTAGGGTTAGGAGCTGAGTGTTAGGGTTAGCTACCCCTAGTGCTGGGGTTAGGGTTAACTAACCCTAGCGTTAGGGTTAGGGTTAGCTAACCCTAGGGTTAGATTTAGGTTTTAGGGTTAGCTGACCCTATCGTTAGGGTTAGGGTTACCTAACCCTAGGGTTAGGCTTAGTGTTAGGGTTAGGTTTAGGGTTAGGGTTAGGGTTAGGGTTAGGGTTAGGGTTAGGGTTAGGGTTGGGGTTGGGGTTAGGGTTAGGGTTAGGGTTAGGGTTAGGGTTAGGGTTAGGTGTTAGGTTAGCTAACCCTAGGGTTAGGGTTAGGTGTTAGGGTTAGTTAACCCTAGGGTTAGGGTTAGGGTTAGGGTTAGGGTTAGGGTTAGGGTTAGGGTTAGGTTTACGGTTATGGGTTAGGGTTTGGGTTAGGGTTAGGGTTAGGGTTAGGGTTAGGGTTAGGGTTAGGGTTAGCTAACCCTAAGGTTAGGGTTAGGTGTTAGGGTTAGTTACCCCTAGTGCTAGGGTTAGGGTTAACTAACCCTAGGGTTAGGGTTAGCTAACCCTAGGGTTTAGTGTTAGTGTTAGGGTTAGGGTTAGGGTTAGGGTTAGGGTTAGGGTTAGGGTTAGCGTTAGGGTTAGGGTTAGGGTTATGGTTAGGGTTAGGGTTAGGGTTAGGGTTTTGGTTAGCTAACCTAGGTAGGGATTAGGTGTTAGGGTTAGCTAACCCTAGGGTTAGAGTTAGGTGTTAGGGTTAGCTGACTCTATCGTTACGGTTAGGGTTACCTAACCCTAGGGTTAGGGTTAGGGTTAGGGTTAGGGTTAGGGTTAGGGTTAGGTGTTAGGTTAGCTAACCCTAGGGTTAGGGTTGGAGTTAGGGTTAGCTAACCCTAGGGTTAGGGTTGGGGTTAGGGTTAGTTACCTAGTGCTAGGGTTAGGGTTAACTAACCTGGCGTTAGGGTTGTATGGTTAGCTAACCTAGGGAATTTAGGGTTAGGGTTAGTTAGGAGTTGGTTAGGGTTAGCTAACCCTAAGGTTAGGGTTAGGGTTAGGGTTAGGGTTAGGGTTAGGGTTAGGGTTGGGGTTAGGGTTAGGGTTAGGGTTAGGGTTAGGGTTAGGGGTTAGGGTTAGGGTTAGGGTTAGGGTTAGGGTTAGGGTTAGGGTTAGGGTTAGCGTTAGGGTTAGGGTTAGGGTTAGCTAACCCTAGGGTTAGGATTGGAGTGTTAGGGTTAGCTAACCCTATGGTTAGGGTTAGCGTTAACTAACCTAGGGTTAGGGTTAGGGTTAGCTAACCCTAGGGTTAGAGTTAGGTGTTACGGTTAGCTGACCCTATCGTTACGGTTAGGGTTACCTAACCCTAGGGTTATGGTTAGGGTTAGGGTTGGGGTTAGGGTTAGGGTTAGGGTTAGCTAACCCTAGGGTTAGGGCTAGGTGTTAGGGTTAGCTACCCCTAGTGCTAGGGTTAGGGTTAACTAACCCTAGCGTTAGGGTTAGGGTTAGCTAACCCTAGGGTTAGGGTTAGGGTTAGGGTTAGGGTTAGGGTTAGGGTTAGGGTTAGGGTTAGGGTTAGGGTTAGGGTAGGGTTAGGGTTAGGGTTAGGGTTAGGGTTAGGGTTAGGGTTAGGGTTAGGGTTAGGTTTAGGGTTAGGGTTATGATTAGGGTTGGTTAGGTTAGGGTTAGGGTTGAGTTAGGGTTAGGGTTAGGGTTAGGGTTAGGGTTAGGGTTAGGGTTGGGTTGGGTTAGGGTTAGGGTTGGGGTTAGGGTTAGGGTTAGGGTTAGGGTTAGGGTTAGGGTTAGCTAACCCTAGGGGTG